>BSBN01000677.1:9997500-10597500 GCA_027924645.1 Cunninghamia lanceolata | reverse complement strand
ACTTTTGAGCCTGCTCAAAAAGAATCCAAAAATGTGTATATATATAGCAAAAATTCACAGATTCTGCAAGGCCATCTGATAAATAGACCATTCAGCAACAGAGAGTCCCTATTTATTTTGTAAATCCTGGAAGGCTAAATCAAGGTTGATGATATCCTTGTGTGAAAAACTCTGCAAAACATGAACTGAAGCCTTCAATTGGAAATCAAGTTGGGCCATTGGGATCAAGACAGTTTCCACTTCTTGCACTGTTGAAGAATCTGTCAAACCCTGGAAAACTGACTAATCATTTTGTCTGGCCAACAACAAAGGCTTGATTTCATCAATCATCAGTACTGTGTTGCTATCAGGAAAAGGAGAGGGAAGTCCTAATTGCACTAGATCTTCAATATGCTTCTTCATGTCTTTTACTCCCTCTTTTACCACATCTAGGAGCTCTTTGCAATTAATTGCTGCAGAGTTGCAATTGAGAACTTCGTTCACCCTTTTTGTAGCAATCATTCTGTCACTAACCCCTGCTGCTGATAACGTTTCATCAGTTGTGTCATATAGCTTTTTCAGTAGCATTTGAGAATCAGACACTCTTAAAGAGACAGTGGACAGAGTGGCCTGAACTGAAGTCTCCACCTTTTCACACAATTTCTGTGCATTTAGCAAGAAAGTTAGAGAGGGTCTGAGCTGAGTAATCTCCTCAGAGATTCTTTTCCATACTGATACATATAGCTCCTTGACCAGGTTCAGAACTCTTGCATTCTTTGGCCTATTAGCCAACTCAAGTGTCAACTGTTTTGTTATTTGTTGCTCAGCTTGAATTCGGGCCTGTATGGCAGCGGTATGTTTTGCTCATTCAACAGCTTCTACTGGAACTGTGTGACTTGTTGTAGGTTTTCCTGACATCTTTTCTGTAGTGTTGCCTTTTCTTGCCTTAGGGCTATCACTGCAGCTTTCTCTTGTGTTAGCTCTTCTTTCAAAGAAGCATTTTTGGCTTGAATAGCCTGGTGAATCTGACAAGAAATAGTATCTTGCAACTATTTGTTGAGACTCTCTATTTCATCATTCTTTGTTTTAATACCTGAGCCAGATTGCTACAATTTTCTTTCTCTTGAGCTAGATCAGCCTCCATCTTCTGCAGCTTCTTTGATACTTTCAAATAATTAGTAGCTACAACAGAAGTGGTTTCATTCAGCAGCTCAACCCTGTCCTTTGGTCTAAAAAGTGACATATCCAGAGCCACTGCACTCATTGTATAATCTTGAGGCTGCATCTACTCGTTTGGCTTGACTACATTAGGTGACAAATGAGTCACAGTTAGCTGCTGCTAGATTGGGTCAAATAGTGACCTCATGTGTGGTGCAACCAGAGCTTTATTATCTTTCTTCCTCTTTTTATCCATCCGGGCTTCCCTAGCCTTCTTAGCAGTGTCTGCTTGAGCTTGGAAGGTAGAGGGAGAGGTAATATACCCGCTTGCAAAAGGATGACCCTGTGGCAAGCCATAGGGAATAGCCAAATGTTGGCTAGGGGAAATCTGGGGAGGTATTCTCTTTGGGACAGATGGGGAAAAGGGAGGCAATGATGTGGCCTATGATGACATGGCCTGAGTAGTAATAGGTGGGGCAAATTGGGAAATTGGCACAGCAGAGGTGGTAGGGGATAATATTTGGCCAGTTGGGATTGCCACCCCTATAGAAGAAGAAAAAGACTGAGAAGCAGAAGGAGAAATAACACGTACCTGAGGAGCAACAGATGTACTCATTGGTTGATGCTGTGAAGGCTCTACCTCCTCATCTAAATCAGGCTGAAGTTTCAGCTTCTTATGTTTCCTTGGCCTTTCTTCTTCTTGTTGTGCTTCCTTCTCTTCAACGTTTACCATTGCTGCTAGTGGTGATTGCACAAAACTGGGAACCCCAATGGCTGACATTGATGGAGTCCCCCTAGATGGTGATGATATCACACTCTTTTGCTTCTCTAGGGCACTAAGAGATTGGGGCCAGATAGTTACAGGGGCTATAGATGAGGCTTGTCCTATGACCTACACTGTATGAGTTGATTCTGCTTCCCCCTCTAACTCTCCACCCTGTGTTTGTAGTTTGCTTGTATCAGGGCTAGAGACTGGAGACAGATGCCATTCATCCTAGATTGCCTCCCATTTCTCATCTGAGTCTACATTACCAAAAGAGTGAGTTGTCTCAAAAATCTCCTGCCTATACTTCCAATAGGCTTCTATTTTCTCGGGTTTCCATTCTTTGTTCTTCAACGCCCTTTTTAAACCAGAAGTCATTTTGATTTTAGGGTGAAAAACATTTTCCTTAACATAAAAAGTCTCCCATGGCCTGGCCCCCTGAAAGGGCAAATTTGTCAATTCTACATACAAATTAGGAGTATCCTCCTTAGGGTTTCTTCTGTCTTCCCAAAAGGGATAGCCCTCATGCACAATTTTAGCGCCGACATTGTTATTCTTGACCCATAAGGTTATGAAACTGCTTGGGTCATATCTCCATTTATCTTCAATCAGAAAGAAACCCAAGACAGCTAGCTTCCTCAGCAACAAGTCCTTAGCATCTCTGACCTCTAGGGCCATGTTTTTCTTTACCCATGGAATATCATACATTTTCTTTTTCTTCTTCCTAGTGCCATAGTCATTATCAACCACAGACACTTGCCAGGTGACCTCTAAGAATGCTAACTTAGGAGTCAAAATCTTGGGTAGCAACACTGGTTCATAATTAAAACCATGGATCCTAATGATAGTATGATGAGATCCAAAAAAGTAGTCACCGAGAATAGTGCAATTTGTCATGAGGCCTCTGACACTTGGAGTTAATCTATTTTCAACAGGCTCTGGGCTTAGGTGACAAAAGGCAAGGGCAACAAAAAGTTCCCAAAATTCATATGGGTCAGATGTTTCAGATAAGATATGTGTCCATGCGAACACAGGAATGGTCCTATTATGACCGAAACTTGGGTCATACATATTCAAATGCATATATTGTGAAAAGATGCCAGAGTTTTGATATAATATGAGGTGAAACAGATAAGAAGAATACCTGAAAACCCCTTTAGATTTGAAGTGGGTGAGTTGGTCAACCATTGAATAGGCAATCTACTCTGAGAAGTCAAGCCAATACTCCTGAGACTTGTCTACAATTTTTAATCTAAAGAGAATGGCCATTTGCCAATCATAGACAGTTATGTCCTCCTTCATTCTAAAAATGAATGCCATCATGGATAGTACCTCTTGATTGGCATGTGCAAATTGTACCCTTCCTATTGGCAACACTGGCACAAGGGTATCATCGTCCCCTAATTGCAATTCTGATTTGAGAAACCTCAATTGATTATTAACGTTTGCCCACATTTTCTACATTTTGGTAATGGTGGGAAATGTGGCTGTTTTGTCATGATATAGGGCCAACATGTCCCTAATGGCCTTCGGTGTAATTTACACCATGAATTGACCCTATTGTATGTTGTTTGAGGGCGCATGAAACAATTCTGCACACATCTCAACTAAGTCAGGGCACAGATGTACACCTGGGACAATGAATTGTGCCAATTGAGCCATCCATATCCTTATCCTGAATGTTTCAGATTGTCCAGCCTTGGCCTTCTGGATACATCTTTGATGTGCCCCTTGTCATAGAGCTTTGCCAGACTTTTGAAGGGTTGGGTCTATGATACTGTCTGTAAAATCCTTCACCTTTGTTGGGTCGATCGCATAACCAACTTCGGGGACCCTAGTCCTTGGATAGGTCCTTAAGGGTTGTGCAAGGGCTGAAGCATATGATTTGCTGGTGAGAAGCTTATCAATGGATTCGCAAATCCCAAACCCCTATTGTGAAGATTGTGCCTCTTCCATATCTGTGTCTATACTGGGAATTAGTGAACTTATGTAACAAGTATGGAAGCTTTGCAACAGAGAAGACACTTTTACTAAGTAGGTTTTGCTATGAATTGAAATTGTAGGTAACAGGGATTTTCTTAGTAGACGTAGGAACAAATGAGACACAGTTAAGCCTTAACTCTTGTTATTAGGGTATTTAATGACACATCAAGTCTCATAAATGGCATTAAAACTGGAAAACCATTAGTAAATCTTATGAAATCTGCGTGGGACAGAGTGTCAGACACGTCATAAAAATAGTTGCATAAAGGTACCTTGAGGGAATTTTGGGGATTGGAGAGAGACTTAGTGAATGCGAGAGTTTCAAAAATTGAAGAGACTTTGAGCCGCGGCCACGTTTTCATAGAACACTTATTAAAAGAAAGAGCGGGAAAACAAAGCGAGAAAACAGAGCAACAAGGAAAGGGAAACTATCTAACTATAATACATAGGAGACACTGCTTAATTGAAATGTTTCAGGTAGATCCCATTCACAGGAATCTCTTTGGGTTCGCCCTCCATTGTTTCAAGCTCAAATGAATTTTGCTATTTACATGAACAAATCTTATAGGGGCCAGTCCATAATGACTCAAATTTACTGTGTCGACCCAGCTTGGCAGCTCTCTCATCCCATTTCAAAACAACTGAGCCTACTTCGAAATAGGGGTTTGAAGTCTTCTTATCGAAGTAGTCTTTGATTATTTTCTGATGTTTCATTAATGATTCATGTGTTGTATCCCTCTTTTCTTGAACTTCTAGGAGCTCAGTAAGTCTGACCTGCATGGGGCCATTCTTCTCAATCTCAATCTGTTTTAATAACTGGAGAGCAGGAATCTCCAAGCTCAGGGGCATTACAACAGGCTTACCATAGACCAATTCATATGGGGACATCTTTGTCACTTGTTTAGGCATAATTCTATTAGCCCACAGTGCTATATTAAGCACTTTATGCCACTCTTTGTGATGATCAGCCCCTATTCTCTTAATAAGTCTAATCAGATTCTTGTTAGTTGATTTTGCCAAACCATTACCCTAAGGGTAATAATTTGAGGAAGTTTTCAGATAGATTCCATACTTTAGTGCAAAGTCAGATATTTTTGCCCCTAAAAATGCCTTAGCATTATCTAAAATTATGGTACGAGGAGGCCCAAAGCGAGTAGTGATACCCTCCAGAAAGTCTAGGATCACCTTTTCTATTGCTTCTTTGAGTGTCACTACCTCACTCCATCTAGTAAAATAATCTGTGGTAGTTAGAATCCATTTGTGTCCCATACTTGACACCAGATTGATCATTCCAATGAAGTCTAGATCCCATTGGGCAAAGGGTTCATCTACAATTATGGGACTAAGGGGCATTGCTGCATTTCTTCTTTTTCCTACATAAAACTGACAAGATTGGCACTCTTTGACTAGTTGATAACAATCTGTAAATAAGGTGGGCTAGAAGTAACCTTCCTGACTTATCTTTATACCTGTGGTCTTTGCAGAAAAATGTCCACCTGAGACTCCATGGTGCATTTCCTGTAGTATTCTCTGAGCCTCATCTTTCTCTATACATCTTAAGAGTATACCATCAGTATTTCTTCTGAAAAGAACTTGGTCAATTAAAACAAAATGGACCCCTTGCTGCCTATAGTATCTCCTCTTATCATGAGAGAGCTCTTTTGGGAAAATCCCATGTTTCATAAACTAGATTATGTTTGTGATCCAGGAGTTCTGATCAATTTCTTGTATCCTCAATACATTTTCTTTTTCTATTTCTTCAATTATCATCTTTTCCATATCTTGAGCCATGTATTGGCACAACCCCCTACCTCTGACTAGCTTAGTGGGTCTGACCTCTACATCATACTCAAGGATCTTTGTTATCTAGTTTTCTCTTTTTTCAGTGATTTCAACTTCCATAATGTATTCTCTGACACTAGGATGAGCCACAAGTATCAAAATCTTATTTCCTATCACCATATGCCTAAATTTCTTGAGTGCTTTTACCATAGCATATGCCTGTTTCTCCACAAAGTTGTATCTGGCTTCATACTCCCTAAGAGTCCTCGAGAAAAAGGCTATTGGATGTTCTCCCTCTTGTTGATCATCTTTCTGTGTTAGGATAGCAACAAGACTGAATTCCCCTCCATAAACATACATTATAAAGGACCTAGAGAAGTCTGGGTTCCTGAGTACTGGGGCTATTGAAATTGCTTTCTTGACCTCCTCAAAAGCTTGTCTTCCTTCTGTAGTCCACTTGAACACCAGGTTTTTCTTCAACAAAAGTGTCACTGGTCTTATTAGGCCTGTAAAGTCTGATATGATCCGACTGACAAAATTAATCTTTCCCAAAAAGGATTGAACTGCCTTCTTATTGACTGGCAGGGACAAGTTCATTATGGTTGTGACTCTCTCTAGATCTATAGAGACTCCTTCTTTGGATACTATATACCCTAACAGTTTGCCCTGAGGTACTGCAAAGATGCATTTCTTAGGATTCAAGGATATTCCAAACTCTTGACATTTCTTGAAAACAACTTCTAGATGGTCAAAATGATCTACAGCATTTTTAGAGAAAATAGGAAGGTCATCTAGATAAATTAGAATGATTTTATTTATGAGCTCTCCAAATGCTACATCCATTGCCCTCTGAAATGTAGCTCCAACATTCAAAAGACCAAAAGGCATCTTTTCATAGGCAAATGTTCCCCATTTTGTGGTGAAAGCAGTCTTATGCTAATCTTCATCAGCCAACCAAATTTGATTGTATCCAGAGAATCCGTCCAACAAGGAGAATCTCTTTGATCCAGCCACAGTTTGCAAAATCTGTTCCATAGAAGGCAGGGGATAGTGGTCTTTCAGAGATGCCCTATTTAGGTCTCTGAAATCCACACAAAGCCTTATGTCACCATTCTTTTTTCTGACTGGCACTAAATTTGATACCCAGGTTGAGTGCTTTATTGGAAAAATGATCTTTGATTCTAAAAGCTTCTGTAACTCATCTACCATCAAAGGTTCAATTCTAGGATTTACCAGTCTCTGCTTATGTCTGACTAGTTTAGATCCTTCAGTTAGCTCTATAGTGTGTTGGATGATATTCCTATCATAACCATGGAGATCTTCATAGGTCCAGGCTATGACCCTATCATATTTCTCACATGAATCAATTAACCTTTTTCTTTCTTATTGAGTAGCAGAATTCCCAACCTTTAATTTTCTCCCCTCACTAACCTGAATCTCAGAGTAGTCCTCTTTGTTTGCTTGAAACCTCTTCTTTTCTAGGCTGGCATCTTCTGGGTCAAACAAGTTTCCTAGGGTAATCAGTCCTTTAGCAAGCTTGTTTGATTTCAGTTGAATAATCTGATCACCATATGCCTCTTCAATTTTAAGTTGTAACTGATCAGTAAATTCTCCTGATTGTTGCAAAAATGAAAGTACTTGAAAATCATTTTCAAAGACTTGCCACTTTTCATCATTGTCTAGGATAGTTGGCCTCACAATAACTTTGACTGATTCATTATTTACCAATAAGTCAGTTGCTGGATCAAACTGTGAACCAATCTGTGCCATCCTATCTGCCTCTGAGTTTTGGGTTCTAGGGACTACTTCAATATCGAAAGCTTCAAAACCATCTATCAAGTCCCAAATTCTGTGCCTATAGGATCTCATTCTTACATTCTTGGTCACTGCCTTTTCTCTTATTTGTTTCACTACTAGTTCAGAATCTCCTTTCACTATTAGGCTCTTTACTCCTTTCCTCTTTGCCAATATGAGTCCATGCACTAAAGATTCATACTCAACATCATTATTTGTACAAGTAAAATGAAAGCGAATGGCTCTTAAGATCTTCTCACCATTAGGGGCAGTAGGACAAATTCCTGCTCCAGCACTGTTTTTACTTTTAGCCCCATCAAAATTTAGGGTCTAGATTCTTGAATCTTTTACAGATTCTTGTGTTTGTGATGTTTCTTTCCTTAGAACATTTGGGATTTCTTGGTCCTCTTCAAATATGACATAAGTGCCTAAACCAGTAGAGTCATAATTCCCATAGGGGTCACTTTGCATCATGTTTAACAACTGGTTATTCTCTTCTTCCTGTTGGTCATGTTCAGTCCAGTTTCCTATCTATTCAACAAAGATTCTTTCATCTTTGTTTAGCATAACATGAGCTGCTTCTAATTTTTGGGTTGGTTCATTTGTGATATGATCTTTTGATAAGGGTTCAAAGAGTACCTTCATTTTAGTCCCATATTTGGTTCTTAAGATGAGATGAGACCAATCAAGTGACATGTAACCTCCTATCTTGGCTGTGAAATCTCTGGATAAACATAGGCCAAATATAGGGGGTATATCTATGACTACAACATCTTGATTCATAATTATATTGGGGCACGTATACAGTTGCAATGGTAATTGTTTAATTTTCCCTATTGTTTGCACAGACTTTCCATCTAACTGCATAACTCCTCTTGTAAGTGACTCATATTTTATCTTCAAAGCATCTGCTATTTGCTTTGGCATCACTGTGGTACTAGCCCCAGAGTCTATCATTGCATTATGTAGCAGTTTCTTCCCAACTATTAAAGTTAAATAAAAGGGATCTGGCTTGGATCTACCTACCTCAGGTGCGTTATTCAACAAAGCTGTTGTCTATAGGGGGCAGTACCTTTGAGCTGTTGCTTCTCTCTATCAGTAGATCCTTGCTTAACTTCCATATGCTTAGGGGCCTCTTGACCTTCCAGAGCCTCTTGCAACAGTGTCCTCTGCTCAGGGATAGCCAGTATGTCCCATATTGATACATGTGCTAGGGTCTTCTTCAGCTGATCCACCACATTCACATGTCCTAGTGTTTGGGTTCGTGGATAATAAGGGTATCTTGATTTGTCAAGAACTTGTCTTGAAGTCATTTGATTCTGTATTGGCGGTGGTACTTCTTATCTAGAAACTGTATTCTGATGACTCATAATCTCATTATTTGTGGTCTCAGGCTGTTCCATCTTCCTCCTCTTTGCTATGGTATAATAATCTGATTGCACTAGTGGCTTCTTTGAAGTAGATGCTTCATTCAAGAACATTGACTCTTCATCTTCAATCCATGAAAACAATGCATGCTCAGGGTCCATTTCCTCTTCTTGCTGTAAAGACATACCTTGCATCTAGGCCACCGTGTCAGAAGCTGTAAATTACCCTTCTAATCCTCTCTGTTCTGCTATTTTTTGCTACAGGTTCCCTCTAGGGCAGTCTTTGGGCATATGAGAATTATTACAAGGGAAACACCAAGCATTGGTACCATCTACATAATTATTTTGTCCTGGACCATTTCTCTATTGGGGTTAGGAGGAATAGTCTATAGAGGTGTAGGGACTGTGACTAATTGATTTGATGGTTGAGGATTAGCCTGTCTCTGAGGGCCTTGGTATTGATTTGGCTGAAAAGAAGGTCTATTCCCTTGATAGCCTTGGTATTGGGGTTTTGGATAAGGATTTTGCTGTCTCTTTAGGTTAATAATCTCATTAGAGAAGGTCCTTAAGATGTTCTTGACGTCATCCATTTCATTGGACTAGACAGGGGCAATTGTTTTAGCAGGCTGTTGAGGGAATGTATACATAGACACTCGTGGGGTAATGGAATTAGGAACTTCTTGAGGCAAAGGTAAGCTAATCTCTGGGAACATAGGCATAGGAGGTCTTGGGGGTAGCTTTCCAGCATCTATCAAATTATTCTCAGCCCTGACTACCAACTCATAAGCTTGTGGTAGGTTCTGACCTCCAAGTGACTAAATCATTACCGATATATCTGAATTTAAAGCCTTAAGATAGAATACTATAGCCATACCTGGTAATGGTCTTGCTTGATGGTGACAGGTTGTCATTGATGACAAAAAGGTGTTTGGTCCTCATGTCATATTTTAGGATGTCTTCAAGTGGGAGAGATTTAATGCAGAGACAATGTATTGGTTGTTTGAAATCCGATGTGTCTTGCAGATGCAGAGACTGGTTTTATACTTCACAGGTTTGATCTTGCATCATCAAGTGTACATCATCTTGTTTGTTGTTGATAGGAGCAGGAACAAGAATACATCATCTTGTTTGTTGTTGATCTTGCATCATCAGGAGTACATCTTGTTTGTTGTTGATAGGAGCAGGAACAAGAATACATCATCTTGTTTGTTGTTGATCTTGCATCATCAGGAGTACATCTTGTTTGTTGTTGATAGGAGCAGGAACAAGAGTACATCATCTTGTGTGTTCTTTCCATCACATCTTGATCAGTATGGTTTATACAGATGACATAATATGCAGTGAAACAAAGTAGTCTTCATCATGATTATAGGTGATCTCAGGAGTTATAATATTTCATTTGAGTTGGTCAGAGGATCAATGGGTGTTAGCATTGGTATAGATGTTCTTGATGATCATCTCATTGGTTTCATTTCAGGGGTTCACTTGGTTATTTTTTGTTGATGCTATTCACAATACTATTGCAGAGAGTTTTCAAGGACTTATGTGATGATAAGTCTGAAGCTTGTAGAGTATGGTCTTCAAGGTGCTTAAGGTGTTTAAAGTCTAAAATTACCTTATTTTAATGTCCTCAAAGTATATACTTTAAACCCTAGTTTAAAATGTCTATTTCAATAATGACCTGCTACTGCAGGTTCATAACTTAGAAATTACCTGTTGAAGGGTTTACTTCCCGTGCTGTCCACCGGCCTCACAAAATTCCTTTACCTTTTGCATCGGTTTATTTTCATGTGTGTGAGCGCCAAAGCATATCAAATGCTATGTTTAAATGAATGATGGGTGGGAAAATCAAGTGGTTGAAAAGGCTCGATGCCTTGGAGTTTTCTTTTGGAGCCCCCGATTCATACTTGAAATGGATTTATTTAAAAATTGCATTGACTCCTATAGGGAAGATGAAGGGTTTGTCTTGAAGATGATTTGTTACAGGATACGAATAAGAGAGATTTTATTTTATCTTAAAGGCAGATTGACAAAATTACATGAAGACAATGGATTTGAATATAAAATCATGAATTTTTTTTAAGGAATGTGAATCAAAAATTGAAGAGTTTATTTGCAGGAGAAAAGCAAATGTGTTTTTGCAGAGAAGTGAAATTTCAAAAGTCTTGTTGCGAAATTTATGTGATCTGAAGGAGAAATTTATGAAGGAATGTGAAAGGTTCCAAGGCAGTGAAAAGACATTCAACTTGTATAAATTTTGTTTCCAGGTGCATTGATGAAGGTATCAAGAAGGATAGAGATGAAACATATAGTGTTGTGAAGTGTTGGATTAGAATACAGATTTGATATGCAGTGTTAATTGGATCAGAATAAAGGATTGTTGAGTGTATTCGGATGTCAGATTGAATAGAATGGGTATTTGACAGACATATATTTGTATTGAATGAAACAGAGTATCCCTCTGATTTGCTTATTACATTTGTTGGTAATTTGGTTTGCCAGTGAGGCACAATATGCCAGTGTGGCTTGTGGTCAGTGAGACCTTTCTATGCTAGTGAAGCTTGTGGTCAGTAAGACCTTAATATTTGTCAGTGAGACAATTTGTATTGCTAGTGAGGCATGTTTTTCAGTTAAGCCAGTGAGGCATTTCATGAGTGGTTTTTCTACCCCTGAGGGTTTTCCACTCGGTAAAAAGGTTGTGTCTTAATTTCTTCTATGTGTGTGCATATTATTGGTTTGATCATGTTTTGTTTACATCTGTTATTGTAAGTCTTGTGCATATAAACTCAACAAATCATTAATGTATTCCTTTCCATCTATTCTGTAAGAGAAATCTTTTAAAAAGTTGTAAAATGTTTGAAAATTAATACAACACTGATTCACCCCCCCTCTCAGTGTTGTCCGGACTCCTACATTGCTGTGGCGGGAATTCTGTCCCAAGTTTTTTGAAACCTTGTATTGAAATCAGTCATTGCTTCTTGTGGCACCTTTTTGATAGTGATCAATTGTTGCAGCAAAGAAGACTTATCACCCTTTTCTTTGAATCTATCAAAGAAAGCATCACCAAGCTGGTCCCATGTAGATATTGTGTTGGGGGTCAAGGATCTATACCAGTCAAGGGTCTTTCCTTTAAAAGAAGCAGCCAGCAGCCTTATAGCCACATTCTATTGAGTGATCACGCGCACTGCACAAACATCAGAAACGTCCTGCAGATGTTCTTCAGGTGTCTTGAAATCCTCCCCACTAAACTTGGGCAGGGCCTTCAGGGCATTGGCTGGAATTGGGTCTCAAGTGGCTGGTGGTATTGGGAGGATCAGAGGACTGCCAGTGTTCCAATTTGCATAATTCCTTGGGACTACAGGTTCTCCCATGTTTGCTCTTGGTGCTGCTGCAAACTGGTTCACTCTTCTTCTTAGATTAGCTACTAATGGCGGTGAAAGAATACCTGGGTTAGCAGCAGATTGGGCTCTGGTTACAGGTCCACAGCTCTGACTTCTTGTAGCTCTTTGATTCATACAGTCTTGAAAGAAACTTCAAGAATGGTCCCACCGGGCGTGCCAAAAACTATTGATGCTTAAAATTGCGCTGTTTCCAACACCAACATGGGAAGTTTCAGGAATGTGGGACTTGCAACCTGAAAGGACCTCTAGATTTTAAAGAAGCTGGCTCTTCTTTATCTTAAATGTATTTTGGGAAAAGGGATAGAAATTAAATGGAAACACAAATGTAATGAAAGAAAAGTTAACTATGTCGATGCGCCTGAGTATGATTCGCTCCTTAATATTAAGCACAGTGAAGCTATCTTTAGGATTCAGTTACATTAAAGAGCAAACAATGCATGATCAATGTAAAAGATAAAACAAATAGAATCAAAGGCTCACAACTAGACCATTTTTTGCAATGACACAGAAAATATCAGCAAAGGCACAGAACTCAGTCTTCTTATTAATTTCTCGGTCACATAAAAGGCATTGATACATGCACAGTTACACAAACTTTCTGAATCAAGAAAACAGAACAAAGGTAAATGATATTACTGGCCGCAGCACAGTTTTTTGAACACTCTGATGGAAAAAAAATTCAAATCTCAAAAACTGGTCTCCATATATCTCCTCTCCATATATCACAGATGTTACATATTTATAGCATAGAACACCCCTAGATTGTCCGTAACAACCGGATCTCAAATGGCCTTAACTGAACTGAACATAACTGGAAGTGTCTGACAGAAGATATCATTTGGATCTAAAATAGTTAGCTTCCCTACAAGTCCATTGGCTGAAACAGATACATGTAACGCTCCTTCCTTTGAATCAGGTGGGGACACCTGGCAGCTTCCACTGTCTTTGCGACTATAAACCCAGAAACAAACGGCATAGCTCACACACTTTACTTGAAACTCCTTCGTCTTTCTAGAAAAAATAGGAACTCGACACATGGCAGCCTCCGCTGTAATTGAAACATATACGTGGCAGCTTCCACTTAACCTATACTTTACCGTGCCTCATAGTCGGGAGAATTTCGCCTTTGACATTTGTCACAATCTGCTGCCTCAAAACCCTATCACTTACAAAAAATGGGACCCACAATACTTCTTGCCCGAGCAGCTTCAAAAGGGAATAGGGATAGGTGGCACTTTCCGCTGCTATTACCAAGTGATACGTGGCGGCTTCCGCTTGTCTATAGAAGCTTTAGATACTTTTTGAAAGTCTTGCGGAAAATGACACGTGTCAGACTCCGTATTGCCTTAGAAACACTATAGAAACATTTGGGACTTATTTAGATTCATGCGGATGATGACACTTGGCATGCTCCGCTTTAACTTTAGCTACTTCACCGGGGCCCACCAACAATCTTTACTTAATAATGAAACAAAAAGAAGAATCTGCAGATGTCGACACTTGTCACGCTCTGCTGACTTTACAGGAGACACACGACACTTTCCGCGTAACTTAGAGAAACATATAGAAACCTTTCGCAGCTACCACTTGGTGCCTTCTGCGCTCACTGAGACTTTGAAAAGGATTTTGAAGCTTATGAGAAACTAAACATGGATGCTGACACTTGTCGTGCTCCACGAATATATAACAGGACACGTGGCTCCATCCGCGTAACTTAGAGAAACTTTATAATATGTCTTAGCTGGTGACACTTGGCGCCCTCCGTGATAATCTGGGACTTAGGCAAAAAATGAAACCCGCGCCCACGCTCTGTGTCAAAACTGAAATGCGGCAAAACTGGAATGTTGTGCAAAATGTAGAGTATTTTACTTTACACACTGAAAAGACTAAAAAAAAGCTTGTTATACCTATGGGCTGTCACAGAGATTGCAGACACTGATTCATAGTCTAGAGGCATTGATACAACCCATACCAGAGATGCTTGCAAAAAATCAAGTTATTCTTGCTACAAAATGATCAAATAAGTTGGTCAACAACATACAGGGTTAGCACAATAAAACCAAATTGTGGTTTTAATCTTAAAAGGAAACCTAATATTGTTAGTTTGCAAGATTAAAACAACATCAAATGATTTTTCTAAATGCAAGAGATTAGAGAATATTTAAGAGTGGTCCTAGTGCCCCTCAAATCTATAAGAAAGAGGTCAGAAAACCCAAGTGTTAAAATGATGTAAATGTAAAATGAAACTCCCATTCGTGGACGTAGGTGTTGAATCAGGGACCCGAGGCACTACTGCGGGTGACACGAGTGCTGAATAGGGAACTAGAGATGCTAAACAGTGAGCTGGAGGCTCGAAAGGCAGACTAGAGGTGTTAAAAGAGACACCAAAGGCACTGATAGGAGTTCTTGAAGAGCTAAAAATATGCAAAACATAGTTAAAACAAAAAAATAGCCGTCAATCAAAATGCAGGCATTGACAGATGGTCCAGAGGCACTGAATAGAGGACTAGAGGTGCTAAATTTGCTATCAAAGGTGCTAATACAACTTGTACAATAAATACTCACAAAAAATTGCAAAATGGATTTAGATACAAGGACGTGGGTTCCACTGGGCATGCCAAATGAAGATGCAAGAAGACTAAAGGGTGAATAAACATAAAAAAACGTAAACTAGAAGATTATACCTTCAAGCTTCATGTCCTCCATTCTCCTTGGTAAGGTTGAGGAAATGGTGCACCCAAGATAATTTCCTAGCTTTACCCAACACAAAAATGGTTGTGGATTGCTTTAATGATCAGTACAAATGGAATATGATGGGTTGGCAATGGATTTAGCTAAGAATCATCTATAAATTTTGGCATAATATGGATGCAAAATGACTTGACTTGAAAAATGCTTGGAGGAGGCTTGAATTTATAGAGTTTTTGGAGGATTTTGGATCAATGATGGAGGTTCAAAGTGGAGATCTAAGGGTGGAGATGAAATGTTGAGATCAAGGGCCAATATTTGATTAACAATAATGGATTACTCTCATTACTTTTAAATTTTTAATTAACCTTGGGAAGACTTTGCATTAATGAATATTAAGACACATGAATGAATTAAAAATTGATTCATATGGGAGAGGGTGTAATAAAAAGTTAGATTTTATGGGTGAGTAGGATGAGAAATGACACATGCATGTTTTTGGGAAAGACATGTGTAAGCATTTTATATTAAAAAATGCTCTTGCATGAAAGAGGAAAGGTGAGGTGGAGACATATGTGACTCCCTTTTAATAAAAAATTGCTTTTTATTCAAAGGGTGTGGGGAGATGGGATAATGGAGGGTTAGGCTAATTAATTAAGTGATTAACTTAATTAATATGGTTGCTGGAAATTAGTAGAGGGGTTAATTAGTGGTTTGGATTAATTAAGGGTTTACTTAATTAATTTTGGTCTAGGGGCTAGGTAGGGTGTGATAACTAATTAAATAAATGGTATTTATTTAATTAGGCTAGGTTTAGGTCATAGGATAGGACCCTGATTAATGAAATAAGTGTGTTTTATTTGATTAATCTAGGTTAGGGGATGAGGAGAATTAATTAAATAAATATTGGGATATTTATTTAATTAATTGTGGACAATGGTTAAGATATAGTAATAAATTAATTTAATTCATTATAGGTGAATGATTAGGATGAATGGTTAAGATGAATGAGTAGGAGTTAATTAATTTGGAAAAAGGGGAGTTAGTGATGCAAGGATATGGTGTGGTCAAGGCTTTTTCAGGTGTCTACATGGAGGTTTTGAAAATTTTATATATATCGCTTACGAGCATGTTTCAAATCCATGTAATATATATTATCTAGCATAATTATTAAGAATTAGAAGTTTTATTATTATTCAAATTTCTCATATTCTTTTCAATATTTATGTGTTGGTTTGAGGAATCCCCATGTGCTAGTACATTGGAAGAGTGTTTGTTAGTTCTTTCTACCTATAGACTTAGGTGGATAGGACTTGCAGAAAATGGACTAAGTGTGTAGGTTAATTTGAGTCACTTTTAGAAAAGGGAGGAGGTTGACAAAGTGTGTAGAAATTATGTGCAACATAGAGGTGTTCTCATCGACAAAGAGTGAGTAGTTGGGTTGGGAAGTTAGTTTGAGAGTATCATCATCTAGGTGGTGCCATCAGCGTGGTTTCAAAGTTGGTTACAACTTTGGGAAGGAATGCATTGTCATTGATGTGAGAATAGTGGGAGTCTAGTGAAGACCATGTGTGGGTCTAAGTGGTTTATTTGGAGAACCAAGTGTGTGTGTCCCTACGTGGGATTGCAACTAAGAGAAGGTTGTATTGGTAAGAAATAAAGAGTCAGGACAACAAGATGTCTCTAAAAGCAAGAGTGGAAGAGGTTACTATAGCAACAAAAGTTGTAGGAAGGATGGATGAGGTGTTGGAACTCATAAGGGAAGTACACGATATAGTATAAGTGCTTAAGGAGAATAGGAGAAGAGATCAAGCACATGAAGGGGTTGATAATGAAAGTGAAGAAGAAGGAGCGAAAAAAGTGGATGAGATGATAAAGATGTATATGTAGAAATGGATGTGGGATAGAGGAGACTATTAATAGCCTCTCCAAGATTAAGAAAGGAACAAAGGTGGACCTATCATGTTTCTCAAGGAGTTTGTAACTAGATGAATTGATTGATTGGTTAATAAAATGGAAGAGTATTTTGACTATGATGAAATAGAGGATTCAAGGAAAGTGAGAGTGGAACACACTAAGATAAAGGGACATGCTACACTTTGGTGGAAAGATGTGTAGGATGAAAGAATAAGTGGGATAGAGTATCACCTAATGGGATAGGATGGTGTGAAGAATTAAAGCCAAGTCCCTAATAGAAGACTTGTTTCCATATTTTACCTTTAGGTCAAATAGCCCAAATTTTCCCTTAAAGCCTGCATTTCCTTCCATCAAAGAGATCCAATCTAAGACACCTTAAATGGAAGGAATTTAATCCCATAAATTTCTAAGTGCAAGGAAGAAGACCACAAAATGGCCAAGTCCAAAAATTTTGAGTGTTTTCCTTGTGTTTTTCCTTTTTCAGAGTTTTAGAGTGTCAAATTTCTATCTTCTATCATGACATTCTTATCAGCTCTGAACTCCACCTTGGTAGTCCATAATTCACCTAAGTATTTTGGGCATTGAGTGTCACGAGTTTGGTCTTCTTTATTTTCTCCATGCATGTAGCAGGTAGAAGGCCCAATTGCCGAAGTCCATTAAGACGTAATTTCTAAGTGTTTTAGGTGTCAGAGTTTAGGGGCCTGGTCTTCCTCTTTTTCAAAGAAGGTGGAATGGTGAGGCACTGACAACTAAAGTTTGATGAAGCTCCAATTTTTCTAAGTCTTTAGGGTGGCAGAAAGTGAAGAGTATCCTTTCTTCCTTCCTTTTGAAGATGACAGGTAGGAAGCTTGATCTCCAAAAGTCCACCGAAGCTTCATTTCCTTCAAAGTGTTGCAAGCGTTGAAGGTCGAAGTGATGGACTTTCACCTTCTTCTAGGTAGGCAGAAGGGTGAAGGTTTGAAGGCTGAAGTCTGTCGATCATAAGTTTCTCTAACTTTTGGGCAAATGACAAGCAAATGTTTTCTTCTCCCTCTTTTCTTTTAGAATGTGCAAGGCTGAGGGCCTGAGGCTTGATTCCCAACAAACTTCATGTTTTCTCCTAAGTTTTATGGAGTTAGGGGTCGAGTGGTTCTATTTTCAAAATGCAAGATGAATGGTGGAGGCCCAATCTCTGAAGCCTGACAATTTCCTTCTTCACTCTTTTAGGTGTTGATCACTTAGAGGGAGCCCAATTAGTGGAAGGAAAAGATAGAGGAAAAGATGGTTGCCACGGTTTGCGTAAACATTTTCTCATTGATCAAGAGAAAAGGAAAAAGGAAGGGAGAATCTAGGGCAAAATGGTTCGAGGCTAGAAAGTTGCAATTCTATGATAAAAGGGAAAAACACCCTATTGTTTTAGGGTTTTTAAACTGTTGTAGGCATCTAAACATGGCAATGACACCCTTGTACCATGGAAATCTCAACAAGATTGAGAGGAAGAAAGTTTCAATCCTTCCACATCTGCTCTATCTTGTTGATGGGGTTTTAAGGATCCAAAGAAAAACATATGCCTTTGAAATGAGGAAGATGCAGAGAGTTTGGAGCCCTATGCCCCATCACCTAGAAAATCTACAATTACAGTTGAAGTAGGAGTAGCATGGACTGAGGAGCAATGTTCTGGGAAGGGAAACAAGATAAGTAGTCTGCTGAAGGATGTGTTTGGCCTGTTGTAGTAGAAAATCATTTTGAATGAGGGAAAATCTATTCTGTGAGTCTTCTCAATGTATTGCTAGAGTTTGTAGTCATGTAAAATATATCAGGGACACCTGTGCCAACATGAAGGCTTAGTTTTGGGAATCCAAGTTCAGTTTAGAGGCACTTCTAGGCATGTTAAAGAGCTTGCATGGACATGGTTTGAGTTGAGATGAGTTTTGAAGGCATCTACAGGTAGTAAAGGGAAGTTTTGAGCCCTAAAGGGAAATTATTTTATTTTATACATCCAAGGAACCTAAAATCATGCAAATGAAGAGTGAGGAACAACTATTAGTTGGAGAGGCAGTTAATTTCAGCATGCACATGAGTTAGAACACCATGCAATCAATTGGAGCAGTTTTCAAGGAGCGTGCAAAGGAATTTTAGTCAAAAGTCAAAGCCACCTCATCACTTCTACATGTTGTGAGTGTTTCTTAGATAGTCCAAAGTTGGATTTCCACATCCAAGTGCCCAATTCAAGCATGTAAAGTTAGCCTCTTTTTGGGAGTTAGGTTTTAGTCGCAGAGGAGCTTGCAGTGAATAAAAAATAGGATTCAAGTTGTTTTGAGTTAGTTCTTTTCTAATTTTCTCTCCTTGCAACAAGACAATTAGAGATGTAACTTAGTTGTTTAAGAAGTATTCAATTGTAGAGCAATTATTTTTTAGGTATTTTTCAAGTATTTTTAGATTTGTAACAAAGAAAAGCTCCTAGTTTTTCAAAGAATAGTATTTTGGCCTTTTAAGATTTTGTGTGTTGAGTGTTATTGAAAATGATTTGATATGATTTTTGTGATTATTTTATATCATTCCTTGAATTATGTCTCATCTGCAAGCATTATTATACATCAACAAACAAGACTCATACAGGTCATAGGTTGTGTGGTTGTTTTCAACATTTTATAGTCATGAAAACACGTGGTTTTCCTTTGATAAATGTGAAATCTAACCTTCATATTGAACACTATTGTGTGAGCTTGTTAAAACTTTGAGTTGTGCATAAGAGAAAATTTTTTGTTTAGAAGAATTGTGAGTTGAAACAGCTGGTATAGGTCTTATAAATTTTGGTGCATCACCTCCTAGGATTAATATATTTTTCAGTCATAGTATCTTCTATCCCTCTTCTTGTCAAAGTAGTAGTTTTAGGTGATCCATCAAGGGAACTAGCCCTCTTTTGCGGTTCATCTTCTCCATAAGTTACCCATAGCTTGAGGATGATCCCATGTTCTATAAGATAGCTAAATTTTGCATTTAGCAAGGGTGTAATCTTAGTGACAATAATTTTTGGCACGCCCGATGGGACAAATTGGACTATTATAGCCCATAAGTTCTTTATTTATTGTTGATATTTGGTGTGTATATCAGCAATATCAGCCTTTGGAGGCAATATTTCACATACCCAACAACTCTCCACTTTGTTTTGAAGCAAATCTAGTGCAAAAAACACATGAGAAGAGTGCAAATGAGAGGAAGTGCAACTTCTTTCAAGTATTTGTAGCTGTCACCACCTCGAAGGAGAGGAAGGACAACAAGGAAAAGTCCTACCCCAACCATAAGGACACATTCTACACCTCCAAATCATAGACCTGCAAATTTTATTTTCTACAAAAGGAGAAATCAGGTATCAAGTCCTCAAGCATCAACAAATCCTATGGCGAGATAATTTGCTTTTGCACCATTTAGTGGGGGCAACCCATTAAATCTTTCTCAACATGATACTATACTTGTGGCAGCTGTTAGAAGCATGCCTTTCTTCATAGGAGAAGACCAAACTACACCTATTGAGCACATTAGAGATGTGGCCACATTGTGTGCAATCCACAATATCACCGCTGAAAATGTGACAATCAGACTTCTGGTTGCTTCATTGAAAGGAAAGGCACTACAATGGTTTAGTGGTTTTGTTGTCAATTCAATCACAACATGGGACCAACTGGGGATGCCTTAAATAAGCAATTTGAAGATAAATTAGACCATTTATCATTGGTAGAGCAACTGACTACCATCAAAAGAGCTCCATAGGAGCATATGACATATTTCAATTTTTGTTTCCAAAAGACTTGGAATAGAATTCCACAAACTGTTAGGCCTTCAGACTAGTATGCTTTTTTTGTACTTTCTTAAGGCCCTTAACAGTGATATATCCATGATGATTCAGTCTATGGGTGGGGCTAAACTCCCAAATGCCTATGACATTGCCATCAAGGCAGAAAATAACCTTATATAAGATGGTAAAATAGCTCTAATGCCCCCAATGCCCATTTTTCCTAAGGTACAATCCCCTGTACTCTTGCAAATACCTCCTATAGCTACTATACCTATTGTACCTGTTGGTTTAGGTCTAGACAACTAAGAGGGGAGGTGAATCATTTCAGTTCTGGTTAAGTACAAAAACTGATCTTACACATTTCATCTTTACTCTGCTCTTCTTACTATTCTGCCTTCATTCGCACTTTGGATTTCTACTCTTCTCACATATGCCTTATTCACATACACCACACACACTAAATCATCTAATTTAATCAGCTATATATATCCACAACAATATCTACAATCATTCTAACAGTCAGCTTCAACAACACTTAGAACTTTTATGAATGCTCAGCTCTGTCGGCTAGATCTATGCATAACTTAAGGTGCGGACCAAAAATTGCTCTTGAAAATAATTACTCATGCCAGCCACTATCACTGATCATCACTATTTGTCCAACAAACAACTTCCATACATCCAAAATCAAGATCTTCTGCAAGGTCAGCCTGCTCTTCTTTTGTCTGCTTTGACAAATTGGAACCTGATACTCAGAGGCTAATATATTTTGAATCCTTCATCACCAGAGGACAAAAATATGGAGTTAGACTATCTTGACAATGTATATGACTCCCCTAGATCTGCAGCTAATCATGACTTCCCACCAGAGAGATCTGGACCAAAATATCAGACCCTGTTACTGCTCTATTCCTAGCTGCCCAGACTTAGACAAATTCTAAATCTGACTTCCGGTATGAACAAATTGTGTTATGCAGATGATTGGGATGATCTTAGTTGCCATCAATGACAACACCTATCAATGCAAAGCAGTGTCTCTTGCCAACAATCTCCCCCTTTGGCATTGATGGCAACACTTAATGAAAAATGACTAAGTGTCTAATGCAACTCCCCCTTTGGCTATACACTTGCGTACTTCACTTATTCCGGTGCTCCCCCTTTGCTAAATACCTCATTTTTCACTTCCCTTCACTCCCCCTTTGACATCAATGGCAAAGGGTGGGGTCCGCAAGCCAAAACTCTCCAAAAATTCTATATATACCACCGCATATGTACAAATAATCATTGAATCTTGTTTACATGAACTTGAGAATGTCTATAAAGATGGGTTTTATTTGCACAAGTTCAGAGGCCCAAGTACTCTTAATTCCATCCAAAATGGAGATGTACTCACTTAACAAAAATGAGTATGCTTCTGCCTTTGACAGATTTGCTAGATCACTAGTCTGAGTTGCACTCTAAGCTTCAGATAGGGCATTATACATTATCTCTAACTTAGGAGCAATTAATCCTCGGAGCTCACACATTCTCTTCATAATGTTACCCTTTTCTTTAACAAGCCTCTTTATCTCATCTATCAGGCTGATTACTTTACATTCTTGACTTATAGGTGAAACTATTAGAGGATCAAAATTTTGAGAGAGATCTAACAATTTCTGTTCTTACTCCTTTATCTTTTTCTCAATATCCTCATTAACTTTGGGCCATGATAGACATAATTTGTACATATCACTTCCATCATTTAGAGCATTCTGAATACTTTTTATGCTAATACCAAGTATTCTTCTATCATTTCCTATCAGATTCTTTATTTCACAACATTTCTTATCCAGGAATTCTTTCTGAACTTTTGCCTCCGCAGAATTCTCAAAAGACTCAAAATGAGTATTCATAGAACTTACAAGATTTTTTAGATGTTCAGAGGGGGAATCAGATGGACTCTTCTGGTAGGTAGGCATTAACTTTTCCAAAATCCTAGATGCAAGCCCTAGTAGTTCATTGTCCTCCATGTGGAATTTTAACATCTTTTCTCTAGCCTTTACTTGGGTGAATGATGCTATTTTCATTAGTTGAATTGGAGAGACAACATCTGGATTGGCTAGACCTTGGAGTAGTTTAGGTTCATCAAGCTCACTCATCTCTTTTTCAAGAAGACTTTTCACTGCATCTGCAGTGTTTCTTGCAACATTTTCTAAACCATCCTTTTGTTCATCAGATTTCTCAGTATTTGCTTTATGTGTTTCAACATTTGCACCATCTTCTTCTACTCTTTCTTTCTTTGTGTTCTCTACAAAAGGACTCTTTCCTATTTATTCATCACTTCCTACCTGATCTGGAGGGCTCTGTGAAGTAGTAATATTATCCTCTTTCCTTGACATATAAGGTGGATTGGGAGTATCTCCCGCACCAACTACTTTATCCAACATTATTGTATCCTCCTGATATGCTTGTTCTACTTTCAGAACAAAGGCTTCACCCAACTCAGATTGCTACTCAATAATGTTCTCTTCTTCACCATCTAGAAATTCTTTTGTGACTATGGGAGAATTGTGCTTTCTCAATGCTTTCAAAAGAATCTCTTGAGTTTCTTGAACAATTTCACTTGTTTCTCCAACCATGAGTTTGTTCATTCTCCTTTTGCTTCTAAAGTCATCTTTGACTTCCTTGAAAAACATATCTATTTGATCAGGAGAAATTTGAGGACACAAATTTATTAGCTCATGTTCCCTGATCTCCATGTCCTTGCACTTGGCATTTTCTTTTCTCAACTCCAAGATATTTTCCAGACTTTGTGGTAACTCATAAGTTATCTCAATCAGTGCCTTGTTGTAGATGTTGAGATATCTAAACGTTGCTTCCTCCAACACCCTTTTATCCATATCATTGTATTCATCATAGAATTCAATCATGGTTTTTAGATTACCATCCACAGTGACTGATTTTATCACATCTTCTAGGGAGAGTGTGGGCTTCTCAACATATTCCTCATAATCTTCTATCTTTTTCTTTTGCTAGTCCTTTTTCTTTCGTAGGACTTTTCTTTGGTTAATTTTGTAGCTTTTGTTCCAGTGACGTTTAGTTCCTTGATTTCAATGTCAGAGTTTGTATCTTCTTCTTCTTCTATTATGCTTTCATAGGTCTGGGATGCTTTCGTTTTCTTCTTTTTCTCCCATTTTCCAAATGATTTTGCTTCTAGTTTTGTAGTTTTGGAAGGAGCAGAGGTAGTAGCAGAGTTTCTAGTAGTTCTTGAAGTGGAAGAGAGTTCCACCAGATCACTAGTTTGTTTCTTATCTTGTTTCTCTTTCTCATCCTTCTCTGAATTTCTTCACAGCTTCCTTAGACCCAAAATTTTAGCTAACTGCTCAACTTCTTTTCTTACTCTCCTATTGGTTTTAGGTTCTCTGAGCTCAGTATGCAACTTTAAACTCAACTCCTCATAAGTTCCAAATCTTTCAACTGTTGTGTCTTTGGGCTTGCTTAGAATATGTTGAGCATACATATCCAAGATCCTTTCATCTACTTCATACCCCATGGGCATGATTCAAATAGTTTTGGGTTCGACTGCTTCCATTAAACACTGATCAATATCAACCATGAAGCATATTTCATTTTTGTACTTGTCAACAATTGAATTTTGGATTCTTTCCCTTGAGTGCATCATACTTTGAAAATTCTTGAAGTAACCCCATATTGCAGTTTTCTAGGGTTTGAAATCACTAATGCTAGGAAGATGATTTCTGATCAAAATTGGAAACTGGCTCATCCTTAGTCTAGTGCACACCTTTTACCCCAGGTACTTCATTCATAAAGTAAAAGAATAGACATAGAATAAATGTACCATACTTGAAAATGTTTTTCTTATCTTTCTTGATTTTGTTTAAATTTTTAATCAGTTGATTCTATAGTAGTTCACACAAGTCATAAGCAATATTTTCGTTTAGCATCTTGTATGCAACATAT
The DNA here is from genome assembly GCA_027924645.1 of Cunninghamia lanceolata. Lineage (NCBI taxonomy): Eukaryota > Viridiplantae > Streptophyta > Pinopsida > Cupressales > Cupressaceae > Cunninghamia > Cunninghamia lanceolata. Next base: position 10,572,933 of record BSBN01000677.1, on the reverse strand, counting down.
ATGGTTGTTCTGGAAATAGAATTTTCTCTGCTCGAGTGATAAATCTTGTACCCAATCACCATGGAGGCAAATTTGACATCCAATTCTATAATATCATTAATGGTCATTGCCCTTCTATCAAACTTAGCACCGGTAGCATTAGTTACTGTCTGGTTTTTCATAGCTTTCAGCATGGGCAATTCTCCAGTTGAGTTTAAATTACATTTCAGATAACATCCTTGGTAATCTTGAATGGTTTTAACAACCAAATGAATTCATCATGCATCTGACTCAAGACATATCAGACGCATTCATCCTCATCAAATGTTGGAAACCCCATAATCTGAATAAAGTGTTTATCCTATAGTGCCTTATACTTAGGTTTAAGTTCATGATTTTCATCCTTGAGTTGTTTCTCAAAAAAGTCTACATACCTTGAATATCCAAACTCATCTATATTTGCATGAATATAAACCCTAATGTCTTCTACATGCAGCACACCATACGAACACTTGAAAAAGCACCTAACAGGTCAACTTCAATTGATTTGTGAGGATGCTTCTTAAATTTGGGTTGAGGCCTTTCAGTAATGTCAACAACATGAGGAATAGCCATCTCAACAGATTTTAGATTCAAAGCTTTATAGAGAGGTACCTTTTTCTTTCGCGGGGTTAGGGTTGATCAATTACCGGTTGAATTCGCTCTTTGCCTCAGACTCTAGATTTCAGCTCAAATGCTCTTCTTCTTGTTTTCTTCAAATGCAAGGGGATTCAAATGAGTGACCAAGTGACCTTTTATCTTTTACAAAACCTAATTTGGCATTGTAATAAATGCGTTGCCCTAATTATATCTGGTTACATTATTTTTGATAGTTCTTCATGAATCACTTCGCAAGATTTCATATCAACATCTTTTCTTCTGGAAATCCTTCCAAAGGTTCTAGACCAATTTAGAATATTCTCTTTTATTGTGCCAGACTCAAGCACCCACTTACTGACAGGGGGAATTTGATGTTCTATGCAGCTCCCCCTGAGCCAGAGCTTCTGACTTAATTCCTGGAGGAATTGTCAACACCAGATTCCGGTGCGGACCCATCACTATTGTTTATTATATCTTTCTTTATCCAAATCTTGTTCATTTCACTCCATATCTCATTCACATCAATTTTCCTTTTGCCTCTATCTTGTTTTTGCTCATTTAGTTTTCTGTTTACTGGACCTCTTCTTCCAATATTCCTATTTTTGCAGAATCTTGCAATATGACCATATTTATTGTAGTTAAAACACACTTGATTTCATCTTGATCTGCATTGATTAGCCATGTGTCTAAATCCATTACAAGCAAAGCAGTAGCCATTGAAAGAATTGCCATTTGAGTTATTCATTATCATACTTCTACATTCATTGGATTTGTGACCATACCTCTTACATTTGAAGCATTGACCAGAGAAGGATGGACCATTTTGATTTGCTCTACTTCTGCACTGAATATCTCTATGACCAAATTTATTGCAATTGAAACAATTTCCATTAAATGATGGATATCTTTGAGCATTAGGCTGTCTTACTAGAGGTTTTCTAGTTCTATTCCTTTTATTCCTTGGTTGGAAATTTCTTTGTCTAGATCCAGAGCTTTTACCTTTCTCATATTTAAGATTACGCTTGTCATTATCCTTTTTCTGTTCTTCAATTAGTGCTTCAAGTTTAGCTGAGCTTATTTTGAACTTCTCCTTATATTCATTTGCAATTTCTAGGTCATGTCTGAGAGTGATAATCTGTCTCTCAAGTTCTATCTCATTGTTTCTACTTTCTTGTAGATTAGATTCTAGGAGACCATCTATTCTATCCAATCTACAACATTCTTCAGTTCTCTCTTTCAGATTTTGATTCATCTCTTCTTTAGTTTTCTTCCTATCTTCAATTTCCTTGGTTAGTCTCATTAGCCCAGTTTCCATCTCATGTTTTAGGACAACAACTTCTTTAGCTAACTTTTCACATTCTTTTGTCTTTTCTTTTAGGGCATTGTCTTCCAATTCAAGAGGTTGCTCCTTTCCTTTTGCATTGGATTTACTCAACTTTTCTTTTAAGATCTCAATGAAGTCTCCAACCTTTTTGAGATTATCTTGTAGTTCTTGGACTTCTGCCTTGGATTGCACAAGATCATCTAGGGTGAGATTAAGTTGTCCTTGAAGATTATATTCATCCATTTTTACTGCCTTCCCAGATCTTCCTTAAGTTGTTAAACTTTTCCAAAGGAACCTTGCTCTAATACCAATTGTTGGTTTAGGTCTGGACAACTAAGAGGGGGGGGTGAATAAGTTGTCACACATTTTTAATCTTTTCTACTTTTAATCTTCCTTTATCATTTATAATCAATTTAATGATATAAACATTTCAGCATCAATTAATAACATATGAATAGAAAACATAAATAACACATTTGACACCAAGATTTTCACGTGGAAACCCAGTTAAGGGAAAAACCACGGTGGGGGTTAACCCACAAAAATTAATACCCTGTTAAAAGTATTTTTACAAATGGGAATGCACATGCATTCAGGCTCATTGCCGAAAGCTCACTACTCAAATGGAGGCTCACTACCTATGGAAGCATTACAAGAGAATGACAGAGATTTGAACTGATTAATAGAATCTACCCATGCAAGAATTTCAGTTCTGGTTAAGTACAAAAACTGATCTTACACATTTTATCTTTACTCTGCTCTTCTTACTGTTCTGCCTTCATTCGCACTTTAGATTTCTGCTCTTCTCATATATGCCTTATTTGTATACACCACACACACTAGATCATCTAATTTCATTGGCTATATATATCCGTAACAAGATCTACAATCATTCTAACAGTCGACTTCAACAACACTTAGAACTTTTATGAATGCTCAGCTCTGTCAGCTAGATCTATGCATAACTTAAGGTGCAGACCAAAACTTTCTCTTGAAAATCATTACTTATGTCAGCCACTATCACTGATCATCACTATTTGTCCAACAAACAACTTCCATACATCTGAAATCAAGATCTTCTGCAAGGTCAACTTGTTCTTCTATCTGCTCTGACAAATTGGAACCTAATACTCAGAGGCTAATATATTTTGAATCCTTCATCACCGGAGGAGAAAAATCTGGAGTTAGACTATCTTGACAATGCATATGACTCCCTAGATCCACAGCTAATCATGACTTCCCACTGGAGAGATCCGGACCAAAATACTGGACCCTATACTGCTCTGTTCCTAGCTACCCAGACTTAGACAAATTCTGAATCTAACTTTTGGTATGAACAAATTGTGTTATGTGGATGATTGGGATGATCTTAGTTGCCATCAATGATAATACCTATCAATGCAAAGCAATGTCTCTTGCCAATAGTACCAGCATTGAACTATCAAGCATTTACCTAAGAAAAATCTACTCCAGTTCAATCTCACGAATTCAATGAGATAAGAGGCCTATTGCAAACCTTTGGTAATGAATTGGTAAACATCAAGAAGCAACAAAGCCAAAATTTTGGACCTTAACAAGCTCCTTATCAAGCCCCACATCAGCCTAATCAACTTAATAGGCCCCCCTACCAAGCTGATCTGCAAGGTCAAAGAAGAAATTTCAATGCTAGGCCATATCAACCCTACAATTAAAACACTGCTAACACTTCTAGAGAGCTTGTACCAATACAAAATAACATGGAACAAGACTATGAATGGTGTTTTCTATGCAACTAGCTTCACAATCAAGCCACGTGTTCTAATGGAATGCTAAATCAAGCCCTCATGGTACAAAATAGCATTGTTGTACAACAAGATGCAACACAAGAAAATAAAGAACAACAAGGTTCTCATCCTAAGCATGGTCATCATGATGTCGCTCTCATGAGTTGGCAAGGAGAGTTGTGGGGTAAATCATCTATATAGACAAAATTAGTCATCTTATTTAATAGTAGCCAATACAAGGGCAAAAAAGAGTCCTACAGACATAGGAAAACAAGATGATAAATGGCAAAGTCAGGCTTCTACAAGCCACCATAGTGCTTTTGGTCCATCATGTTCTCAAAATGTTCAAATTCTTCCAAGAGTTCAAGTTGTGGCCCAAAAGGATCAGCCTAGAAGCCAACCACAACCATTGCAAACACAAGGATATGTTACTATTCCAAAAGGACAACAAAAGGTTAGTATAATTCCATTTAGTATCTTGGAGCATATGAAAAAGGAAAATATCAATATGTCAATGTTGAATGCATAAGACAACTGAGAGGGGGGTGAATCAGTTGTAACTTATTCAATAGTAGCCAATACAAAGACAAAAAAGAGGGTTGTTGACATAGGACAACAAGATGATAAAGGGCAAAGTCAAGCTTCTGCAAGCCACCATAGTGCTTTTGGTCCATCATCTTCTCAAAATGTTCAAATTCTTCCAAGAGTTCAAGTTGTGGCCCAAAAGGATCAACCTAGAAGCCAACCACAACCATTGCAAACACAAGGAGATGTTACTATTCCAAAAGGACAACAAAAGGTTAGTACAATTCCATTTAGTATCTTGGAGCATATAAAAAAAGAAAATATCAGTATGTCAATGTTGAATGCATAAGACAACTGAGAGGGGGGTGAATTAGTTGTAACTTAAAACTTTAGAACCCTCACACACATTTAGATCCAAATTAATTCAATTAATCCCTTAAACTAAATCAAATCGACATCAAACACAAGAGAACACCATAATTATGTGGAAAACCCAAGAAGGGAAAAACCATGGTGAGGATTAGCTCACAATATAAAGTAGTATCAAAAATGAAATACAATAGGCTCACTGCAAAAAGGCTCACTACCCCCAAAAAAGAAAGGCTTACTACTAGAATAGAGAAGAAGATGGAGAAGATTATTCCAAGGAGAAAACTATCTCAATGCAACAGAAAAGTCCACCACAATGCCATCTTCACCTCCGCAGTCTCACTAATGAATTGTAGACACCTTCTACTCACTGAATCCAATAGTCAACACATGAAAGCTCACACTACACTGGACAAATTCACACTCTATAACTTGGTAAATCATATCACCCACATCATACTCTCTTATCTTATCATCCTTCAACAGTTTAACACTTATTTATACCATCTTCAATTTTAAGAACATTCTCCAAGGTCGGCAAAGTACCTTAATCATGCAAATTCAAATTAGGTCAGCACCAAAACATTCTTGTGGTGGAAAGGAATGAAGGTGGACCACAACACACCTTAGTTTGGACCTAAAACCAATCATACACATTACACCATGCTTCCACAATCATTGAAGCAACTTTGCAATTAGTGTAAACACCCAAGGTCGGCCAAACTAGTGTTAACACCATAAGCATTTAAGTACACACTTCCTCAAACCCAAACATGACTTGAAGATGACACCTCATGCTTGAATATGATCTAGAATATTCCACAAACATCCTGAAATCCAACAAATTCCTCTACAACAACTTTCACCTTCCAAACAAACTTGTCTTGTTTACCCAGTATATTCAAATATCTCTGTCATGCACTGCAACTCAAGAAATCAACTTGTAGAGCACTAATCCATGAACAAATTCAACTAAAGATAGATATGAACCTTATAAACACACTTCTAGGATGACAAGACCTGAAACCACTTTGCTAAGAAAAGCAGAGAAAAAACATTTCTCCTAGACACCTCTACAATACACAATTCACATACTGGTGAACACATCTTCCTCTACACATCAATCCAGCACACTAAATTCTAAATGTAGCACCTTGGAATACCTCTAATCAACATATCCAAACTGCATAAAAATATCTTCAATATGAAAGAAATGCAGAGAAAAACTAGAACACCACTCTGTATGCCAGAACATCTTTACAACACATTGTTTCCTCTATTATTCAAATTTTCTCAAAAGCACTTGGAAACCAAGCACCAAAAACATATTATCACCATCTTTAGCACTTCCTCATCATCAAAGATGGCATCCACTCAACACCAACATGCTCACACTCTTACAATATTCTCTTGCTCAATCAATTGACACCAATGACAACACAAGCGTGTTAACATCAATAACAACACCGATGGCACATACTTGCAACAATCTCCCCCTTTGTCATTGATGGCAACACATGTTGTGAAAAACCATCAACCCAACATCATCCTCAATACTATGCTTCATACCATACCAACTCTTTTCCGTTCTCTTTCTCTCCCCCTCAACTTACTACTCTCTTCTTGACAACTAACTCTTTCCTTTTTCACATTGATCTCTCTCCCCCTTTAACATCAATGGCAAAGGGCTACATATCTCTCTCTCACTTTTGTGTTTTGATATTGCTCACACTTGTACCTTCTCACCATTGCTTTGTAATATCTTTTACTTTACTGCTCTTCATACTCCCCCTGACTACAACAACCAACATGACCACTACCCTTGAGAGGTAGCCTCCAATCATCAGTCCAGAGCATAGAACAAATCTTTAAATCCAATGGATTGATGCATCTCCTTATACATCTAGTTCAAAGGAGGGGCAATAACCCCTAACTTCTCCTGGAGATACTCAAATGTATCCTTAGGAAGAGCCTTAGTAAATATATCAGCAACCTGGTCCTTTGTAGGCACATACTCAAGCTTCACTTCATTCTCTGCAACCTTCTCTCTCAGAAAGTGATACCAAATTGAGATATGTTTTGTCCCTGAGTGCATCATCAGATTATTTAAAATGTTAATAGCACTTGTATTATAACAAAAGGTAGGAATGATTTCATCATATACAACTTTGATATCCTTCAAGGTTTGCCTCATCCACAATACTTGTGTGCAACAAGATGCTGCTGCAATGTATTCTGCCTCTATAGTAGATAAAGACACTGAATCTTTCTTCTTACTTAGCCATGACACCAATCTACATCCAAGAAAGAATGCACCACCACTTGTACTTTTCTTGTCATCTACACAACCAACCCAATATACATCTATATAAGCACTTAGAGTAAAGTCAGTATCCTTTGGATACCACAAGCCATGATTTGGAGTGCCCTTTAAATATCTAAATATCCTCTTCACATATGCAACATGTGACTCTCTAGGATCTTCTTGAAATCTATCCACAAGACAAATTGCATGAATAATATCTAGTCTAGTAGTAGTTAAATATAGCAATCCTCCAATCATTGATCTATACCTGCTCTGAACAGCCTTAGGGGATTCATCATTCTTGCTCAGCTTGCAACCAGTAACCATAGGGGTACATACTGGTTTAGAATCTTCCATTCCAACTTCTTTAACATCTCCTTGACATACTTTGATTGTGAAATGAAAATACCTTTATATATCTGATTGATTTGTAGACCAAGGAAGAAGTTCATTTCACCACACATTGACATTTCAAATTCTTTCTACATTTCATCTACAAAACTCTTACACATACCTTCATTTCCTCCAAAGATTATATTGTCTACATACACTTCTACAATCATAATTTAATCTTTCCGTACTTTGATGTATAGATTGCTATTTGTCAAACCTTTATTGAATCCTTGCTGTAATAGGTACCTATCTAACTTTGCATACCAAGCTCTAGGGGCTTGCTTCAATCCATATAGTGCCTTCTTCAATGTGCAAACCATATCCAGTTTATCTGATAACTGAAATCCATCTAGTTGTTCTATGTATACTTATTCTTCCAATTCACTATTCAAGAAAGCAAACTTCACATCCATTTGATATACTTTGAAATCATTGGGTGCTGCAAAAGCCAAAAACATTCTGATAGCCTCCATTCTTGCCACCAAAGCATATGTTTCCTCATAGTCTACTCCTTCTACTTGTGAGTAGTCTTTACACACAAGCCTTGCCTTGTTTCTTACTACTTCTCCATTCTCATTTAGTTTGTTTCGGAGTACCCACTTAGTTCCAATCACATTTTTGTTTGTTGGTCTTGGGACAAGTTCCCAAGTCTGATTATTTTCAATCTACATTAGTTTTTCTTCCATAACCTTGATCTAATACTCATCCTTGCATGCTTCAATCATTGTTTTAGGTTCAAATTTAGAAAGTAAACATAGATTTACCTATTCTTCAACAACTTTCCTTCTTGTCAGCACACCTTTGCTCTTATCACCAATGATCTATTCTTCAAAATGATGCTTTTGCACATACTTCAGAGTTTTAGGAGTCTTTTCTAGAGCTTTTTCCTCTTCAATCTGCACTTCCTTTTCCTTAGTATTTTCTTCTTCTCTGCAAGAAGACTCATTTGATTCATATCCATTTACTTCTGAATTCTTCTGTAGATCTTCATCAACTTTGACTTTTGCACTCTCAACAATCTTTCTTAGCCTCTTGTTGTAGCACTGATAAGCTTTGCTTTTAGTATAATACCCAAGGAAGATACCTTCATCAGAACTTGCATCAAACTTTCCTAAGTTTTCTTCATCCCTTTTGATATATCATTTGCTTCCAAACACTCTAAAGTATTTGATAGTAGGATTAATCCTTTCATACCATAGCTCATAAGGACTCTTTGTACTATTTGCCTTTGCTTGCACTCTATTCAGTATATAGACAATAGTATGAATTGCTTCTCTCCAGTAGACCTCTGGTAGACTTGCTTCTTTTATCATTGTCCTTGCAGCTTCTTGAACAATCATATTCTTTCTTTCAACCACTCCATTCTACTGAGGAGTCTTAGGGGTAGATAAATGCCTCTTTATTCCATGATTCTGACAAAACATGTTAAATTCATTGGAGGTGAACTCTCCACCTCTGTCAAACCTCAAACATTTGATTCTCATATCCATTTCATTTCAACCATTGCTTTGAATTCATTAAACTTATCTAGGGCTTCTGATTTTTCTTTGAGAAAAGTAACCCATGTCATTCTAGAATAAGCATCAATCAGTAGCATAAAATACATGTCAAATTGAAAATTTCTTACTTTGGTAAGCCACAAAGATCTGTATGCACCAATTCCAAAAGTCTGGTAGAAGATTGATCCTTGACTTTAAAACTTATTCTTGCTTGCTTACCAACTTGACATTCCTTACAAATAGCATTGATTGGCTTTGTAATCTTTGGTAGATCTCTCACAACTTGAACTAAACTTATTCTTACTAGGCTATCAAAATTGATGTGGCACAATCTTCTATGCCATAGCCAACTCTCACTGATCTGAGTCATGAAACAATAACCATCACCACCTTTGAGCTGATAAACATTTCCATATGTCCTCTTTCCAGCAACTATCATGGTTCCTGAATCTTTTCTAATCTCATAACCACCATCCTAAAACACAATATTGTATCCTTTGCTACACATTTGTCCAACACTTAAGAGGTTATGTTTTAAACCCTTAACATAAATAACATCATCAGTATTATGCTTTCCATCAAAACTGATTGAACCTCTTCCACATATCTTAGCAGATGTATCATCACCAAATCTAACTAGTCCTTCATCATATTTTTCAAGTTTAACAAACTTACTCTTATCACTGGTCATATGATTTGAGCATCTACTATTGAAGACCCAGTAGTTCTTTTCCTGTCTAGTATGGAAAGTAGACATCAAGGTGATTTTAGCATTAATACTTACTTCTGAAGCCTTTTCCTTCACACATTCCTTAGAGTTAGTAGAAACATTATCATCTTTTAAATATATGAACAAACGTTCACTATCCTCATCATTCTCATAATTAGATTTATCATCAAATATACTTGCATCTTCTCTAACATAATAGCTTTTCTTAAACACCTTTCTTTTGCTTTCCCTATTTTTGCTTCTCAAAATTGTTTCTAGACATCTCGAAGCATAATGACCTATCTTGCCACAACTGAAACACTTGAAAGACAACTTACCACTGTAATTACCAGTACCCTTTTTCATTCTTCTCACAAAATTAGCTTCTATATCATCGAAATCCTCATGTTCTAACTCCACAGTCTTCTCTAATTTAACTATCTTAAAGGTAGTTTTAAATTTTGCACTACTTGTACCAAATTTTCTCATTTTAAAAGCAATTAAAGTACGATACAAATGATATCTGGTAAATTTATCCAAATCTTGTAATTCTTCAATAGAAAAAACTTTATGACTGTAAGCTTTGGGAAGAGTTCTAAGTACCTCAATTACCACTTCTTTTTCTTCCAATTCTTCGCCAAGACCTTTGATGCTATTGACAACTTCATCCACCTTCTACAAGTAACTTGTGATATTTTCATCTTCAAACATCCACATGGTCTCAAACATGATCTTCAAATTTTGCATCTTAGCTTGCTTGGCCTTATCATCTCCTTCATAAATACTTTTTAACTTCTCCCAAATTTCATTAGCAATTTTCAAATTCATAACCTTTACCAATTCAAAATTAGTAAGACTACTTAAAAGAGCATACCTTGCTTTACCATTATTTTCATAGGCCTTGACCTCATTAGTAGTACTCGATCCATTCTTAGGTATAGTATATGTAGTTACAACAGAGTTCCAAATTTCATATCCAAGAGCAATTAGATACCCTTCCATCCTTATTTTCCAAAATACATAGTCTGATCCATCAAATAGGGGAACATATTTCTTGTGCGCCATCCCAGATCTACCTCAAGTGGTTAAGATTTCTTCTAAGGAACCTTGCTCTGATACCAATTGTTGAATGCACAAGATAACTGAGAGGGGGGGTGAATCAGTTATGACTTAAAACTATAGAATGCTCACACACATTCAGATCCACATTAATTCAATTAATCCCTTAAATTGTTATGATGATTAAGCATGAAAGCACGTAATAGAAACTGAATCAAATCAACATCAAACATAAGAGAACACTAGATTTGCATGGAAACCCCAAGAAGGGAAAAACCTTGGTGAGGATTAGCTCACAATATAAAGTACTGTTAACACTAAAATACAATAGGCTCACTACTAGAGGGCTCATTGCCCAAAAGAAAGAAAGGCTCACTACCAGAATAGAGAATAAGATAGAGAAGATTATTACAAGGAGAAAACTATCTCAATGCAATAGAGAAATCCACCACAATGCCATCATCACCTCTGTAGTCTTACTGATGAATTGTAGACACCTTTTGCTCACTGCATCTAGTAGTCTAACACATGAAAGATTTTACTGCACTGCACAAATTCGCACTCTATAAATCTATAAATTGCATCACCCACATCATACTCTCATATCTTATCATCCTTCAATAGTTTAACACTTGTTTATACCATATTAAATTTTAAGAACATTCTCCAAGGTCGGTAAAGCACCTTAATCATGCAAATTCAAATTAGGTTGGCACCAAAAAATTCCTGTGGTGGAAAGGAATAAAGGTGGACCACAACACACCTTAGTTTGGACCTAAAACCACTCATACACATTACACCACACTTCCACAATCATCAAAACAACTCTACAATTAGTGTAAACACCCAATGTTGGCCAAACCAGTGTTAACACTATAAACATTTAAGTACACACTTCCTCAAACCCAAAGACAACTTGCAGACCACACACCATTCTTGAACAGGATCTAGAATATTCTACAAACATCTTGAAATCCAACAAATTCCTCCACAAAAACTTTCACTTGCCAAACAAACTTGTCCTATTTACCCAGTATATTTAAATATCTCTATCATGCACTGCAACTCAAGAAATCAACTTGTGGAGCACCAATCCATGAACAACGTCAACTAAAGATAGATATGAACCTTATAAACACACTTCCAGGACCGTAAGACCTGAAACCACTTTGCAGAGAAATACGGAGCAAAAACATTTCTCCTAGACACCTCTGCAATACACAATTCACATACTGGTGAACACATCTTCCTCTTCACATCGATCTAGCATGCCAAATTCTGAATGTTGCACCTTGGAATACCTCTAATCAACATATCTAAACCACATAAACAAATCTTCAATATGAAATAAATGTGGACCAAAACCAAAACACCACTCTGTATGCTAGAACATCTTTACAACACACTGTTTTCTCTATTATTCAAATTTTCTCAAAAGCACTGGGAAACCAAGAACCATAAACATATTATCACCATATTCAACACTTCATCATCATCAGAGATAACATCCACTCAACACCAACTTGCTCACACTCTTGCAATATTCTCTTGTTCAAACATTTGACACTAATGCCAACACAAGATTGTTTACATCAATGAAAACACCAACTGCACATACTTGCAATAGTCAATGTGGGATTCCTTATCTTTTCCTGGTCAAAGAGATCTATTACAAAAGGCTTTGTCTAACCTCACCTTTTCAAATGAAGTTTCTAAGGAGTAACCTAGAGTTGCATTTGCTAATACTCCCCAAGACAAAAGCAAACAACAGACCAAAGATGTCAAATCACCTCTATTTTATGTATCCCTAATTATTAGCCAACAACTTTTCTATAATTGTATGATTGACTCAGGGGTAAGCAGCTCTATCATGCCAAAATAGATAGTAGATAAGTTTGGGCTATTTTATGAACCTCTTGCCAAAGGAGTAGTATAGTTGGATGGGACAACCATAAACACAGTTGGGGTTATTAAATATTTGAGCCTCACCTTGCAAGCTTGTCCGAACTTCTTCATACCTCAAGACATCTATATCATAGATCTACCACCATATTTTTCCATATACCTTTCTAGAGACTTCACTGCCAAATTGGGTGGGTTACCTATCTTTTGATTGGTCACATTTTTTTTTAGAACAAGGTATGGCACTAAGGTGACCATAAAATCAAAACCTATAGCAAAGACCATATAGAGCCATATATTCCTAGTGCCATTAATGCAAATCTTACCATTCATGATCAAGAGGAACAACCTATTTCCAAGAGCCTGACAATCCCATAGAAAACATATCAACTTATTTTGGGATGAGTGGGAAACTGAGAATTATGAGGCCGATCCTTTCAAACACATGGAGGAGAGGGATTGGGTATTTATATGATTCATGAACAAGGCATTGTTGTTCCTAACCTTGTAAAGGATGAAGAACAACAATACATGAACAATAGTCTAATGAGCTATGGAAAATGTATTTCAATGGGTCAAGGAGTAAAAATGGTGCTAGAGGAGGGGCAATGCTTGTATCCCCTAATGGTGAGAATTATTATTCTTCTTTTAGATTTGCTTTCAGTTGTACTAAAAATACAACAAAGGATGAGGAACCTATTCATGGCCTAGAATAGGCAAGAAAGAGGAAAACCAAGTGTTTGCATGTATTTGGAGATAGTGAACTTATTGTAAATTAGGTGAGAGGTCTAAATGTCACAAAAATGATTTTCTCAAGTCTTAAAGACATAGAGTTTGGGATGTTATTGAAGAATTTGATGCTTTTAACTTGTTGTCCGTAGCTAGAAATGAGAACAAACATGCTTATGGGTTAGCTACAATAGGAGCACAATATGACATTCCAAGTGATATCAGCAATAGTAAGGTACAACAATGTGTAAAAGTGGTGGTAAGACCCTCAATACTTGATAATCAAACACATTGGCAAGTGTTTGACAGTGATAAACAAATCATCAATTTTTTGATTGAAGAAGCTGAGTTTTCATAAAGTAATCAAGAGAAATTGCAGCAATAGTATGGTGAGAAAATTATACAACTGGAAACTAATAATTTGCCTAGAGGTTTGGTCTCATTGGAATCAATTTTCAGTTCTGATGATAAAGCAAAAAGGGGAAAGATCAGCATGCAAGTCAAACAAGATCATTATGAACAGGTAAGTATTTTCAAAGACAAGCTTTTAAAATTGGGTAGGATATGTACAACAAAAGAAAGGATTGCTTTTGTCAAGTTATGTCAAGAGAATGATGATGCTTTTGCATGGAAATATAGTGATTTGAAAGGGTTTGACCCAAAGCTTACCCAACATACTATTGAGCTTGAACCCAATGCCAAACATGTAAGGCAAAAGCAAAGACCACTTAACTTGAAATTAGAACCACACATGAAAATGGAGTTAAGCAAGTTAATAGCGGGAAACATTATCTTTCCTATAAAACATACCTCTTGGGTCTCCAATCTAGTTCCTGTTAGGAAAAAGAATGGAGAAATAAGATTATGTGTTGATTTTAAAGACTTGAATAGAGCTTCACTCAAAGACCATTATCCGCTAACTTCTATGGAGAAGATCCTACAGGTTGTATTAGGTTATGAGAGGTTTTCATTATTAGATGGTTATTCTAGTTACAACTAAGTCTTGGTAAAATAGGAAGACCAATATAAGACAACTTTTACTACCAAATGGGGTACAATGGCATACAAAAGGATGCCCTTTGGATTGTCAAATGCTAGAGCAAATTTCCAAAGGGCCATGGATATAGATTTTCATGGGTTAATAAACAAGATTGTACTGATTTATCTTGATGATATCACTATTTTTTCCAAGGATGCTAATGGACATTTCATTCATCTTAGGAAAGTATTTGATAGATGTAGAGAATATGGTGTTTCACTTAACCCAAAGAAGTGTATCTTTGTTGTTCATAAAGGTAAAATTCTTGGTCATGTGGTATCAAAAGATGGGATTGCCATTGATTCTGAGAGAGTAATTACTATATTAGCTTTGCCTTTGCCAAGTCACAAAAAGGGCTTACAAAGTTTCCTTGGTAGAATAAATTTTGTGAGAAGGTTTATACCTAACATAGCTCATCTTTTGAAGCCACTAACAGCTATGTTGAAGAAAAATTCTTATTTTAGCTAGACAAAAGAAGGAAAAAAGAGTTTTGAGAGTATCAAGGAGGCTCTAATAGTGGCACCTATACTCATAAATCCTAATTTCTCCAAAGATTTCATTTTGTATGCTTTTGGAAGCATAGATACAATCTCAGCCATTCTAGTACAACAAAATGAAGAAGGTTTGGAGCAGCCCATTGCATTTTTTAGCCAAGGTTTGGAAGGCTACGAAGAGAGGTGTTCTTTTGTTGAGAAACTTGTACTAGCTATGATTAGAAGCCTTAAAAAAATTAGGCATTTAGTTTCCAATAATAAGATACATTTAAGGGTTGCTCACCCAAGTGTCAAAGATTTTATGCTAAATAAAGATTTGAATGACAAGAGGGTTGGTTGGATGACCAAAGTCATGGAATATGACATGGAAATAAAGGTCACTAAGTTGGTAGGAGGCAAAGGTTTGTGTGAATAACTAGCTGGTAAGTTAGAAAGTAATGAGGAAGTTGAAAAAGAATTTGTTCTTATGCTTAATAATAAATATCAATCTATTGTCCTAGCCCCTCCTTCAAGCTGGATACAAGAAATGGTGTATTATCTTCAAACAAGTGAGTGCCCTAGGGGTTTAAACAATGCAAAAAGAAGATTTTTCAAATTGCAAGCAATACCTTATGTCATTATAGATGGTATTTTTTTAGAAGATATTTCAATGGTGTGTTCTTGAGGTGTATTGAATCTGATCAAACTAAAAAAGTCCTTGAAGAGTTCCATGATGGGACAACTAGTGGTCATTTTGCACCGAGAACAACAATGCTTAAGGTAATGAAGGCTGGTTACTTTTGGCTTGATTTATACAAGGATGCACATGCATGGGTGAGAAAGTACAAAGGTGTGCTATGTTTTCAGGAAAATAGAGGTTAGCAGCCCTACCATTGCATCCGATACAGGTGTAAAGGGTGGAATTTGGATAGTTAGTTTTTAGTAGTTTTGTGTATGTATCCTCCTTTCACCCTTTCATTCAAGGACCTAGGGTTGAGTTGCAATGTACTATCATACCCTGGGTCACTATGAGATGTAGGGAAACTTGGATTTGTATGATTTCATTGTCAATTATGCTTACTTATGCTCAATTATACATCAAAACCCTAATTATGCAATTACAACAACAAATAGATGAATATCAAAAAATACTGCTACAAAAAGATGTAAAATGACAGATAACTGTGCACCTATTTTCAGGGTTCAGAAGTAGAATAGTCGAGGCCTAATGAGTGGGCACCCAAGTCCAATGCCTAGGTTTTTGTTAGGATCTGGAAGCTCAATCTACAACTTGTTCCTGTTGTCACAGAGATTTTTCCATTACAAAATCTAGAGGACTAAAGAGCAGGTGCCTAAGTCTAGGGTGTTGTTTTCAACTCTGATCTATAAATCTGACACTCTGTAATGCCCTTCTGCAACTCCACTTTTCATGTATCTTCAACCTGTAACTTGCAATCACAAAAAATTGGGAGGGGGTTGTGGTGTTTAGAGTTTTGCCTCAGTCAAGCCTCGGAGAGACATTCAAGTCTTTCAAACACCATTGTCAGATAGAGAGTACGTGCCCTTGGAGGCAAAGGCAAAAACCAAATGATAAATGCTCAAAAAGATAATAGATGTCACCTTGTAGTGAAGATCTCATGGGAGAAGAAAGCTCTTCATGCCATGAGGAGATGATTGCTCAAATCTACAAATAAAAACACATAGACAACACAAATCTACTCTTGCAACACAATGAAAACCTTGAATTACCTTTAGAATGCATAAAGTTCATAGTAACAATCTAGTGTCCATCTAGTTTACAAATGAATGCCTAAACATGCTTTTATATGCAACTACAAACACTCCTGCCAAGAATTTTGTAATTCAAACTTATCGTGTCGGCATAGGACCCAAATAACAGTCACAAGCTGACACCCAAAATTTGGGACTGACCCAAAATAGCGTAGGACTAGGGCATGGGCATCCAAGTCCTTTCCCCCTATTTTGGTTAGGGTTAGGTTTAAGGGATCCCCCTAGGTCCCATTTGTCATGAAACTTAAGGATCACTTTATCGGGATGTCAAAATATAATGTAATATGTCCTAAATGTAGATAAAAGACCCGAGAGCTAAACCTTATGAGGGAAAAGCCCCCAAGGGGACATTTTCTGATGTTACAATAGGTAGAACAACCCTTCATGAAGTGGGGTCTTGATTTTATGGGGATCATTAATCCACCATCCAGTTCAGGGCACTGTTAGAACACTTTGATATATTAAGAGGGGGTGAATCAATATATACCACAATTCAATTCAATTCAACTTTATAAACAAAATATTTCTACTGCCTTAAATAGATTATGAATCAAACTATGTAATTCAAAACACAATCACACAACAACACAACCATAACACCAGATTTACATGGAAAACCCTAGAAGGGAAAAACCATGATGAACATGCTACTTGGATCTACTGTCCAAATCTAACCCCACAAATAAGAATAGATTTACAACAAGTTTTATGGCCTACAACCCAAAGGAATCTACAAATCCCTGAAACACAGTTTTATGGGCTTCAACCCAAAGGAAGATATAAATCCCTAAAGTGTCACAACACTTACAAGAAGAGGCTACAACCTCTATACAAAATATTGACAAATTCTATTGGTTCAATTAGTTTTGCAGCATCATCTCCTTCCACACTAACAATGAATTCAATTCCTCTACTCAAACAACTTTGCTATCATCAACACACTTCCTCAACATAACACAACACAACCTCTATCATAAATCATGCATTATAGTCTCCTGATTTCCTTCTCAGCTTCTGAATCACTTATCTCCTTCACACACACATAATCACTCTTCACACTCGCACATACATCCTCACACACTCTCATACCCTCATACTCTTTGTAACAATCTTTATCTTTCATTTATATCCTCCGCAAGTCTTCAAAACATCACCTTTGTCAGCCAAGATGAAACATGCAATGACCAGAACATGTTGTCGTCCAAGTCATTAGCGATAATGTAGCAAACAAATCCCATTATGCGGTTCATACCAAGTGATAACCAGGACCTATTTTACCTCAGAACACATATCCATGCTGGCGCACACTTCCAAACACCCAGCGTAATAACCTAAACACACCAAGTCAACTTAGCAAAACACTTATCCATCCAAAATCTAGCTCCAGACCTAAAGCAATACCAGAGAGACAAAACAACATCATGCAGATCATATACCAAGTATTATATGACTTGAAAAATCTTCTCAAACATTCCTTTCTCTAGTTAATGCTTCATTTTTCTGGTGCAAACCATCAAACACAAAATCCAATATCATGCTTTGATTACACTATCTTGAAATAAAACATTGAAAATCATAATTACGGTACTTCACAAAACTTGAAACTTGAAATGAGAAAACATATAGACAATCTAAACTTATCTTCTAGACAACAAAGCCAAATTTATAGTATGGTGAAATGTGGTGGCTTTTACGTTCTCCCTCTGATAACCCTAATCAACAACATGATTCATCCTTACTCTCCTGACTCTAGAGAACCTCTATGGTACATTGTAACATCTGAAACTTGAGTATATCATACCTCACATTTGTATCTAACTATCCTCCAAGCTGCAAGATTGTATCTTCTAGTGGGGAGAAATTTAGACCATTATACTGTCTCTTTGAGACTACAACAACATTGTATCATCACTGTCTTCACTCTGTAAGCTCTAAAAGTTTTAACGGTAACTTTTATGCTCTAAAATTTAGATCATGCATACTTCATATCTATCTCTGTCTAGCCTCCAAATTGTAAGGCCATATATTCAAATGTGGAGAAATGTAGAGGATTCTCTTGAGCTTATGCAGTACAAATCACTGTACCTTTCAAACCTTGTACACTTTCCTTCATGTCCCATGTAATGCTTTTCAAAAACAAATAATGAATGCAACATACCATAGATAACATACACAACTCTTTTCATCAAAAGCAAGAAACTACAAATTCTTCATGTCAGCATATCCTTCAACTTGACAACTTCACTTGTCCATGAACTTTAGAAGATACAGTACAAATGTGTATAGATGATACTGATCAAACAACCAACTCATGGCTTTCATCATCATATCCTTCACCTCATAACTTCTCTGATCATCACTCCTTTGTTTGCTCCTTTGATCATTACTCCTTTGACAACATATACACATCACTATGCTTTCCATCTCATAACACTTCTAATCACTTACTCTTCTAACATCACTGATCACCATTCTGTTGACATCAATGAAAACATATGCAACAATCTCCCCTTTATCATTGATGGAAATACTTAATCTGATAGGCAAATTTTCTCCCCCTTTGACATCAAGGGCAAAGGGCTAATGGTCTTCCTTTGTACCTACAAAAAACATACATGCTTACCCTATCTATGCAATCCTTGTCATCCTTCTTAGACTCTTATCTAGACACTCCCCCTGAGAGGTAGCCACCATCAATCTAGGGATAATAAATATGTCTTGACCTGCTCCCCCTGGACAGATACATCATCTATGCATCTAATTAGAAGAAGGAGGGGTAACAACCCCTAACTTCTATCTAAGGTATTCAAATGTGTTCTTAGAAAGTGCCTTTGTAAATATGTCCACCACCCACTCTTTTTTAGGTACATATTCCAATTTTACTTCTTGATTTGCAACCTTTTCTCTTAACAAGTGATACTTGATGGATATGTGTTTGGTTCTAGAATGCATCACTAGATTCTTTGAAATATTGATGACACTTCTATTGTCACATAGGATAGGAATGGGCTCATCATACAATACCTTGACATCCTTCAATGTTTGCTTCATCCACAATACTTGAGTACAACAGGATATTGCAGTTATATACTCTACTTTTGCTTTTGAAAAGGACATTGAATCCTACTTTTTACTAAACCATGAGACCAATCTATCTCCCAAAAAGAAAGCTCCACCATTGGTACTTCACCTATCATCAACACTTCTAGCCCAATTTGCATCAGCATAAGCACTCAGGGAAAAATCATTACCTTTTTGATACCATAATCTAGAATTTGGATTGTTCTTCAAGTATCTGAATGTTCTTTTGACTGCCTGCACATGTGTTTCTTTTGGATCAGCTTGAAATATTTCAACCATGCAAACTACTTACAAAATGTTAGGCCTTGATGCTGTTAAGTACAATAGGTCCCCAATCATAGACCTATACAAAGTCTGATTAGCCTAAGGTGACTCATCATCTTTACTCAAATGACAAGCTATTACCATAAAAGTACTTATTGGTTTGCATTCTTCCATACCAAAATTTTTCAACATCTCCTTGACATACTTTTCTTGAGAGATAAATATACCTTCATCTAATTGAGCAATTTGGAGTCTAAGAAAGAATGATAGCTCACCTATCATACACATTTCAAATTCCTTCTACATCTCTTCAACAAACTTCTTACACATTTCATCATTTCCACCAAAGATTATATCATCAACATATACTACTACTATTAGTATTTTCTCATTCTCAATTTTGATGTATAGATTTCTATCTGTGGTACCTTTCTTGAATCCTTACTGGAGTAAGTACTTGTCCAACCTTGCATACCAAGCCCTAGGGGATTGTTTGAGACCATATAAAGCCTTATTAAGTTTGCATACCATGTTCTGATCTTCTAATAGCTGAAATCCTTCAGGCTACTCTATGTAAACTTCCTCTTATAAGTCACCATTCAAGAAAGCAAATTTGACATCCATTTGATATACCTTGAAGTCCTTGTGAACTGTAAATGCAAGAAACATCCTAATTGCTTCCATTCTTGCCACTGGAGAAAATGTTTCCTCAAATTTAATTCCCTCCACATGTGAATAGCCTTTGTAGACCAACCTTGCTTTTTTTCTAACCACTTCTCCATTTTCATTCAATTTATTTCTGAACACCCATTTTGTCCCTATCACATTCTTGTCTGTAGGTCTTGGTACCAATTCCAATGTCTAATTTTTCTCTATCTGATTTAGTTCTTCTTCCATTGCATAGATCCATTCTTCATCCCTACTAGCATCAACAAAAGTTTTAGGTTCTATCTTATACAACAAAGATAAGTTTACATGTTCATTTTCCTTTACAAATCTTGTTCTAGTCTGCACTCCTTCATTCTTATCTCCAATTATCTAATCTTCTGAGTGGTTCTTTTAAACATACTTGGAAGGAGTCTTGGTAACCTTCTCTTGTGTTTCTTCCTTTTCTTCAAATTCTTCTTCTTCTATGCAAGCAGATTCATCTAAACAATAGTCTTCTTGCTTATATGTGATTGGATGTGACTCTTCATCAACTCTAACATTTACACTCTCAACTATCTTCCTCAATCTTTTATTGTAGTACTTGTAAACTTTGCTTCTAGTTGAGTATCCAAGAAAAATTCCTTCATCATATCTTGAGTCAAACTTTCCCAAACCTTCTTCATCTCTTTTGATGTAGTATTTGCTTCCAAAAACATTGAAATACTTGACAAAAGTTGGTCTTCCATTCCATAGCTCATATGGTGTCTTGGTGTTGTTCACCCTTAATTGTCCTTTGCTAAGAATATAGACAAGAGTATGTAATGCTTCTTTCCAATATACATTAGGCAACTTGGCTTCATTTAACATTGTTCTTGCCATGTCTTGGACCATTCTATTCTTCCTTTCCACTACTCCATTTTGTTGAGGAGTTATTGCAGTAGATAGGTGCCTTTTTATTCCATGTTCTTCACAATATTCCTCAAAATCATTTGATGTGAACTCACCATCTCTATTAGGCCTTAAGCACTTGATTCTATAATTTATTTCATTCTCAATCATGGACTTGAAAATCTTAAACCTACTCAAGGCTTTTGATTTTTCTTTTAAGAATGTAACCCATGTCATGCTAGAGTAATCATCATTAAGCAACATAAAATACCTCTCATCTTGGAGACTCTTTGTGCTGGTAGATCTACACAAGTCAATATGAATTAGTTCCAATGGCCTTGTAGAAGAATACTCCTTGGTCTTGAATCTTATCCTTGTCTGCTTCCCAATCTGACATTCTTTGAATAAGGTGCTTGCATGCTTGATAATCTTTAGAATGCCTCTTACTACTTGTATGGAGCTAATCTTCACAAGAATGTCAAAGTTGATGTTTCACATCCTTTTGTGCCACAACCAGTATACATTTGTCTATCCTAGAAGACAATTTCTTCCATTAACACCCTTTAGGTTGTACAAGTTGTTTTCAATCCTAGCACTCTTTGTCACTAATTTACCTGAACTTTCTCTTTTGATTTCACATCCTTGTTAATGAAATATGAAGTTTTATCCTTTGCTGCACATCTGACTTACACTGAGAAGATTATGCTTGAGACCTTCTACATAGAGAACATCTTCTATTTTAGATTTTCCATCAATACTTATAGTGCCCTTTCCACAAATCTTTGTAGATGAATTATGTCCAAACTTGATTGATCTACCATTCCACTTAACAAGATTGATGAATTTTCTCTTAGCCCCTGTCATGTGGCTTGAACATCCACTCTCTATTACCCAGAGATTTGTTTTCCCTTGAGCATGAAATGTTGTTTGGACAATCATTGAGTTTTTAGTCTCTTTTCTTATTTCTAGTCTTTTGGAAGTGTTACTCTCCTTTGTCTTGCTCAGTAACATCTGCCATTTGAGTTTTTGAATTTGCTTATCCATTTTTGCAATATCTTGTTATATGTCCAACATTGTTGTAGATATGACATATCACATTGACATCCACTAGTGATGCAAGAGGATTCCTACTTAAAAATTTCCTTCTATTCATTCTAGACTTGCATTCTGTGAGGCCTACCTTTGTACATTACTATTCATCAGACTAATTACAGTGCTTTTGTTATTCTGTTATGTGAAGAGACTTGTAATTCTGGATTATCGAACATATGTGATTTTTGGTTGATTTAAGCAAATGATTGTGCGATGATATTAGATGTTGTTTGGAAGAAAATGAAGAAATGGATATGGAACTGGAATATGTCTTCAGTATGATATAAGATTTCATGTTTAAGATGCATATATTTAATTTTGCTTCGGCTATGGTATTTCTATGAGATATTGACTTCGAGTTTGAGTGTGCAGGTATTTCTAACAAACCACTATTACAGGAGACCATCTCACACCTTTGTTGTTTCCCTTGTGAGCCAATCCAGTTCAATGAGAAACTGAGATCAACCTCTTGTGTTGGAATAGTTGGGAACTGTCGTAATGTGTTCTTTTTGCAGAAGGTTAAGGGATGTTTGTATCTTATTTTCATTTTTCTTATGTTGATCATTTTTATGTGAAGAGTTAACCCTAAGAGTCTAAACTAGGTTGAAAAACAACCTAGGGTTGTACCCCTTGGGATTAGGTACCTTTTTGGCTAGGTTAACCTTGGGTTAACTACCATAGGGTCACCTTAATCCAGGGGTAAGGTCAAATGACGAAAATGGGAAGTGGGGTGGGAGACATGGGATGAGTGGATTCCCCACTCATGCCCACTTCCTAATCATGGAGCATGCCACCCCCTCTTTAAGGTGGGCTTGTCTCCCATGTGCCCATTTTTGGTAAGATTCCTTGTGGGTGGGTGTGGTGTCACCCACTCTGATATTATTTTAAATAATCTTTAAAAATCTTATAATCCTAGTGGGTTTGAATGGGAAACCCTTGGGAGTAGGGTTGGAATGTCACATTTTTCATTTTGAGAAATTTAGAAATTAAGATGAAAATGAGTGTTAAAACTAAGGAAGAGAAGAAGAGGAAAGGGGGTTGTATTGTTGTTGAATCATGGTGGATTCATTGTGAGAGGAAGGCAATTTTGAGAAGGAGGGACTTCACCTCTCTTTCCTTTTTGGGCTTTGTAAGGTTTGATCTTCCATTTCTCTTCTCTATGTAAATGTTGCTTGAAATATTTGTTGTCTTGATGCATGAGTTGAATGACAGTCTTCTTGAGTTTGTTGTTTGTTTTTCGGATCTTTGTTGTTTTGGGTGTGTTGATAGAGCACCTTCAAGTTGGAAGGAAAGGCTCATCTAGTATAGGGAAGGGGAGGTGTGACCCTCCCCAGGTGTCATATTGTTCTTGTTATATCCCATGTCATGAAAGCCTGTTGGATTCATTTATAGCCTAGAAGGCTTTGGCCATGTGTGCCTAATGAGATATCCCTATGTTTGGGTTGGTTAGAAGGCTGGGGGTTAGTGTTGTCTACTTCCCTACCCTACATGTTCTCACCTAAGCTGAGACTTTGTTATGTGAGTAAGCTATAGGGTTTTGTGTATTTCTTGTTTGGTCGTTGAATTCATTGTTGTATAGTGTAGTCTTGTGTGGTATACCCTGGTGTGAAGATGGGCTCCCTAGCTCGGGGGTGTCCCTCTTGCGGGACGATGGTAGGGAGGAGAGCTAGATGGTTGCTGATTTTTCCCTTGTTGTTTTGCAGGTTACGGATGGAGCATGTCATAAGGTTTCGAAGATAGACTTACCTTGTTTAGAAAATGTTATATCTTCCTGTATGTAAAGAAAGTTTGGTTTTTTAATAATTCATTGTGTAATAGTTTAGAGGGAAAATTCTCTCTAGGAATTGTTGCTAAATTTGTAGCCTTGTAAGTGGAGGATTTAACCTCCTTAAGTGTGTAATTGAGTTGTGGAATTGTTGCAATATTTGTTGTCTGTTGGCTTTATTACAATTATAAGGTTGGGTGAATGGACTTAAAATTCTGGGCATGACACATTCCATATCCTTATGACCATATTTATAGCAAATAAAACAATAACCAAAGAATGCATAATTAAACCTATTTATGAACCTCTATCTTGCATGGAAAGGTCTTTCATACCTTCTTCTTTGAGACATGACTGGAATGAGATCTACTCCTTCAAGATCATCTGTATTTCTAGACTTTGCTTTCTCCAATTCTTTTCTGAGTGAAATAATTTCTTTCTCAAGTTTTGTGCATTAATTTGTCTTAGCTTCAATCAGAGCTCTTTGTTTTTGGTTCTCTTTCTTTGCACATTCCAAGTCTTCAAGAGAAGAAATAAATTCACCTTCAAAATCAACTTCACATTCTTCTTCATCTATAGTCATGTCAGACATATCAGAGATTCTTCTTCTTCATCTATAGTCATGTCAGACATATCAGAGATTACCATGGCCATGAATAGGGACACTCCTCTATCATCTTCTATTGAGTAGTGATCTACTTCTTATGAGGAGCTGTAATCTTCTTTGGAAAGGAGGTTCCTTTTGAAGTTTCTTCTTTTAAAACCCTTGCTACTATTTTAATTTTCTCCAAAAGGATATTTAGAAGCATAATGACCAATTCTTCCACATTTAAAACATTTGAAAGGTAACTTACCTTTATAGTTTCCTGAACCCTTCGTTAGCTTTCTCACAAAGTTTTCTTCTTCTTCCTTAGATTCACTGTGTTGACCAGATGTTCCTTCTCTCTTCACAACTTTGAAATCAACTTCTCTTTTGGATGTACCTTGGACTTTATTTATCATCTCATAGGCAGTGAGGGACCCAAAAGCTCTTCCATGGTAAGTTTCTTCAAACCTTTGGCTTCTTCAATTGCAGAAACTTTTGAATCAAACCTGTGAGGGAGAGTCCCCAGGAACCACTAAATCAGTCACTTTTTCACCTAGTCCTCCGATTCCATTGATTGCTTCATCCACTCGGAGAAAATAGCTAGCAATGTTTTCCTCTTCTTTCATCCTTCGATTCTCAAACATTGCTCTATAGGTTTGTAGTCTTGATTGCTTTACCTGTCATTTCGTTCATAGAGATTTTTGAGTTTATCCCATATCTCCTTGTTTGTATTACATTGCATTACCTTGACAAACTTTGAATTGGTTAGACCACTCATGATATCATTCTTGTCTTTAGCATTGTTCTCATGGGCCTTTTTTTCATCCAAATCTACAATAGGACGAGTAGGTTCAGTATAATCATCCATTTCAGCTCTACAAACATCATACCCTAGTGTGGTAAGATAAACTTCCATCCTTACACTCCAGAAGGTATAGTTAGTTCCATCAAATAAAGGTTCTTTAGAAGAAGAGGACTCTCTTTGAGCCATGTGTTCTAAACCAAGATCTACCTTCAGCTGTTAGGTTGCACCAAGGAACCTTTCTTTGATACCAATTGTTAGAACACTCTGATATACTAAGAGGCAGCTGAATTAGTATATGCCACAATTTAATCCAATTCAACTTTATCAAAAAAATCTTTCTACTACCTTAAATAGATTATGAATCAAACTATGTAATTCAAAACATAACCACACAACCACACAACCATAACCACACAACCATAACCACACAACCACACAACCATAACACCAGATTTACATGGAAAACCCTAGAAGGGAAAAACCATGGTGAGTAAGATGCTTGGATCTACTGTCCAAATTTAGCCTCACAAATAAGAATAGATTTACAACAAGTTTTATGGGCTACAACCCAAAGGAAGCTACAACTTATTAAAACATGGTTTTATGGGATTCAACCCAAAGGAAGCTACAACTCCCTAAAGTGCTACAACACTTACAAGAAGAGGCTACAACCTCTGTACAAAATAGTTGACAAATTCTACTAGTTCAATCAACTTTGTAGCATCATCTCCTTCCACACAAACAATGACTTCAATTCCTCTGCTCAAACAACTCTGCTATCTTCAACACACTTCCTTCTCAGCTTTCAAATCACTTATCTCCTTCACACACACATACTCACTCTTCAAACTTGCACATACATCCTCAAAAACTCTCATACCCTCATACTCTTTGTAACAATCTTGGTCTTTCATTCATATCCTCCACAAGTCTTCAAAACATCACCTTTTTTGGCCAAGATGAAACATGTAACATGAAACATGCAATAGCTAGAACATGTCATCCTCTAAGTCATCAGCAATAATGTAGGGAACAAATCCCATTATGTGGTTCATACCAAGTGATAACCAAGACCTATTTTACCTCATCATACATCTCCACACTAGCATACACATCCAAACACCTGGTGCAATCACCTAAACACACCAAGTTGAATCAATAAAAATTATCGATCCAACATTTAGCTCTAAACTTAAAGCAGTACCAGAGAGACAAAACAACATCATTTGGATCATATACCAAGTATTATATGACTTGAAAAAACTTCTCAAACATTCCTTTCTCTAGTTAATACTTCTTTTTGCCAGCACAAACAATCAAACACAAAAGCTAGTATCATGCTCTGATTACACTGTCTTGAAATAAAACATTAAAAATCATAATTGCGGTACTTCACAAAACTTGAAACTTGAAATGAGAAAACATATAGACAATCTAAACTTATCTTCTAGACAACAAAGCCAAATTTTATAGTGCAGTGAAATGCGGTGGCTTTTACTTTCTCCGTCTGACAACCCTTATCAACAACATGATTCATCCTTACTCTCTTAACTCTAGAGAACCTCTATGGTACATTGTAACATCTAAAACTTGAGTATATCATACCTCACATCTGTATCTAACTATCCTCCAAGCTGCAAGATCATATCTTTAAGTGCGGAGAAATTCAGACCATTATACTGTCTCTTTGAGATTGCAACAACATTGTATCATCACTATCTTCACTCTGCAAGCTCTAAAAGTTTTTGCAGTAACTTTTATGCTCTAAAATTTGGATCATGAATAATTCATATCTATCTCTATCTAGCCTCCAAACCGCAAGGCCATTTATTCAAATGCAAAGAAACGCAGAGGATTCCCTTGAGCTTCTGCAGTACAAATCACTGTACCTTTGAAACCTTGTACACTTTCCTTCATGTCCCATGTAGTGTTTTTCAATAAGAAATAATGAATGCAACATACCATAGACAACATACACAACTCTTTTGATCAAAAGCAAGAAACTGCAAAATCTTCATGTCAACATATCCTTCAACTTGACAACTTCACTTGTCCATGAACTTTAGAAGATAAGGTACAATTGTGTATAGATGATACTGATCAAACAACCAACTCATGACTTTCATCATCATATCCTTCACCTCACAAATTCTTTGATCATCACTCCTTTGTTTGTTCCTTTGATCATTACTCCTTTGACAACATATACACATCACTATGCTTTCCATCTCACAACACTTCTAATCACTTACTTATCTAACATCATTGATCACCATTTTGTTGACATCAATGACAACATATGCAATAGGCACAAATGGATACTAACTACCGCATACTACTTTACTAAATGGATACAGGGAGTGATTTTGAAAGAAGAAAATGAAAATTCAGTCCTAAACTTCTATGAAGACTTGGTTGCAAGGTTTGGTACTCCTTAATCCATTATTTTAGATAATGCATTAGCTTTTTTAGGTACAAAAATAACTGATTGGGCTATTAAAAATGATATATTTTTGAGTGCTTCATCCAACTATTACCCCCAAGGTAATGGACAAGCTGAGTCTACCAATAAGAATCTGATTAGGATCATCAAAACAACAATAGAGGATAATCAGAGAACCTAGCATAGAAAACTGAAATTAGCCTTATGGACTAATAGAATAACTCCTAAGAGGTCTACATGTAATTCACCTTATGTGCTTGTGTATGGAAAAGAGGCAAGATTGCCTATTTTAGTTGAAATACCAACACTTAGCCTCATCAATGAGTTGGAAATGATGGAAGAAGAGCCAATGGAAATCAGACTTGCTGAGCTTATGGAACTAGAAGAAACAAGAAAGAAAGCAATACAAAGTTTGGAACTACATCAAGCACAAATGAAGAAAACTTTTGACAAGAAGGCAATCCCTAGAGTTTTCAATGAAAGAGATGTAGTTATCAAATGGGATGAGTTGAAGAGTAGGCCTAGAAAGCACACTAAGTTTGATACCCTTTGGAGTGGTCCCTTTGTGATCATAGGTTGCAAAATGCACAATGCTTTTCAGTTGTCTAAGATTGATGGAGAAGAACTACCAATCCTAGTTAATGGGATTCATCTCAAGCTCTGCTATTGAGGTGATGATCTACAAGTTGTAACATAGTAGGATAGTTTTGTTGATTCAAATATGTGCGTTAGCATATTTGGTTCAGTCTTTTGTTTCCCTCCAAGTGCTGATGCACAATTTCTTGTCCTATTAGAGGACTGATGGTGTCTAGTTTTTAGTTACTTTGTCTTGTGGTTGCTATTCTATGTTTCTAGCCTTTGTGTTGCAAGTTTTTAGAGTTGTTTTAGGTCAAATTGACTCTATGCCCAATGGATTGTTAAGGCCTCTAAATCCAAGTGTGTAGCAGGAAAACACCCCACATAGTCACCAAAATGTTGCCATATTTTACCTTCAGGTCAAATAGCCCAAAATTTTCCTTAAAGCCTACATTTCCTTCCATCAAAGAGATCTGATCTGAGACACCTTAAATGGAAGGAATTTAATCCCATAAATTTCTAAGTGCAAGGAAGAAGCCCCCAAAATGGCCAAGTTTGAAAATTCTGAGTGGTTTCCTTGTGTTTTGCCTTTTTCAGAGTTTTAGAGTGTCGTGTTTCTATCTTTTGTCATGACATTCTTATCAACTCTAAACTCTGCCTCGGTAGTTTGTAACTCTCCTAAGTCTTTTAGGTGTCGACTATTGGGAGTTTGGTCTTCTTTATTTTCTCCATGTAGGTAGTGTTGATGCATTTGTTAGTCACAACAATAAGAAATAAAAGTTTACACACAAACCTTTATTTGTCTTGAAAGATATGATGAATTCTAGAAGAATTCATAATCCCAAGTCTTCATGGACCAGGTCTTTCTCATCTGACGTTACTCAGAGTTTGATGTGCAATGTTGTTTTCCAATAGGTGCCTTATGTATGACTATTTAAAGTCCTGTTCTCCTTCAATTATCAAGTTAGTTGTATCTGCTCTGCATAAATCTTTCACAATTTTGTTAAATCTTACACTATCTGTAGACACCCAAAAGTGACCATGTCATCGCTTCACTTGCATTTCATCAAATCACATGCATTTCAACATTAATTAAATAATCTAATTATTTAATTAATTTCATCAAATTCATCAAAATTCTTCCAAATCTCCTAAATTTGACATTAATTAAATAAATTCTATTTATTTAATTAATTTCATCAAAATCAACTTTATTCTTCCAAATTAAATAATTTTTATTATTTAATTAAATCATTATCATCTTTCAAATTTTAAATCCACATCAATTGTATAAATTAATTATTTAATTAATTTATCATCTAAATCCTCTTATCTATAATTAAATAATTTCTAAATTATTTAATTAAATCAATTATTCTTCCAAATTTAAATAAATCATTCAAATTTATTTAAATTGAACATCTCTTCTAAAAATAAAATCAAATCAAATATTTTATTTATCCTTCATCATACAAAATAAATTAAATCAATTTATTTGTTTAATTTATTTAAATCTTCAAATCTATTCTATGTCTTCCATCATGTACAAACAATTAAATAAATTTATTTATTTAATTTGCTCAATTATCTTCCAATTCCTCTAAAAATAAATCTTGTTCATCATGCACACAAAATTAAATAATTTATTATTTAATTTATCTTAAATCAGGCAAAAAACAAATTATAAGTTCAGTTAATTGATTTAATCAATATTGTTTTTATCACCAACTCATAAAATAGAAAAAAAAACATTTCTATTTTTATGAAATCTAAAAATATGTCTGTTCCATGTCTTTTTATCTCAAATCAATCAGTTAACTCAACAAAAATATCTTTTTGTGTGACACATGTCAGGTGCACATTCATCATAATTTCTAGATTTATCTCACTTATTGATTCCATTGAATTTTCTAGACCATTGACTGATCTTCATTGAAACCTATATAAACCCCCCTCATCTCCATAACCAATCATCTTCGATCATTTATTCTCAGGCATTCTAGCACATTAATCATTCATCGCATCGTTGAGCACATTGAGCACTTTGAGCACAAACACAATCTACATCCACTTGTTGCAAACATGGTTTGGTAATTTAAAGAGCAATCCACATTCGACCAAGATAATAATACAATTTAGGTGAAAGCTTTCAATGTTTTGTGTTATTCATTGATTAAATTTGGTTATTTGCTTAGATCGTTATCTTGATGTTATAGGATTGAGTTGTTGATTATTTCATTGTTTTGATTATCACTCAATCTTGATTAAATCCCTATACACAGTCTAGCACACTCGGTGGGACTCACTAATCACTTGTTTTCTTTAGAAAATTTATTTTTTGAAGTACAGTATGGAACAACGCAATAGAACACAACAAAGCGCCTCTGTATCACAGTAAAGCACCTCTGGTAGAGAAGCAAAGAGCCTTCGGGAAATAGTAAAGTGCCTTTGGTAGAACAGTCCAGCACCTTTGGCTTGCAGTGAAGCACCTTTGGATTGCAGAAATGCACCTTTGGTATAATAGTTCTGCGCCTTTGGTATAACAATTTTGTGCCTTTGGTATGACAGTTCCGCGTGTTTGGTATGACAGTTCCGCGCCTTTGGTATGATAGTTCTATGCCTTTGGTATGACAGTTTTGCACCTTTGGTATGACAGTTTTGTGCCTTTGGTATGATAATTCTGCACTTTCGGTAACATAGTGCGTTGGCTTTGGTAACACAGTAAAGCATTTTTAGTCATTTTGATTTGTTTTTGCTAACTATTGAGTTTGTGTGGAACTAATCCTCTTTTTGTAGCTTCTTAGTACTCAAACAAAGAAAATGGGTTTTTCTAGCATGTTGATGTAGGACGAGCTTTGAAGAAATTACCAAATCTATTGCACTAAGTGTTAGAAACATATTGCTTTCTTAAGGGACAATTGAACAAATCATCTTTTGCAATCTAAGTCTTAGGAACATATTTCTTTCTTAAGGGACAATGGACATGAATGAGAAAACACTTCAATTTTCTAAGGGACAATGGAAATGAATGCCAAACACTTCAATTTCATAAGGGACAATTGACAACTACAATCATGTGTGTGCCTAATCTAGTTGTACCTTATTTTTCTTATAATAGGACAATTGAACCTTTGTTTGACGTCCTTGATCTTACTTTTCAATTATTCCTTTAGAAGGGCCTGCTTTTAGATTGCACTTCATCCAAAAGGGATGACCCTAAGTGGAATTTTCCTTTGAACCGCTATATAAGAGGGATAAGGCAAAACCCAAGTCCTAACCAGTGTCAGCCTTACCTTGTGGTGCTAAATGAAAAAGAGGTGTACTAGATCTTTGTGAAAGCAATTTCACATTGTGTAAAGTGTTTGATACTCTTAGTAGGATTGGTCAAAGCTTTTAGTAGCTTGTCACATTGCTCATAAGGCATTGGTCTCTCAAAGCTATTAAGAACCTTCTAGATAGTGACTACCAGTTTCACCTTTGAACATTGTGGTAATCATCAATGCAAGGAAAATCGGTATAAATCCTCAAGATACTCACCATTGCATCCCTTGAGAAGAGATAGTATTCCCCTAGCCATAAAGCTCTTGTGACTTACTTGAGACTTTCTGAGTGGAAGATGAGATATCCCTACCTATCATCTCTCACAAAGATATAAATGTATGACACCTATATGGAATGAATTTGGTCAACAGAGAATTAAGTTGTGAGCTGATCTACCACAATGAAACCATGTCTCTAGGGATAAAAAGTGCTTGAAATTGTTTGCAATTGTCTAATACCCATGGAAACATTGGGCTTTTTCATGAGCCTTGAACATACACTATCTATTGTGTCAGTCCCTTTTGCCACTTTCTTTGATGTGTTTTCTCTTGCTAAAGCAAATCCAATCAAAATCAAATCCAAATTTATCAAAATTTGCCTTATAAAAACATCACTGACACCACTTCAATGCTTTTGGTATAACAATAGCTCGCCTTTGGTAGAGTAGTCCAGCGCCTTTGGTATAATAGTCTAGCACCTCTAGCAGCATAGTCTAGCACCTCTAAAACACAGTAACCCACCTTTGGTATCACAGTCCCGTGCCTTTGCAGCACAGTCCAGTGCCTTTGGTCTAGAAAATTATTTTTTCAAACTGTCTTAGCAAAATCTCAGTAAAATCCCAGAAAAATCTCAAACATATTGTCCTAGTGCACCCCATGGTAACCACTAGACTCCAACAATCCATGAAGACTAAGCAAGTTGCCCCAAGGAAGTGCAAATCACCTCCTCATACACCTCAACCAAGACAAACAAAAATGACTCCAAAGGGTACTCCAAAAACACCAATGGAAAGACCAACCAACTTTCAAAATAGGCCACAACATGACCAACCAACCAATCCTCAAGAAGGTAATGTCCCTTTGGTAGATGTACCTCAATTCACTACTGGTATGCCTCATGATTTTTCTACACCCGGTTATACCACGGTGCAAGTCCCATCTCAAGAAGAGTGAAACTTTCAAGAAGGTCAATCCTCTCAAGAAGATAGACAAGACCTTGATGAAATCGTACAAGATCCTAGAGCCATAGTCACATTTGACAAACTCCTTAGTGAAAATCAAGATCATTTCTTTCATTTATTTGTAGAACAAGGAGCTAAACTACCCCAAGACTTTGATCTATCCAAAATTAAAGAGAAAAACAAAACCCATGACCCTATGACTGCTATCCAAACTATGTTAACTGTATCCACTCCCATACTCAAACAAGGCTCACAAGGGAGAATGACATATCCTTTTGATGCTCAATATGAGAATCCTCTTTATCAAAATCCAACAATAGAAAGACCCATCTCACTACTCATGACTCCTATGGAGATTTATAAACACCAACAAGAGACTCTACATCATCAAGTAGAACTAGCAAGACAGGCCACTCTAGCTAAACCAAACACACAACAAGCTCCTAACATGTCACAAATGCCCACACCAATCGCACATGGAATATTGGCTACCCCACCCCGAGATAGTTTCCCACCAAATTACAATCTAGGAAATACTTATTTAGCCATGCAACAAGGGTCACAACAGACACCTCCACCAACATCATCAACCCTCTATATCACTAACCCAAACAATGTCATGCAACCACAACACTCCCAAAATGTCAACATAAACTATGTCCCTCCACCACAAAAATCATCCACACTCAACCTCACCTATTTCAATCAATCCCAACCATCTCAAAACCCATCTACCTATGTCCCTCCACCACAACGATCATCCACACTTAATCTCTCCAACACTTATCTCAATAACCCTCAACATTCTCAAATCCAATCATCCTATGGCTATACCCCACCATCACAATTAGATCAAAACACATTCAACTTTCCTCCACAAAATCCTTTCATCACCCCTCCTCAACAATATCAATGACAAAACTCTTTCATCATCCCATCACAACAATCACAAAGCCAACATTCTTATCTAGCACCACCTCCACATATACAAAATCAAAACAACCAAACTGAACCTAATCTAAGTCTATCATATGACCCATATAACATCAATTCCTATGGCTTCAACTGCAATCTTCCCTATGGGCAACAAAAACCACCCTTGGTGCAATAGGAGATTCTTCCAACACCCCCAACAACTATGGAGCTTAAACTTGCCAAGGTACAACAAGTAGCCAATCTTACATTTGGTCATACTAAGAAAACCTTCTCCTTGCAGGAGGATTGTCCTTATCCATTTAATCAGTCATTGCAAATGATCCCTTTTCCTCCCAACTTCACTATACCCAAATTTGATAAATACAAGGGAAGAGGAGACCCAAAAGACCACATTAGAGAATTCTATATTGCTTGTTTCAAGGTTGCACATAATGACACGTCTCGTGTGCCTCTTCCCTCATAGCCTTGGAGGTCAAGCTATAGAATGGTTCTCGCATCTACCTATGGGTATCAAATCTTTTAACGATCTTGCAGAAAAATTTGCCACCCATTTCTCATACAACACATAATATGAAGTCTCTATGACCAACTTATGTACCAACAAATAGAAAATTGGGGAAATTGTCATTTCCTTCCTTCAAATATGGAGACACATGGCTAGCAAATTCCCATTCAAAATACCTGAAAAGTAGCTTGTTAGCATATTTGTGCAAAACCTTAACCAAGAATTGGGTTTCCATTTGCAAATACTTAGTGTTACAACCTTCGATGAAATTACCTATAAAGGCATCAACATTGAAAAGGTCCTCATCGCTAAAGGCGTGGTCAAAATCTTCAAAGACAATAAAGACAATCCTCCCCAACAATAATCAAATGATAAGCCCAAATATTGGAACAAAAACAAAAATGTGGTCAATGATGGTGTAGTGCATTCTAAACATGTCTAAACACTACAAACACCCCTTAATCTTTCATCCAAACAAAACCAACCTTTGTCTCAACAACAACAACAACAAAACCAAAACCTGCAACATTAACAAGAGCGGTCTCCCCAAGATTACCCTCCACAACATAAGTTCACTCCCTTGGGAGAGCCTATAGAGTTAGTTCTAAAGAAACTTGTGCAAAATGGACTCATCACGCTACCAGACACTCCCCCATATGGCAAACTTGCGTACAAACCTACATGGTACAAAGACAATGAATATTGTGAATACCATAGGACTAAAGGACATAGAACCATATCATGCATGAAACTCAAGCACATGATCCAAAAACCTTATCGATAGAGGGGAAATCACTTTTGATGCACCTCCTAGTCAAAACACCAACAAAGACCTCAACATGTACAAGGAGTCTTTCTCTAACCATGGTCAAGGTCAAAATGATAAAGGTAAAGGTGTTAACAAATCCTCCACTTCCTATGACTCTATTGTAGGTCATTTTGAAGAAAGTCATGTGTCTACTCTCACTATCAAAGGTAAATCTACAGATTGCACTGTCACAACTCATCGTGGTCATGTTACCCTTCATGGGCCTACACCAAGTCTCTCAACTCAATCTGATTACAATCTTGTTGAATATCTAGGGAAAACCCCTGCACAGATCTCTATTTTGGACCTTTTACGGTCATCACCCGCACATAAAGCTGTGCTAGAAAAAGCCCTACAAGAGTCTTCAATTCCTAATAACATAGCAGTCACAGATTTCCAAGCTATAATAGGTAACATTGCCTCACCTAACAATACGGTCTTTTTTGGAAAGGACCTCGCATCCCATGACCCATGTCATAATGATACCCTTCACATTGAAGTCTTCATCCATAAACGAAAGATCAAACACATACTTATAGATGGTGGTGCTGGTCTCAACATTTGTTCTGTCAAGTTACCTAAATAGTTGGGATACTCGGAGGATCATGTCAACATTGATCAAAGTATTATAATCAAGGGGTATGATGATGCTGAGCACTGTTCAGAAGGTGTTATCCACTTGCCTATCCAAGTAGGCACCGTCATGCCTGAAACTCAGTGCCAAGTCCTCAACATTGAGCTACCTTATAACATTATCTTAGGACACCCATGGATCCATGCCATGAAACCTATTCCCTCCATGTACCATCAATCTCTCAAGTTCCCATTTAATGGCACAGAGATCACTATCCCAGGAGACCCTAATCCCTTTGAATTCTGTCATACCTTGCAAGGCAGTTATAAGAACAACAACCAAGTGCCCAATAATGACAAAGCCTATGAATCCCCATTGTATGTCGACCCTAAAAATCTAAAAAAAGCCTCTGAAATTAAACCTAATCCTAATCCTATTCCCGAAATTAAAGCTCACATTTATGATATGGGCTTTGGTGAACATGATATCTCTAAATCTTGTTGTGTAGGGCGGATGCCCTTATCCCCTAAATCCTATGGCCAACCACCCATTGCCAAAGCAACTAAGAAAGCAGCTATCCCTCCTCCAACATCCTTAACCCAATTCAAAGAGGGAAAATTATTGGTAGAGGAAACTATTGAAGACATCTCATCTTGGCTCTACAAGGAGAAAGAACCAGTCACCATACCAGTCAAACAATATGACAATGGCCTAAGAATTGTCAAAAACATGGGCTATAAAGGCAAAGGTGGCCTTGGGAAGGACAACCAAGGTGACATAGAACCCATTATTGTGAAGAAGAATCTAGACAAGAAGGGGTTTAGATACGGTAGGAAGGTACCACGCGCCTTGGACATCGAGGGTATTCTTGAAGAGGTAGCACAAACTTTTCTTGCTGATTCAATGTCTAAAGAGGATATCATCGATGAATCTTACCTCCATATGACTGACCTATTCACTGAATCCTCCATATTTATGCTATCATCCGTATCCTTAACATTAACCACCAGCACCCAAATTGTAACACTTTTCTACCTGAAACTTATCGATTGGGACCAACAAGGGGCCCTTGTTCTAGATGTATTTCAGAATGATGAAGCTATTGCAAAGTTCATGGGACTGCGGGATGATATCCCTCTTGGTGATCACAAAGATGGTTTTGTAATGGAACTAGAGAAAACTACTTATTTTGGTGAGAATGCCAAATCCTTTAGTTGCAAAAGTAAACATAAAGAAAGATCTCTAGGTGAAAACCACACGGTGGCACCTCCTAATCAGAAAATAGTAAAAACAAAGGACGTATCCAAAGGTGAAAACCCAATTGTGGCACCTAAGGATGGAGGATTTGACCTCCCCTACCATCTAAGTATAAAGAGAAATTAGCTCTACTAGTGGAAGATTCTACAGAGATAAATCTAGGCACAGAGAAAAATCCTAAGACCACATTCCTCATAGGATCATTATCAGAACAAGAGCATAAGAAGCTTACCAACTTCTTCTTACAGTGAACCATCAACTTTGCGTGGACCTATACTGATATGCTAGGGTTGGACCCTTCACTAGTAGTTCACTATCTCACGGTTGATCCAAAAGCTAAACTGGTCAAACAAAAGCTAAGAAAGATGCACCCACAGATAGCTCTCTTGGTGAATGTTGAAATACAGAAGTTTCTAGATGCAAAATTTATCAAGCCTATTGATAATCCAGAATGGGTCTCAAACATTGTACTAGTGGCTAAACCCAATGGGGACATCCACATGTGTTCCAACTTCATAGATCTTAACAAAGCATGTCCCAAAGATGACTTTCCATTGCAAAACATTGATCTCATAGTAGACTTGACTGTTGGTCATGAAATGCTTTCTCTAATGGATGGATTTTTTGGATACAATCAGATAATGATAACAGAAGAAGATCAACATAAAACTACTTTCACTTGTCCTTGGGGTACCTATTGTTGGTGTGTCATGCCATTTGGTCTTAAGAATGCAAGGGAAACCTATCAAAGAGTAATGACAGTGATATTCCATGTTCATCACATCATGGAGGACTATGTTGATGATATACTAGCAAAATATTCTAGGGTAGATCACATACAGGTTCTAGGACAAATCTTTAACAAACTAGAAAAATATCTAGTAAGACTCAATCCAAAGAAATGTGTCTTCGGGGTAACATCAAGAAAACTATTGGGATACATAGTATCTTGCAGAGGCATTGAAGTAGATCCAGTAAAAGTCAAGGCTATAGTAGAGATGCCTCCACTAAAGAATCTGAAAGCATTAAGGAGCCTCCAAGGAAGGTTACAATCCATTAGGTGGTTTATCTCACAGCTATCGGATAAATGTCAACCATTTAAACACTTTCTCTGAAAGGATGTCTCATTTTGATGGGATGATAAGTGTCAAGCAGCATTTGATCAGCTCAAAGAATATCTACCTACACCTCTTGTCTTGGTACCACTAGTCGCTGATAGGCCTTTGATCTTGTACATCTCAACTACAACTACAGCCCTAGGGGCTCTTCTAGCACATCATGATGAGTCAGGAAAAGAGCACGCAATCTATTATATTAGTCGAACCTTAATGGGTTATGAACTCAATTATTCACCTATGGAAAGAGCTTGTTTAGCCTTAGTGTTCACTTCACAAAAGTTGCGGCATTACATGCTAAACCAACACACAAATATAATAGCCAAAATTGATCCATTAAAGTATCTACTAGCAAAAGCATCTCTTGATGTAATAGATGCCTAGGAAAGGAGATTTCGATAGTTTGACATTGAGTATGTGGATTGTAAAGAAATCAAGGGACAAGCCCTAGCAGATCAACTAGTAGAAGCACCTATGACAGATGTACATCCTATGGTATCTGACTTTTTAGATGAAAATATCTTCAATCTCTCTACCTTAGTAATGTGAAAATTGTATTTTGATGGTTCCTACACACAACATGGATCAGGGGCCAGCATCCTTTTTATCACACCACAAAATGACTATATCCCAAAGTCATATTGGCTTGCATTTCCTTGCACCAACAACATAGCTGAGTATGAAGTACTCCTCATAGGTCTCCATACAGTAGTCCAATGGGACGTCAAAGAACTACAGGTATTGGAGACTCACAACTAGTCAGTCGACAAGTCACAGATGAGTATCAAACAAAAGATGAAAAGTTGGTCCCCTACAAGCAACTAGTGGATGCTTACAAACCACACTTTTCTAGCATCACTTTTGAGCAAATTCCAAGATAGCATAACAAAGCTACAGATTCTATGGCTTCTGTGGGATCACTTATAGACATGCCTGCAAACACACAGAAATGTGAATTCTTGATCGAGTAATTGTTGATACCAGCCATCGATGTTCCAACTACTGAAATCATCCGTGAACTTGTTGGTCCCAATTCCCCATGGTACGAAGATATCTATGAATACCTTAAACATGGTACCTTTCCCTTTGAGCTATCTACAACCCAATGCAAAACCTTTATCCGTTGATCCTCCCGTTACACCCTTCTAGGTTTTACACTATATCGTTGGAGTCTTGATGGTATCCTCTTACGATGTCTTAATGCAGAAGAAGCTGAGGCTACCTTACGAGACATACATGAAGGTGTCTATGGTGCACATTCTACCAGTCCTAACCTCGCTAAGAAGATACTCTGTATAGGGTATTACTGGCCTACCATGGAACAAGATACTTTATAGTTTGCTAAGAAGTTTCTACAATGCCAACAACATGGAGATTTGATTCATGCACCGGCTCATGAACTACAACCTATGATAACTCCATGGCCTTTATTACAATGGGGTCTCAACCTCGTAGGACAAATCCACCCATCCTCATCTAATGGCCATAAATTTATCATTACCGCTACTAAGTACTTCATGAAGTGGGTAGAAGCCATTCCCATGACTTATATCACCAGAAAGCAAATAGCCAAGTTTATCCTTAACTACCTCATTTGCCGGTATGGTATTCCCCAAGCCATTGTCACCGATAATGGGAGACCATTCAAGAATCAAGATGTCCATGCCTTGTGCACCCAATACAATATCCAACATTGCTTTTCCACTCCATACTATACACAGAGTAATGGCCAAGCTGAGGCTTCTAATAAAACTATTCTCAAAATCCTTAAGAAAATGATCAATGAAGCTGGTTGTGATTGGCACCTGCAACTCAATCCCACCCTATGGGCCTATCGCACTAGTATCAGAATACCAATTGGTACCACACCCTATGCCTTGGTCTATGGCTCTAAAGCCATTCTACCTATAGAGGTCGAGATCCCATCCCTTAGAGTATCCATGCAGCACCTGATTGATGGAGAGGAGTATCGCACTTCCAGATTAGCTGAGCTAGAACTATTAGATGAGAGGTGCCTTGTAGCGCTTAATCATCTCCATGTCTATCAAAACTGCCTCTGGCACAACTATAACAAGAAGATCAAAGAAAGACAGTTTAAAGTTGGTGATCTTGTCTTAAAAGAAAATCAGAGAAATCAAGCAGATCGAGAAAAGAAGGGCAAGTTTGAGCCTAATTGGTTAGGACCCTTTGTTATCACAACATATGTATCATGGGCTTATACTTTAGCAACACCTAAAGGTATTCCTCTAGATGAGCCACTCAATAGTGTTCATCTCATTAAGTTATATGCCTGATCCTTAGAGTATCCATGTCAAAAAAAAAAATATATCAAAAATATCAAAAAAACAAAAATAAAAACAAAAATAAAATAATCCATCCTTTGGTGAAACCCTGGTAAATAGGCACCTTGGATAAGTACCATAGTGAAAACCTAGCAAACAGGTGCTATGTGTAGAGTCAGTATCCATCATTTATCGAGTCTTGTTCATTCCATGTCTATTTCAAAACAAACTTCATCCATCCATCCATAATAACACCATTGACTTGTTTGCATTTCCATTTCCCTATCTAGAATAGCTTGGAAATTTGTTAATGTCACTCATCCCATGTCAATCGTCAGCTTTTTTATGTCAATTTGGTCATCGTCGTTATCCCATGTCTTGATCTATGTTCAAAAGCTATCAATGTCAAAGTTGTCCTATGTCAACAATTATCAATGTCTTGTCCTATGTCAAAATGTTATCCATGTCAAAGTTGTTCTATGTCAAAAGTTATCCATGTTAAGTTATCCTATGTCAGTGAACCATGTCAAATTATCTATGTCTTCCTATCACCCATTGTTATCCTATGTCAGTCAACCATAACAACACCTCTACTAGAATGGGGGCAACTCTTTCCTTAACCTAGGTCTAGGAGTGGATCCTTGTTCGTGGTTCACAAACACTTCAAAACCAAAACAAAAAAAAACATAAACACATCAAACCAATCCCTCAACCATCTCACCAAAACTGAAACACTTCATCTTATCTTACATCATCAAATGCAAGCTAGAACTACATATCATCTCATCTCAATCTTAAGGTACCTTGATCCCATGGATATGGGTATGTAGGCACTCTGGAATATGAAGGAAGTTTCCAATACTCAAGTACATAAGATATCATCTCCCCTCCCTTTATCCAATCCTACATCATTAATCACAAGCCATAACTACATATCATCTCATCTCAATCGTAAGGTACCTTGATCCCATGGATATGGGTATGTAGGCAATTTGAAATACAGAGGAAGTTTCCAGTACTCAGGTACATAAGATATCATCTTTTCATCTACCCAAGATCAAACACCTTGACCCACTCATCACTCTACCCAAAACTACATATTATTATATTTCATCTTTCATCGTAATGTGCATTGATCTCATGGATACAGGGTATGTAGGTAGTCTAGAATACGAAGGAAGCATCCAATACTTAGGCACATACAATTCATCATTCTTCACCCATATCAATCCATTGTCATTCCATCTTTCTAGCCTTCCATTGATCACAATCCATCTTACCACCTAGACTTGACTAACTCAAGCAACAAAACAAACAAACTACGCATCCTTTCAAAGCAAAAATCCTTAACCAACCTGAAGCAAAAACACCTACTTGCAGAGCCATCTGCTGTCCTACATATCAATTGCCAACATTTTCTACATCATTCAATTGTCTTATATAGGATGTTCCATTGTCGAAACCAGATCAGGTGTCTTATAGGACATATTTCATTTCCTGAAACTAGACATTATCCTATCAACATATCAACACCCTTTAGCAGATATATCATTCCTACAATAAGGCTATTATCTACCCAACCAATCTAATCTATCCTGAGCAACCTCTTTGGCAAGAGAATATGTTGGCTGTATGTTTACTTTGTAAGTCAGTCAATTTGCTTTTTGGTTTATCTTTTTTGTTCCTTTCCCATTACCTATTCAAGACTACCTTGATTTATCTATATCTTGGTATGTTATGATGCAATACGGATTGGGGGTATAGTCATTTCTTTTGTGTGTCGTGTTTGAGGAATGATCTTTTATCTTCCTTAGCATCATATCTATCTTGTGTGTGTGTTACAACCTAGCATCTTACATATTAATATACTTTTTGCATTTATGTATTAAAGTTTAATATATGTTCAAGACTATGGCTCATTCACATGTCTATGTTACAACCTAGCATCTTACATATTAATATTCTTCTTACATTCACATATTGAATTTTATTTTATGTTCAAGATTATGGCTCATTCACATATCCAACAAGGTTATATTATGTCTAAGGGATCTAAGTTCAAACCGCTTGCTTGTAGAGTCAATGTCCTATGCATTGGATACATCCTCACCTTGGTCTTCTATACCTTGGTGCATAACTATCCATGTGCTATATCAAAAATAAGGATTGCTCTTTATAAACATTTGTGAAACCGTTGCAATAAGTTATCCACCTACCCATCCGTTTATCCAAATCATCATATAGTCTTTCAAGCCAAGATCGATCAATTGTCTTTTTATCATGTTCTATTCTATCTCCACTTTCTTCTATCTATCATCTATCCAGCCTCATC
Source organism: Cunninghamia lanceolata (assembly GCA_027924645.1). Taxonomy (NCBI): domain Eukaryota; kingdom Viridiplantae; phylum Streptophyta; class Pinopsida; order Cupressales; family Cupressaceae; genus Cunninghamia; species Cunninghamia lanceolata. The sequence goes on along the minus strand of BSBN01000677.1, from coordinate 10,529,977 downwards.
TTTCCCAACACAATCTTCTAGTCGAGCATCAACCCAGTTCTTCTGTCGCTTCCCTATCTTTCCTCTCAAGGGGACATCCTGCGCCAGCTACATTAGGGCAGCTAGCTACACTAGAGCATCAAACTTGTATCATGTCTTCAACAATCATTTTCTTTCAAGCAACGCTATAAACTGCATTGCATCAAAGAGGGGCAAAATGTAGACACCCAAAAGTGACCATGTCATCGCTTCACTTGCATTTCTTCAAATCACCTGCATTTCAATGTTAATTAAATAATCTAATTATTTAATTAATTTCATCAAATTCATCAAAATTCTTCCAAATCTCCTAAATTTGACATTAATTAAATAAATTCTATTTATTTAATTAATTTCATCAAAATCAACTTTATTCTTCCAAATTAAATAATTTTTATTATTTAATTAAATTATTATCGTCTTTCAAAATTCAAATCCACATCAATTGAATAAATTAATTATTTAATTAATTTATCATCTAAATCCTCTTATCTATAATTAAATAATTTCTAAATTATTTAATTAAATCAATTATTCTTCCAAATTTAAATAAATCATTCAAATTTATTTAAATTGAACATCTCTTCTAAAAATAAAATAAAATAAAATATTTTATTTATCCTTCATCATGCAAAATAAATTAAATCAATTTATTTGTTTAATTTATTTAAATATTCAAATCTATTCCATGTCTTCCATCATGCACAAACAATTAAATAAATTTATTTATTTAATTTGCTCAATTATCTTCCAATTACTCTAAAAATAAATCTTGTTCATCATGCACACAAAATTAAATAATTTATTATTTAATTTATCTCAAATCAGGCAAAAAACAATTTATAAGTTGAGTTAATTGACTTAATCAATATTGTTTTTATCACCAACTCATAAAATAGAAAAAAAGCATTTCTATTTTTATGAAATCTAAAAATATGTCTATTCCATGTCTTTTTATCTCAAATCAATCAATTAACTCAACAAAAATATCTTTTTGTGTGACACATGTCAGGTGCACATTCATCATGAATTCTAGATTTATCTCACCCATTGATTCCATTGAATTTTCTAGACCATTGATCGATCTTCATTGAAACCTATATAAAGCCCCCTCATCTCCATAACCAATCCTCTTCGATCATTTATTCTTAGGTATTCTAGCGCATTGAGCATTCATCACATCATTGAGCACATTGAGCACTTTGAGCACAAACACAATCTACATCTACTTGTTGCAAACATGGTTTCATAATTTAAAGAGCAATCCACATTCGACCAAGATAACAATACAATCTAGGTGAAATCTTTAATTGTTTTGTGTTATTCATTGATTATTTGGTTATTTTCTTAGATCGTTATGTTGATGTTATAGGATTGAGTTGTTGATTATTTCATTGTTTTGATTATCATTTGATCTCGATTTTATTCCTATACACACTATCAATTCAATCTTTGAGCAAATATATGTCAATATGATCTTAATTCTTATCAATTCACTCAACTTTATCCTCTATTTAGGCTAATTATGAAGATAATTATAGGTTTGATTAATTGTTCTGAAACTATCTCCAATTTCAATCAATCTTTGCTTCTACACTTTAAATTCACTCAAATATTGTGCCAATAAGCATGTATTTCAGTAGAATTTGCCATTATTTGCATGGATATTCATCAATGATGTGCAATTTACTCAAATATGCTATGGATATGCAGTTATTTATACCAATTCAATATGTGTTCTCTATTTCTGCTTGTCATTTATCATTATTTGCAGTCCTTTATGATTATTATGAAATAAAATGTCAAAATATAAGGTTTAAAGAATGTTAATCCTAGAATTTCTTAACTTTGATCAATGGTCCACATACATGCTCTGATACTTTTATGAAAAGGAGAAAACCAAACCACATTTTGCCAGGAATATCCACAACTACACGCAATCAGTACAAATCTTCAAAGGAAAAGGTGATAACAATGTGCAAGTAAAGTGAATGAACTTCAATATGAACACAACAAATCACCATTACACATCAGAAATCAACCAAAGACTACTCAAGATTTAAGATTAGGTAGTAATCTATTGCTCCATTTTCATTGAATATTCTTTAGATTAAGTACATATACATATGATCCTCGAGAAAGAATCTTGGGAAGCCACAAAAGTTGCAAAGTAGACAAACATAGTTCTCACAAGATCAACAATTCAATCTCTCTTAACAAATGAGGATCAAAATCCTTTTATAGAACAAGGATAAGTTCAATTACAATGATCCAATGGTTAGCATCCATCTAAAATGACCAATGGTTTAGATTGATTTGACCAAGTCAACAAGCAATACTAGTGGCACAAGTTGCCAACTGGCAACTATTAAAAGGAAACAATCGACAAGGAATATCCCTTTAGCATTTTTGTAACAGTACCCACTTGCATATCTCATTCAGACATATCAAATCCTTTAGTGATGACTACACCTATATCTAATTTCCTATAGAAGTCATATGAATGCACTATGGTGTCTATTTGAGATTTGTTACTCCCTTGGACTTTTAACCTTGCATATTCTATTGCCTTACCTGCTCATCCAAGGATACTACCTTAGCTGCTCTGTTGTCCACCTCTTTGTCATATGTTCTTATCTTAACACTTAATTCTGCCACCTCATCCATGACATTTTTTGAAAAATGTTTCATATCTTCTGATGCTGCACTAAATCTGTTCTTGAATGTCCAGATGGACTCTTGCTCATCGGGTGCCCCTGTTTCAACCATGAAGTCACCACATAATTCTTCTAAAACCTTCATCTCATTAGCCAATAGGTCATGGACCTTTTGACCTATGTCCCCTATCTTGGACATGCATGTCCTCAACACATCCACCTCAAATTCAAGCTTTGGGATCCATGTTCCTGCCTTAGGCAATACCTGCATAGTCACAATTTTGTTCTTTAGAAGATCTTGATTGGTCATCTTCCTTACTTCCTTCAGCCTACCTAAGTCATAATCACTTTGTTTAAGTTTCTATCTAGATGTCCTTTTCAGGGACTCAACTTCCTCTTTCAATGTAACTAGAGTGCTCTAGTTGGACAAGGATGTCCTTTTTGTCTTCTCCCCTACACTTATGAATCACATGAACCAATTGCTCATGACTTGGGCTTGATGCTTTTGAGAATCCAAGCCTGTTATTTCCTCCTCACTCACTAATGCTAAGGCAATGGGCCTTTCTTCTTTGTGCATTGTTTTGGCTAATCCTGTAGGTTTCACTAGCCCTTTAATGAATGTCTGCAATTGAGCATTTTTCTCCTTTAATTCTTTATTCTTGGTTTTCAGCTTCTTCATTCTGGCGGCCACAACTTAAATTCTCTCCTTGAGCTCCTAGATATCCTAATCCACTATTGAATGCCCCAAGTCAATTGAAGTGACTTGGAATTCATCTACTCTTATTTCTCCTTTGGATTTGTCCACCATTGGAACCACCAATTGTGTTGTCCTCTTTCTAATTACAGCATCCCTCTTTATTATTGATACATCCATAGCCTTACGCTTGGGCTTAAGATTATCTAATGTGAATAAAGATTTAAAATCAAATAGTGTGGGCTCATGCTTCGGAGGCTCTACCTCTGATGATATCCATGCTAATGCATATGGGGCTAACCCTACCTAGTCTGGTTGCTCAATTTGAGCATCATGTGTTTCTATCTCCTTATCATTATCCTTTTGTGGTGGAATGACCTCTTGGTTTTCTTTATGTTGGCCTACATCCTGATCATCACCTTTATCCACATGTACCTCTTCTCATTTAGGTGACTGTTGGTTAGCATGTGATGTAGCCATTTTCTCATCTTGACCTACTTCTACTTTATGATCAACTTTTGACTGCTCCTCTTTTTGGCCTAGATTAGGGACATCCTGATGAGGTATCTCCATGTTTTGGCTGTGATTTTCCTCATCAGTTTCTTTCTCCTCCTAAATTTGTTGTCTAGATAGAGGTTCATGTTGTTCAAGCTTCTCCATATCCATTTGGATATTTTCTTCCTACCGTGTATCTTTAGTTTGGATATCCACCTCCATCTAGATACCCTTTTCTTGGACCTAGCTATCCTTGACAACTTCTTCATCATCAGCCCCGGGTTGATATGTCAAGTCTATTACTTTAGGACTGGTGATGGTATCCACTAGGACATCTAGATGTCCTATCTACACCTCTACTTTAGGAGACCTGGGCTCTTCAACTTCCTTACCATGTCCTTCCTAAGTAATATCCTCAGCTGTAGGCTCGGTATGCCTCAACAAACTCTCTATAGGATGGATATTCACATCCTTGGTTACCTCGTCATCAGTTAAATTAATTATTTGACTCAGTGGTAAAGGTCGATTGGCATCTTTTTCCTTTGCCTCTATTTTGGCCTCCTTGGTTAATTCACTTTTAACCTTTATAATTTCCACTGCTGGCACATTATGTTGTAATTCCCTTGCCACATGCAGTGTTGGATCCTAATACTCTGGGGTTTGAATGCCAGAAGACCTATAGGTAGACCCTCTCATTACTGGGCCTTGGTGCCTCTTTTTCTTAGGGATATTGACCCCCTTCAATACATCATCATGAATTTTATCTACCTCTACATCCATATGCCCCTCTTGTTTTGTTTCAACATCCATGGACATGGATATAGGAATAGACCTTGGTGGCACATCCATGTGAGATAATGACATGGTTGCAATAGAAATACCCTTTGTAGTGAATTCCTCTGCAGCTCCTAACATTCCTAGCTACGCCAGCCTAGTTTCCATTACATGCCACTTATGCACAAGGAAATCATCAAAATATGGCTCATCCCTTTCTTTCATCTTTCTCTTCTTGTCTAAGGTGATGGCCACTTCCTTGGTTTTTAATTCATTAATTTTCTTGTTCAACTAGTTCTTGGTTCTCCCCATCACTTCAGCTATGATGACATTAATGGATGTCTCATCTTCCTTTGTCCAGTCACGGGCATCCCATGCTCTCATTGTCTATTTATCATTCTCATACTCATGATCTAGAAGATCATCATCATGCGTCTTAACCTGAGGTGGCACCTCCGGACATCCAAGAGTCTTCATATAATTTAGGGTCAATCTTTGATACCCTCTTTTCCTTACCTCATATTCATCATCACAATCCACCTAGTAATCTTCTAGGTGAGTGACATGCTTGTATTTCTTATTTATGAATCTCTCTACTCTGTGGTAAGAATCATAATCTCTTACCAAGGGGAATAACTGTAGATGCAACATTTTCAAGTCTGCCTCTGCCAATTTGGCATTGTCTATGGATCCACATATGAACCAATTGATATCTAAAGGAAATTTCACATATCCTCAGCCATCCTTCCTCTTAGATGTCTCAAGTGCTGGGATCATTTGTCTGACTATCTCCATCAAGACAACCTTGTCTAAAGGATACCTGGGCAACAAGAAGGGATTTCCATTGAACCCTTCCATCCTGATATATGAATATGTGGTGAATTGGATGAACCAAGCCCCATGTGGATGTATTTTCTCCTATGCTCCTAGTGATAACCTTTTAGCTATCTCCTTCTAAGAGTTGGACTAGGTGCATTATAAAATAATCATTTACTATTTTGTAGTGTTGTACAGATTGTCTTCTCTCCAACTAAGGATAGTGCTCCCAGGAGGTCTTTTCATGGGGTAATCTACCTATCTTTCCAATAGTTTGTAATCCATCAAAAGTACCCTTACATGTACATGCATAGACCAAATATGAGGTCATGTAGAAAACTCTGTCCTTCTGCCTCCTCCATTTCACCATTTGTTCATACATTGCATCACTAATTATCCGGGCCCATTGCACTGTATTGTTCTTCTCTATGACTATTCAGATTAGGCCATACATCTAAGACTCAAAATTACCAGAGTTAGGTCTTCCATTCATCCTACTGAGCAATACTATCATATTCTAGACCTTTAGAGAGAAGTCATTTTTGTAAAGATGTTGGGGCATCTTGGCTATAGCCTTTGCTTTACTACCAGGGTCTCTCTATCCAAGGAAGATAACCTTCCTGTTGGTATGTGGTGACTGATCATGCAAGTACTATACACTCATAACGTATCCTCGTTAGGGTTTGGAGCTGGGCTAGGTTGGGCCCCCATCGGGGGTTCAGGGGTGACAGCCCCCAAGAAGCAGGTGTAAAAAGTAGAAAGATTTGGTTGAGAATGAGATAGGAAAAAAGTTGAAGTGTCTCAGATCTGATAATGGAGGTGAGTGTTGCAATAGAGAATTTGAGAATTACTGTTCATATAATGGAATCCATAGGCAGAAAATAGTTCTTGGAACCCCACAAGAAAATTGTGTGTCTAAGAAGATGAATATGACCATTATGGAGTGTGCAAGGAGCATGAGATTGCATGCTAGACTACCCTTACACTTTTGGACAGATGCTATACATACCGCTGTTTATTTAATAAATAGGGGACCTTCAAATCCTTTGGATGGTGGTATCCCAGAGGAGGCATGGACGGGTAAAAAGGTAAACTATTCATTTCTAAAAACCTTTGGTTGTGAAGCTTTTGTCCATGTTGATATTAAAAATAGAACCAAGCTTGAGGCTAAGTCTAAAAAATGTACCTTCATTGGATATGGAGTAGATGAATTTGGTTATCGGTTATGGGATTATGAAAATCATAAAATCATTAGGAGAAGAGATGTTATATTCAATGAGAAGGTTGTGTATAAGGATCAGCTATAGGAAAAGAAGCATGAATAGGCTAAAAAGGAATATGTGGTGCTGGATGAGATTCCAGAAAATAAAATGCCAGTGGTACCTGATGCTCAGTAACAAAAAGTTATCCCATAGACTCCTACAAGTGTTAGATGTTCTACAAGGATAAGTAGACCTCCAGAAAGATTTTCTCCATCATTATATTCTATATTATTAATTGATTCTAGTGAACCTAAAGGTTATGAAGAAGCAATGCAGGTAGATACCAAAAAGCAGTGGGAGCTAGCCATGAAAGAGGAAATGTGATACAGAATCAAACTTGGGACTTAGTCCAATTGCCTGCAGGTAAAAGAACATTGCCAAATAAATGGGTTTACAAGTTGAAGGAAGAAGATGGAGACAAGAAAAGATATAAGGCCAGACTCATGGTAAAAGGTTTTGCATAGAAAAAAGGTATAGATTTTGATGAAATATTTTCTCCGGTTGTAAAGATGACTTCTATTAGAACTATTCTAAATCTTGTGGTTGCAAAAGACTTGCATCTTGAACAACTAGATGTGAAAACAACATTTCTCCATGGGGATTTGGAAGAGGAAATATACATACAACAACCACTGGGATATGAGGTCAAGGGTAAGGAGGAATTTGTGTGTAGGTTAAAGAAGAGTTTGTATGGCCTGAAGAAAGCACTTCGATAATGGTATTTGAAATTTGATAGTTTTATGGCTGAACAAGGTTACAAAAGATGTTATTCTGATTATTGTGTTTATTTTAAGAAATTGGGTAATGGCAGATATATTATCATGTTGCTTTATGTTGATGACATGCTTGTTGTTGGGTCTAACATGCAGCATATTAATGAACTTAAGTAGAAATTAGCAAATTCATTTGCTATGAAGGATTTGGGTGCAACAAAATAAATCCTTAGTATGAGGATCACATGGGACAGGACAAATAGAAAATTATTTTTGTCTCAAAGTGAGTATGTAGAAAAGATGTTGAAAATGTTTACATACATAATGCAAAAGTAGTTAGTACACCTTTGCCTAGTCATTTTAAGTTGACTAAGGAGATGTGTCCAAAGACACAAGAGGAGGAAGACAAAATGTCTAAGATACCATATGCATCAGCAGTTGGCAGCTTGATGTATGCAATGGTATACACAAGGCTAGATATTGCACATGCAGTGGGAGTTGTGAGAAGGTATATGAACAATCTGGGAATGGAACATTGGAATGCAGTAAAATGGATTCTCTAATATTTGAGAGGTACTACTTCAAAGAAATTATGTTTTGGAGGAACAAATTCTGCTCTAAAAGGATATGTTGACTCTGATCTGGCGGGTGATATTGATAGCAAGAGGAGTACTATAGGGTATGTTTTTACTGTAGGAGGTACTGCAATCAATTAGATTTCAAGGCTGCAAAAGGTTGTTGTGCTTTCAACCACTAAAGTTGAGTATGTTGCTGCTACGGAAGCTAGCAAGGAGATGATTTGGTTACAACATTTTCTGGGGGAATTGGAGCAACAGCAAGAAGATAGCCCTTTGTACACTAATAGCCATAGTGCCATTCACCTTGCTAAGAATTCAGCTCTGCATTCAAAAACTAAGCACATACAACTCAGATACCACTTCATCCGGTCAGTTTTGGAGGATGGACAATTGAAGCTAGAGAAAATTCACACAAGTGAGAATCCTGCAGATATGTTCACAAAGGCGGTTACACAGGAGAAACTGATTTCCTCATTGATGGGTTTAAATGTTGATTTTTTTATGCTATTCCTTATGCTTCCATACTTTATTACCTATGTTATTTTAGATACTTTTCTAAGACATTACCACTATAATATGTTGTCTTTTATATATGTTCTGTAAACCTTGAACCTAATCTGCCAATACGAAACATGGTGATAATATTTGTCAATTGCATGAGTTAGACATAAGTATGTATGTATATAAATGATATTTTATAGATTAATTATGAAGGCTATTTTGTATGCATATGTTTTATGGATTAACCCTATGTAGCGAGTGAGTTGGTAGCATTAATGAGAGAAGAATTCATAGAACATTGCAAGACAGAGCATTGAAGGAAGTCATAGTTAAGCGCCAACTGAAGCTGAATGTGATCATCACAGAAGAATAAATACAAGAGAAGAAGAAGACTTGTTCTAGGATTCTAATCGCAGCTTATGTGTTTTCATTCATGAGCCATTAAATAGGAATTTTTGTTTGAGTAGGACTCTACTTTCTTTGTTTCAGTTAGAATAATAAATTGATCTCAAACCTATACCCTGATATCTAGGGATGAATTAATGATCAAGGTAGTTGGTAGTTACATCGTACTCTCCCATTTTTGTATAAGTTAGGAGGGATGAGTTCAATGTTAAGTAAAGTTCTTTTTTCCAAGTTACTTTATTTTTACAGTTGCTCAATAGTTACTCTATTTTTATGTTGGAAGATCCATACATGTTTTATTGAATACAATATGAGAAGATTTTACTCTGATATGAAGTAAATACAACTATGTGTTATGAGAATCTAAAGTAGATTTAGTTTCCAGATTAAGTGAGATAGTTCCCTAAGCTGGCCACTCAAGGTACTAACCCTCACTTCGTATATTTCCTTATTTATTTATGCATTTCTAGTTAAAACTATTTTATGTTATTTCACAATGTTGCATTGCATTGTGGAATGAGTAAGATATCTTGATTGCTATTTCTAGTAGTTGTAATTCATGAACAAGTGCATGTTTTAAGTCCTCCAGAGGTTAGTGTCAATTCTTTTATCATTCTGAGTATTTTGAGTTAATTTTGTAATTCTCCGTTGAATATAGATATCTTCAGCTTATGCTGAAGGTACCCGTAGCAACTAGATTTTAACTATTTTTGTTCTTACATTTCTGTGAACTTCAATAAATTAGGTTAATTAGAATAAGCTTGTATGAGTTAGTTTAGGATAGAAATGAGTCTTGAAGGCATATATAGTGTGGCCATCATCATAAGCTTAGGCTCCTTGGTTGATAATTCAATGTAGGAATGCAATGATAGAGTGGACTGTTCAGAAAGGTTTACGCCTGAATTTTGTTTAAGTCTACAATGCATTAGGTTTCCTCTACATTTTTGGCATCGTTTCCAAGGATGGTGCTACCTTCATAGTCTCATGAGTTTTTATATGCTTTCATAGTTTAAATTTTTCTTTCAGCATTAGACTTAATAAATTCACTTTTTAGGAAACACTAGATATTCTACTAACATTGTGTAGGACCGTTGAAACATAAAGCTCAAATTACAGTATGCAGAGGCAGAGAGATCACCAAGGTAGATTCCTCCCTTCAAATTCTCAAGATAACAAGGAAACACCTGACTTTATTAATTATACAGTAGAAAGTGTTGAAGAAAAGTTTCCTCTTACATCTTCACCAACAACTTCTACATCTCCATCAGCTTCCTCCACATCTATAGAAGGGACTTTTAGAACCATGGGAGATGTTGCAATAGATGATCCTCTAGGACAAGCAATGTTTGAATTCCCTATCCTAGACCAAGCACGGGCTGCTACTCTAAAAAATATACCACCTTCTGCATTGCCTATTTTCTACGGCTTGGTGACTGAAGATCCTGACACTTTCCTATTCGAGTTTGATGTCTTGTGTAGGAGTTATGACTACACCACTGATCCTTACACACTCAAGTTGTTCCCTGCCACACTAAAAGATGTTACTTTAAGATGGTTTATGGGGTTGGGGAAAGATGTCATTCCAGACTGGGATACCATGAAGATAAAGTTCTTGGCAAAATATAAAGATTACTGCAGAGGACATGATAGGAGGAGAGATGACATCTTCAGGATGTCACAGAAAGAGGATGAACCACTAGAAGACTATGTTGAAAGATTCCAGTTTGCCTTGAACAAAAACCCTCAAATAGCTTGTCTGAAGAGTCACTGAAGCTGGTCCTTTTTAGGGGAGTTAATGATGACTGCATGGATGCCCTCAATCTCATTGGAATAGGGGATACATCTCAACTTCCCTTTGAGGATGTTTGTAGAGCTTGCATAAATTATTCTAGAGCCTTTTCAGAAAACCAAGGGGAGAAAGAGCAGCCATCACAGGCAAGGCAGCCAGTGGGGTTTCAAGAGTGGAAATTAGTAACCTGCTGACCAACATGAAAGAGGACATTATTAGCCATATGGATACACAACTGGACACTCTTCATATCAAGAAGAAACAAGAAGAGGCAAATGTAATGCTTACTGAATACTACCCCAGCTGTAGACAGAGGAAGGCCAATTGTAAATGCAAACGGGTGGCCAGTATCTAGCAAGAAAAGATTAAAAGGCTAGAATTACAGCCATTTGAAGGAGAAGATGGACAACTATTCTTCATAGCTCAAAGGAGACCTTGGTAGCAAAGGCAAGGTATGCCCTCTGATCCACTTAATTTTAATTCTCCCTTTCCTTCTACAAACCATAATTTCTTTGCTTGGAATACTCAACAAGGGCCTGGTAACCCAAATGCATGGCAAAACCCACAATGGCCTACTCCCCAATGGCCTTCTCCATAAGCTAGTTGGAACCAACAACATCCAAATCTATGGCCTCAAAAATATTGCCATGGTCCCAACTATAACCCCCAATAGCCTACTCAGCAACAACAATGGCAAGTTCAATGGAACAAGGGTCAACAATGGCAGAAAAATGAACAATTCCAGCAACCAATTATTCCATCTTAGCCACAACAGCCAACCATAATGCTGCCATCCACACCTCAAAATCCACCTCCTAGACCTACCCAAATCCCTACCCAACGTGCACCTAACCCTAACAACAAGCCTGTCCAACAGGCTTATACTAACGAAGTAATGTAATATCCCACCTATGGGGTAGAAGTGAGTAATGTTCATCTTAGATCAGGGAAGCAACTTGCAGGGCCTTCATCTCCCCAAATCACAGAGCTTGAAGATGAAGAACCCACTGAAGAAGCCTTAGATAAACCGCCCTTAGAACCTGAATTAACCCAAGATGCCCAAACTACCTTACAATAGAAGCCTCCTCCATTTCCTGAGAGCTTGGCCATGCAAAAGTAAATAGCCCAAAATGATACTGTCCTTCTCAGCCAGCTAAAAGATATAAGAATCAAGATTCCCTTAATCCAAGCCATCAAGGATATTCCTATCTACCCCAAAACTATTATAGATCTTTGCATAAAGAAGCCAGGAAGGAAGAGAATAGACCCTCAGACAGTACATGTTCTAGGAAATCTTGTTGATATCATGTTGGGTAACATAACTATTCCCAAATATACAGATCCAGGTAGTCTAGTGGTGGATGTCCAGATCAATGGGACTTTGATTAAGAATACTTTGATAGATTTAGGAGCTGAAATTAATGTCATGACCAAAGAAACAATGCAGACACTCCAATTGAATAACCGTAGGCCCACTCATACAATCTTGTAATTAGCTGATAGGTCTATAGTCAAACCTGAAGGAGTCATAGAAGATTTGGTCATTACATTAGATTCTTGGGAATACCCTACTGATTTCATAGTTTTATAGCCAAATGTTAATCTTACTAGTTATCCTCTTATCCTAGGTAGACCATGGCTTGCCACTGCTGATGCTTTTATAGGTTGCAAGTCTGGTAACATGATTATATCCAATGGGACTATGACCAAGAAATTGGTTTTATATCCACCAGCCTAGCCATACCATGAGCTTGAACAAACCATTTGGCCTACCCTAGAAGATGAGGACACCTATTCCTTGCAAACCATAATGACTATTTAATGTAGCCCCTTGTTGGATATCCCAGATGAAGATGAGTTAATTGCTCATGTTATACAAAATGACTGTGGGAGGCACCCACAGAAGCAAGATTGCCTATCTTGCTTACAAGACCCTTTGAGCAACATAATACCCAACAGTTCCTTAGAAGACGTATCCCAGATATTTCATGTGTTATTACCTCAACAATGCTTACCTATATTACCCAGCCTTGATTTGTCTTCTGAGCAAATATTGTCCAAACAATTAGAAATCAAGCCAGGTAAGATGTTGAATATTAACAATACATTGACTGATGAACAACAACAATCCCTGCATGAAATATTGCATACACACTCAGCAACATTTGCCTGGGATTACCGTGACATAAAAGGCATTGATCCTACCTTATGCATGCACAAAATATATATTGATGATGGCTATAGACCCATCAAGTAGCAACAGAGGTGCATGAACTCCACCCTCAGAGAGGTTGTAAAAGCTGAGCTTCAAAAGCTTCTGGATGCAGGCTTTATATACCCCATTTCAGACAGTGAATGGGTTTCACCATTGGTCATAGTACCCAAGAAAGGTGGCAAATGGAGAGTTTGTGTTGATTACAGGGAACTGAATACTGCTACTAGGAAGGATCACTTTCTATTGCCATTTAATGACCAAGTTCTTGACTCTTTAGCAGGCAAGAAATATTTTTCCTTTCTTGATGGTTTTCATGGGTATAACCAGATTAAGATTGCTCTAGAGGATCAGGATAAGACAACGTTTACTTACCCTTGGGGGACATATGCATATTTTGTCTTACCCTTTGGTTTGTGCAATGCTCTAGCTACATTTCAACGAGCAGTCCTCAATATTTTCTCTAATTTTTCCCATGATAGCATGGAGATTTATATGGATGACTTCAAAACATATGGTGACACATATGATGAAGCCTTACACAATTTGGAGAAAGTGTTGAAAAGATGCATAGAGCACAACCTCTCTTTGAGTAATGAAAAGTGTTTTCTGATGATGACACAAGGAGTAGTCTTGGGACATTTCATCTCCAGTGCAGGAATACAAGTGGATCCAAAGAAGATTGAAGTTATTTCCACCCTACCTATTCTGTAGAAATAGAAGGATGTAAAGAGCTTCCTAGGACATGTAGGATACTACAGGAGGTTCATTCAGGATTTTAGCAAGATTGTTGCACCTCTATTTACCCTATTTACCAAGGACAGTGAATTTGACTAGACACCAAATTGTCAGACTTCTTTTGAAAAGCTAAAATTATCTTTGACACAAGCTCCAGTTCTCAGAGGTCCAAATTGGACACTACCTTTTCACATCCACATTAATGCATCAGACTTTGCCATTGGAGTAATTTTAGGCTAGCAAGAAGGCACTAAGGAATATGCCATTTAATATGTAAGTAAAAATTTGCAGGGAGCTGAGTTAAATGACACTATGAAAGAGAAAGAGATGTTGGTAGTTGTTTATGCAATTAACAAATTCAGGCACTACATAACTGGTTACAAGGTATTCATACATACAGATCATGCAACCATCAGATATTTGATGAATAAGCCAATAGTGAGTGGCAAACTTGTAAGATGGTTATTGTTGTTAGAGAAGTTTGATATTACAATTGTTAGATGGTTATTGTTGTTACAGGAGTTTGATATTACAATTGTTGACAAACTAGGTAAGGCCAATGTAGTTGCTAATTTTCTATCTAGACTACCTAAATAGTCTTTAGAAGGAGTGGTTGATGATTCTTTTCCTGATGAGAATCTGTTTTCTTGAACTATACACACTCCATGATATGTGGATATCACCAATTATTTGGTTATAGGGCAGATTCCAGGATACTTCTCTCCAAGGGAGAAGAGGTAGCTAGTTCACAAATGTTTTCCTTATTCATGGATTTCTGGATTTCTATTTTACACTGGGTCAGATAATATTATGCTAAGAAGTATTAGAGAAGACGAGGTGTATTAGAGAAGATGAGGTGTTTGATATATTGAAGGCCTGTCATGATGAGCCTTGTGGGAGACATTTTGCAACCAAGAGGACAGCCTTCAAAATACTAACAACAAGGTATTACTGGCCAACACTTCATAAAGATGTTGTCCAGTACACTAGGAGCTGTGATAGATGTCAGAGAATGGGGAGGCCTACAAGAAGTGATGAGATGCCCTTGCAACCACAGATCTCATTGGCTCCTTTTGACAAGTGGGGATTGGATTTTGTGGGTCCTATATCTCCTACATCCAACAACAAAGAATATATCCTGGTATGTACTGATTACTTAACTAAATGGGTTGAAGTGAAGGCATTATAGTTTGCCAGAGATGGCAATGTGGCAAAATTTCTGTATGAGGACATCTTCACTAGGTATGGTGTGCCAAGGGAGATAGTAACTGATCAAGGACCACAATTTACATCTAATTTAATCACCAAATTGGTTGAGGAATATCAGATCAGACATAAGAAATCCACTCCCTACCATCCTCAAGCCAATGGTTAGGTGAAAGTCACGAATAGGGAGATATGGAACATCTTGACAAAGATAGTGCAACTTCATAGAAGAGATTGGGTTTCTAGGCTCGCTGAAGTTGTTTGGACATACAGAACAACCTGGAAGACAACTACATGGTTTACACCTTATGAGTTGGTCTATGGCAAGACAAAAGTTCTGCCAATAGAATTCGAACACAAAACCTTGAGGACAACAGTGGAACTAGGAATGGATTTGACCACAGCACAACAAGATAGGCTACAACATTTGAATTCTTTGGATGAAATCCTATTGGAGGCCATTCATCACACATAAGTCATATAGAAACAAAGAGAAAAATGGCATGACAAGTACATCAAGACAAAGGAATTCATTGCAGGTGACTGAGCACTCCTTTATGATTCAAGATATAAGGACTTCAAGGGCAAGTTTTAGTCACATTGGATAGGCCCATATGAGATCAAGCAAGTCTTTCCTAATGGTGCAGTTCAATTGCAGACTATTGATGTAGTTTGATTTTCACTACTAGTAAATGGGCACAGGCTAAAACTGTATAAAAGGCCACTTTAGAAGGATGACTTTCTTATTTCTCTAGCTACTCAGTATGGTCCTCCTAACACTCTTGATGAAGATGATGAGACACCAAATGACACACCTTCTGATAGTGAACCATCAACATTGTCCAGTGATGTAGAGGTTGAGTTGCAATACTCAACCCCTGTTGCTGAAACATAATTTTCTTTGCTTTAAAATCAAATGTACACACAACACCTTGTACATGATGGCCACTATCAATTTTAGAGGGACCTATTTTTCACATATCATAGGGACCTGTTGTAGTTGGGCCCTGGTTTCCTCTTTCTGAACATATTCAGTCGGGACATGTACTATAGGTCCCTGTAGCAACAAGTATCTATGGAGCTTTTCAACAATTTGGCACACATTTCATTCTCCTTCCCATGCATTTCCTTACTCCTCCATGTGCTTCAATCACCTTCAATAATCCAATGGTTGCGGCATGTTTGTTTGAATTGTATTAGTGGATGTTACATCAACTTTTGTGTTCTGTCAAATCGAATAAATTCTAACGTACCTACCACCTTCCATCTACTTTATGCATATCACTCCACTCATGACAAATCCATGCCAATGTACTAATCTCCTTTTCCAAGGAGACCCACTCCATGCTCTTCATAATCAATGCACATAAGGTAACCTTTTAATGATTATCTTCAAAATTTCTATTTATATTCATTATTACTAAGTGTTTATCTCATGCATGTGGCAATATATCATCCTTTTCATGTAATCATTACTATTTAATCCCTGCACATTCATTCATGAAGTGTGGTCACTTCACCTTTCAGTTGGGGGGAGGGGTATATGGTCATTTTTTTAGTTTTTATTTCTTTTTACCATCAATCAAATTTTTTTTAAGCTGTTGTCAAGGTTTTCCTATGTCCTTTTCCATGATAGTCAACCTGCCCTAAATTGTGAGCTTGTTATTTCCTTGTGAGCGAGCTGAATTTCAAATTTTTACTAGAAAAGAACTCTAAAAGCTACTGTTGGGGGGTGAAAGAATTGATAGGCAATTTTCTGAGGTGGTAAAATTGAAATTAGGCAGAATTAGACAGAGTTGAGAATTGATAAGAGTGCAGAATACAAGTGCAATGGGGGGTGATGTAATCAGGAGAGAACCATCGATGCATAAGGAGATATTGGAAGATGTATTGGTTCTCCCACTCTTTACTAGAGTGGGGTGGCTAGACTATTTTCTGAAGTTAGCATAGTATGATAATGGTATGGCAAGGGATTTTGTAGCAACTCTATAGTATGATGAAGCAACAGTGAGGGGATTAGTTGTGGACGCCTCTGAAACAACTATTGCCCAACTCATCAGTTTACCATGAACAAGGTCTGAGTATCTAGCCCGTGCTAATGCAACAATTGATGAGAGAGGTATTTTGTGAGCATGGTGAGAACTTGGATTCAACCACACAAGGTACAAAAAGATTATCCCTTTCATTCTTCTGGGGGAAATGTGCTTCGTATATTATGAAATATATCACTTGTGATGGTAGACATAACCTGTTGTATACTACACACTTTAAATTGTTGAATCACCTACGCCATGACAAACTGGTTAATGTTCCCAATTATCTATACAATATGTTGAAGAGAATGGTATTTGAATATCAGAAAGATAAATTGAGACTACATTGTCTCATCATTATTTGTTAGCTCTACTAGTTAAAGAAGTTTGTGAATCTAGTACCCACGAGTTAGCTAGGATGCTTTTAAGCAATGCAAGGATATTTCAGAATTACTGGAAGTAGATAAGCCTCAATAAGAACCAGAACCAGAAGTTGAACCTAATGTTGAACCAAAGGTTAAACCTGAAGTTGAACCTAAATAGGAAGAGCTACAGGAGGAAATTCCTCTAGAAACTATGCTAGTGACAGTAGAAGAAACCTCAATTCCTAACCCTAAACCTATGAGAGGAACTATGAGAAGTGATGCTTCTTCTTCTAAAGAGAAGAAGAGTAAGAAGAATGTGGAGAAGCATAAGAACATTGAGAAAGAGAAGGGTGTAGGGGAGAGGAAGAAGAGGAGAAGTAAAAAAAAGAGAAAAAGTGAGGATAAGCTAGAAATTGTCACACCTAGGCATTCAGGAAGGTTGAGGAGGCAGAATGTAGGAAAAGAGTTGATGAGGGACAAGGGGAAGCAAAAAAGGAAGAAGTACAGCAACAACAAGATCCAACAATGTTGGATATATCTTTAGAGAAGGAAGGAAATGTCCCTAGGAATACTCCTGCTAATGCTAGTATACATGCCAAATGAAGAAGGTATGTTACTTCATCCTCTAGTTTTGATTCAGAGGACATTTTCATTGCAAGAAAAATGGGAAAAACTGTTCTTGGCAGCCCTATTAGAGAAAGTTTTGATGTTACTAAAAATAAGAATGAAGATTTTGATTTTGAACAAGAAAAAGAGTTGTTAGAAGATAGAGATATGATGCAAGAACTTCAGGAAGCCCTTAATAGAATTAAACAATTAGAACAAGTGAAATGGTATGAAGAAAAAGATAGGGAGAAAGAGATAAGAATAAAAGAATTGGAGGAGAAAATTTAGACATATGGTCACGACTCTAACATGAATCTCTTAGCACAATTGATTGAGAGTAAAATGGAAAATGAGGAAAAAGAAGCTCATGTAACATCAGAAAATGTCCCCTTACGAGATTTTCCCTCATAAGGTTTAGCTCTTGAGTCTATTACATGCATTTAGGACATCTTACTTCATAATTTGGCATCTCGATGGAATGACCCCTAGGTAACATGACAAATGGGACCTAAGAGGACCCCTTGAGCTTATCCCTACCCAAAATAGGGGGAGGACTTTGGTGACCGCGCCCTAGTCCTACCCTATTTTGGGTCAGGCCCAAATTTGAAGTGTCGATTTATGACCGTTATTTGGGTCCTATGTCGACACGATAAGTTTTAATTTACAAAATCTTTGCGGGAGTGTTTGTAGTTGCATATAAAAGCATGTTTAGGCATTCATTTAGAAACTAGATTGCAATTAGATTTCAACTAGCTATTAACGTGTGATTCAAGGCTTTCATTGTGTTGCAAGAGCAAAATTATGTGGTTTATGCGTTTGTGTTTGCAGATTGAGCATCCATTTCATCATGGAATGAAGAGCATCTTCCTCCCATGAGATCTTCACTACAAGGTGACATTATATTGTGCTTTCATTACCATTTCCTTTAGTTTTTGCCTCTTCCTCAGAAGGGCATGCACTCTCTATCTGACAACAATGTTCAGAGACTTAATTATCCTCTGGGGCTTGACTAATGCAAGCCTCTAAACACCACAACCCTCTCCCAAAATTTTCATGGTTACAGGTTACAGGTTGAGGAGCTGGATAAAGTGAAGTTGTAGGAAGGCATCTTGAAGTGTCATTATTGAAGAATAGAAGGAAAAACAACCACCTGGACTTGGGCACCCGCTCATTACTCCTCCAACTTCCGTGACAGGAAAATCTCTGGAACAACAAGAAAGAGTTATAGATTGAGTTTCCAAATCTTGATGAAAACTAGGGCCTGGGACTTGGGTGCCCACTCGTGTGTCCCTGAATTTTTTGCCTCGGAGCCCCAAAAATAGGTACTCCGTGATTTGATATTTTGCTTCCATTTGCAAGAGCTTTTCCTGTTATTCTTCTGTTTACAATTGTATTTGCAAAATTAGGGTTTAAATGGTCAATTAAGCATAAGAGAAGGAAATTTGATAATTAAACACCCTAATCCAAGCTTCCCTACATCTCACAGTGACCTAGGGTATGATAGTGCACTGCCACTTGACCCTAGGTCCTTGAATGTTAAGGGTGAAAGGATGATTCAAACATCTAAACAATTAAACATTAACAAATTCAATTTTACCCTAAACATTTTGGTGAACCTGTGTTATTGGACTTAAATTGCAACTTGCTAAGTGTTTGTATTCATATTTGGATTGATTTCATTCATTCATATAGTCATTCATTTTATTGCATTGAGAAATTTTTTAAAAAAATGAAAAATTTGCAAAAATTTAAAAATCCTAGCTCGTATTTTCATATAGATCACTAAATTGCATCAATTATTTCTAAATTTCCCTAATTCATGATTTTTGCATCAAATCTGATATAAACTACATAAAAACACAAAAAATCTATTGTTATATCGAGCCTAATCAGACTCAGATGTTAAATTAACCCCAATTTTATCGGCACGGTTTCCCCCCAAATTCCTACGGGGTCAAGGGGCAGTGCCCCTTACGGGGGTTTGGGGGTAGCACCCCCAAGATGGGGTCAAGGGGCACAATTTTTTATTATTTTATTAAGGCATTAGGAGTTATTTTTCATTGGCCGACATAAAAAACCCTATTTTGTAACCAACAAAAGTCGTGATAAAAATGGCTAAGGGTTAGGGTTTCCGTTGATGTATTGTAGCATTTGTAGTGATTTTGAGTTGTAGGGATTGTTGGTTGTAATCAATTTGATTTATTGGATAATAATATTGGACTCTCTGTTGGTGGATGTAGCCTGAGTTTGGGTGAACCACATTAAAACTTGTCTCTCGCTGTTATTATTTATGTGTATTTTCATTCCTCTGTTTAATCTTTATTTGCATTTAATTGATATCTTCTACTTGCTAACCCTAACAAAATCAATAATTTGCATTGCATTTTCATCATTAATTTGCTAGGCTTTTGTAGAAATTTTGACAATTTTCATTAAACCTAGTAATTCCAAAATCTAGGTTTAGTAGGCAAAATCTTCTTTCAGATTTTTCTACTAATTTTAGAGGCTCATTAAAATTATAATTTGGTTGTATTCTTTCATTTTAGTGTAAATTTGCATTTAGATTTTAAATATTTGCATTTTTGCATAGAAAATTTCAACAAAAACTAGCAATTTTCATGCATTTTCATTAGATTTGCATTGGCATTTTGCATATTAAATCTTGGAATTCATTTTTAGATCTAAGAGTAATTCATTTTCACCATAAATCAGACTTCAAATATTCATATAGCATTTTTTTCCAAGATGTCAAACCTAGGGCTTCAAAAACATCAATTTTCACTAAATTTGGCCTTATCGACTCTCTAAACTTGCACCATATGCATGTTGTGAAGGGTATTTTTGCATCAATTGGCTATTATCAGGGTAATAATTTTCTTCCCCTCCTAAAAATCTTCACAACACCCTTTTAACAGGTTCTTGTATTGAAAACTTGGTGAAAAACTACACATTTTTGCTATGTTTTCCCTAGGGTTTGACCTAGTTTGCACTTCAAGTGTGTTGTGATCAATTTTATGGATTGAGGTGACTGATATAATTGATTTTATTTTCTACACCTCCTAAAATTCATTACAACACCTCTTTTGCTAGGTCTTGGAATAAAAAAACCGTGAAAAATAGCCTATTTTTGCTATATTTTCACTAGGGTTTTACCTTAAGTGGCACTAAAAGTGTGTTGTGTTGGATATTTTGACATTAAGTGGCTTTTATTTATGATATAATTTTATTTCCATCATCACTTTCCTCACAACACCCTTTGTTATGCTCTTTTGCAATGAGTTTTGGTGAAAAAAGTGCCTATTTTTACATATTTTCACTATATTTTGACTTATCATCATCTTAGATTTGCATCAAGAGTGTGTTTTGAGAAATATTATTGATGTTTTGGACTGATATTAGACATATAATTTTCTGTCCTTGATCAAAATCCTTACAACACCCTTTGTTTCATTCATTTACATTGAAAAAGTACCAAAAAATCAAGCATTTTAGGTCATTTTTGCGCATGGTTTGCGCTTGTCTTTTGGCATACCTTTTCAAATCTGATTCGGGACTGATTTGAAAACATATATCATGGCTACTTCTTTGGAAGAGTTGTTTTCATACATTTCTCTAAATTTACTAATAAATATCCTTAAGTTCTGGAACAAATAGCATACATACATGATGTTGATCTCTCTATGTGCTCCACATATGAAATCCTTTGTTATATATTTGATTTTGATAGCTTCATAAATCTTATGGGAATATATCCTTTAATATTAGATTATCTCACTAAATTCATGATCAATAGTATATATACTAGTGATGACCTCAAAATGTTAGATGAAGCCTTAGACGACTTTCTGGAACATTCCCCTACGACACCTTTTGCTAAAACATGTGATGATAACTCTGATTTACCTTATGATCCCTCTTCCAAGGTTGTTCTACCTCATGAGGACACTTTGATGCAAGAGAATTATTTCATTGACACATCTCTTAACATCATACAACCAAATCTTCATTCTAATGCTCACTCTGGCCAAGATGAAGCATTAACAAATGAAGAGCCATTACCACTTTGCCATTCCAATGCTCTTCCTGGCCAAGAGGAAGCATTAGTGAATGAAGAAATCCCTTCAACAAAGAACATTCCATGAGTAGAAAATAAGATTTCATCTTGTTGGAAACAAGGTAGATAACTGATGGGTGGGTGAATCAGTTATCTTATATATTTTAACTTTCTGTTCTTCTTTAACAATTAGTGCAGCATCAAAACATATAAGCATACGTAACCATGAGAGTAGAAATAAAATCAAAACACATAACGCAATGATTTTGACGTGGAAAACCTTATTGAGGGAAAAACCACGGGGTGACTAACCCAAGATTATATTCTCTGTTAAAAGAATAAGAAGTACAAAATGGCACTTGCCAATTAGGGTTCACTGCCTGAGCACACTGCTCACAAGAGGCACACTGCCTACAAGAGACTTACTGTCTACAATGGTTATGGAAGGTAACCAAGTGTTTGAACTGATGAGAGGCATCCACATATGCTGCGGTTCAGTTCTGGTTAGGCTCAATATATTGATTTACTACACTTCATTCTTCCTCTGCTTTAGTGTTGTTCTGTCACATACCGGACTTGTATTCTTGCTTGCACTCTGTTCTCTACCTTTCGTCGCACACTATTGTCACTTATTCACACCTTCATACCAAAATCTATTTGGTATATATATCCGCATCAAGGATTTCAACATCTATTTAGTCGGCAACCAAAATATTCAAGATATTTTCAAGGTACTGATATGTTAGCTTAATCCATGCTTAATATGCGATGTGTATCCAAGACATAGAGTTAGAAGTCATCAATCAAGTCTACCAACCATGTATGATCTCTCAATTAGCTTGACCATCATCAATTTCTCATCCGGATTAAAGTCTGATGCTCTGCCGATCAGTTCTTCCTCAGTCTGCTCTGCCTGTTAGGAACCCAACACTTAGATGCTCATATCTTTTCACTCTTTCATCACTGGAGGCTGAATCTTTGGAATGTAGTAGTTATGGTACTCCCCTTGACTTCCCCAAGTCCGCACTTTACTGAGATACATCCTCTGAGAGATCGGGACCTGATTATCAGACCTTGCTGCATGCTCTATTCTTGTTCACCGGACCAAAACACTCTTCAATCTGACTTTCGGTATAGACATACTATGTGCTGCGGATGTGTGGGATAAGATTTGTTGCCATCAATGACAACAATGATGAAGCCACATAGTGTCTCTTTCCAACACATCTAACAACAACAAAAACTCTATCATAATGCATGAAACCTCTATGGATCATCCTACCAACCTTGTTCCTTTAGTTGATTGTTCACATATCCTGGATTTCACTAAGGAAGAGAAGACATTTAATGTCCCTCCTTTGTTTGAATATTCAAATCATTTTGACATCACTAAGGATGTAGCACTAGTGGATGAGGTGAACTCTCTCACATTAAATCCTTCAAGGATGGATGTTGAGATCACTCAAAATAATTTGCTTCTCCCACCACCTAAGAGGATAGCGAATATGGGTACTAATGAACTTCAACAAGAAAATATTCCACCTAACATTGAGTCAAACCAAGAAGCATTTAAGAATGAACAAAAGAATAATTACAAAGACTTGGCAATGGTACCTTATGTTTGCAATTGGAAAGAGAATGATTTAATTGTTGATGACTTCTAGTATGAAAATCCTACAGGTAAGTACCTCTAACCCTTTATCTCTCTCATGATGTGCTTCCCTTGTGATGTGTTATGTGTTGTATAGGCCTCCTGGGAAGACCTTGGATTCTCCCGTAAGGTCTGGGATACCAAGAGATTGCCTCTATTGTAACCTTCTTCTATTTGTATCATCATTCTTCTATATTGTCTCTCTCTCTGATTTCATCATTGTGTGTTGTGTCTTACAGATATAGCGTTGTAGTTGGTGACTTGGGGGCACCCTCCTACATGACTGTCCCTAAGACACTTGTTTCTCCTCTCTTATTTATTATTTATCTTCCTCTAGTGTTTCCATCTAGTAGGCGGATGATGACAAACATTTATACTGATGCAGACCTAGTGTCCCTTTCAAGAGCAATAAAAAAATGGACTTAGTTCCTAATATGATGATGGGGTTGTATATTTTATCTAATGCTTGGCTAGTGGAAGCACTTGTGCTTTCCACATAGTGACTATGATGATGTTTCTATATCATTTACAAACCTTAGCAATATTGCTACTCTGTACACCTTTGTTTGTCTTTGAATCTAGCCTCAATGGTGCTCAATTCGGAGAACTTCGTGATATAGCCCCACAGTTATCCTTAAACTTCAAATTTTTAGTATAACCTTGGCTCTTTGTGTGTTTAATCATATGCATTGATGTTGTTGTTTATCATGATTTTGTAGACACTAACATGTTTCTTGCAGGGATGTGTTTGTGGGAACATTTGGTGATAATAAAGTACATGTCACCTCCAAGGGGCATAGGCTTTGCGAAAGTCTGTGTTCCCTTGTGTGTTTTCTTCCTACCTTAACGTGCTTGATATCGATGCATGATATCAACCACCTTAAGGTGGGGGCATATATAAGGTAAGCTATCTGTTGTAGATGTTAGCAATGTGTTTGTCCTCAAGTGCAGTTTAAAGACTTGTACGAGGAGCACATCCTGCACTCTGAGTTTGTTTGCAATCAATCATGTAAGCCCTCTATGGAGGCGAGATATCACGTATATCCTTTTCTATCTTAAGCCCTCTGTGGAGGTAGGGATGGTGTATTTCTCAGAGTAGATTGCATCATCTTGTCATTTTCAAAAGTCCTCTATGGAGGTGGGGAGTGGTTCTGTGACTAGCTCAACCCTTAAGCTTGTCTTCAGTGATTGTTGTCTTGAAGCCCAATTGTCGGTGTGTTCCTATAATGTGCCTGAGATGGTGTTGGACCTAGAAATAGGTACACTCCATTACTTGTCTATTGTTTTTTCTCTGTGTCTTCAAGTGTGCGTTTGGCATGCTTGCTTTGTTTGGCATGTTTGTTGCCCCATATGCAATCTAAAGACCAACACCTTAGGTTGTGCTTCCTGCATTTTGGGAGGTTTTGCGTGTCTTGCGTGTGTGTTTCCCCATATATACAAAGACATGTATGATGAGTGCATCATGTATTATGGGAGGTTTGTTTACTTTCTAGTATTTGCATTTTATATATATGAGAAAAAGAAAAGAAAATATATCATTTCTATCTTCCATGCATTAATGTGTCTTCTATGCATTGATTGTCTTCTCCCTATTTTGCATGACTGTAACTATTTTCTCTATGTTTTGCATGCATGTTACTATTTTTTATGTGATTAGCGTGTCTTCTCCATGCTTGGCATGTTTGCTGTGTTTGTGACCTTACTTTAATGCATGTATTGGCCTTGCATTTATACATACATTAAAGTGGGGACTAAATGTAACACCAAAAAATGTCCCCTTGGGGACTTTTCCCTCATAAGGCTTAGCTCCAGGGTTTGTTGCATACATTTAGGACATCTAACTTCATAATTTGGCATCCCGATGGAATGAGCCCTAGGTAACATGACAAATGGGACCTAGGAGGACCCCTTGAGATTAGCCCTGCCCAAAATAGGGGGGAGGACTTGGGCACCCATGCCCTAGTCCTACCCTATTTTGGGTCAGGCCCAAATTTGAAGTGTCAGTTTATGACTATCACTTAGGTCCTATGCTAACACGGTAACTTTGAATTTATGAAATCTTGGTGGGAGTGTTTGTAGTTGCATATAAAAGCATGTTTAGGCATTCATTTAGAAACTAGATTGCAATTAGATTTCAACTAGCTATCAACTTGTGATTCAAGGCTTTAATTGTGTTGCAAGAGCGGAATTGTGTGGTTTATGTGTTTGTGTTTGTAGATTTGAGCATCCATTTCATAATGGAATGAAGAGCATCTTCCACCCATGAGATCTTCACTACAAGGTGACATTATATTGTGTTTTCATCATCATTTCCTTTGGTTTTTGCTTCTACTTCACAAGGGCACACACTCTCTATCTGACAACGGTATTCAGAGACTTAAGTGTCCTCTGGGGCTTGACTGAGGCAAGCCTCTAAACACCACAACCCCCTCCCAAAGTTTTCATGGTTGCAAGTTACAAGTTGAGGAACTGGACAAAGTGAAGTTGTAGGAAGGCATCTTGAAGTGTCAAAATTGCATAACAAAAGGAAAAACAACCACCTAGACTTGGGTGCCCACTCATTAGTCCTCCAACTTCCATGACAGGAAAATCTCTGGAACAACAGGAAAGAGTTACAGACCGAGTTTCCAAATCTTGATGAAAACTAGGGCCTTAGACTTGGACGCCCGCTCTTGTGTCCCTAAATTTTTTGCCTCAGAGCCCTGAAAATAGGTACTCTATGATTTGATATTTTTCTTCCATCTGCAAGAGCTTTTCTTGTTATTCTTCTTTTTATAGTTGTATTTGCAAAATTAGGGTTTTAATGGTTAATTAAGCATAAGAGAAGGAAATTTGATAATTAAACACCCTAATCCAAGCTTCCCTACATCTCACAGTGACCTAGGGTATGATAATGCACTGCCACTCAACCCTAGGTCCTTGAATGTTAAGGGTGAAAGGAGGATTCAAACATCTAAAAACTTAAACATTAAGAAATCCAATTTTACCCTAAACAGCTCCAGTCCTACAGCCTCTTGTAGTAAGACCTCCAACATGCCTCACTGCTCTATCTATGGGTTTTGAACTTCTGAAGTTTAATGATGAATTCAAGAAAGAAAAAGGAAATTGGGAGAAGGAGAAACAAAATCTTAATACATCATTGGAAAGTAAAAATACTGAGTTAAAAAGGTTGGAAGGGAAGCTAATAGAGGTAGTTGACAGGGCAATTCAAATCATAGAATGTAGACCTCCAACAAAATTTTATGCCTTATTTCTCAAAGAAAAGTTTCTTAGTTTTCAATTCAATAGATTTATCAATGATCAGTCTATTTCTATCTATTCAAGGCATGATTTTTTCTAGTTATTTCAAGGAGTCAGTTTGGAAGAACAAGATCAGTTGTGTGAATATTGTTTGTACAATTATTTGATGGAAGAAGATATAGAGTGGAACCCCTTGATCTATGTTGGTGATTTGCAAGTCAGAGCATTGATGTCTTACCTCAGAAATGAGTAGCTTAGAGGGGAGCTAATGGATAAATATGAAGACCAAGAAAAGAAAGTGCCACTGCAGATTAGGAGAAGCCTTGAATCCTGAAGTGATCCTGACCCAATGGCTAACACTACTTTCTCATAAGGGTCCAGGTAAGGTAATTATGGATTTAAGACTCAAGGATTATAGAAGAATACAACAGTTGGTAGTATCTATCATTCAAAATTGCAAGAGGTGTGTGCAGAATAGATGGGATAGTTTGACCTCAGAATTGTAGAAGAAAGAGCCTCACTCTCTCCACAACTTTATGAATATGTTTTAGAGGTTGTATAGGTATATCCAGATCTTAGAGCAAAAAGGAGTGGAATGACTACCCCTTACTTATCAACCTCCTATTCTTCTTTATCCAGTACCACACTAGGAAGGAGGAAGAGGTGATTAATGTAGGCATGCTAAATTAATCAGGATGGAGAAACTTGCATGCTACAATGGTTTTTATCTCAAACAGGGAAAGGGGGTTAGAGAAGATATAGATCTGAGGTAGATAAATTTTCATTATAACCTTTTCCACTAGGTGTTTTATTGAATATTTTGCTTGAGGTCAAGCAAAAGTTTAAGTTGGGGGGAAATGATGGGTTCAAATGTTGACTTCTTTTATGTTATTCCTTATGCTTCCAGACTTTATTACCTATGATATTTCAGATACTTTCTAAGACATTACCACTATAATATGTTGTCTTTTATATATATTCTGCAAACCTTGAACCTAATCTGCCAATACAAAACATGGTGATAATATTTGTCAATTGCATGAGTTAGACATAAGTATGCATGTATATAAATGAGATTTTATAGATTAATTATGAAGGATATTTGGTATACATATGTTTTATGGATTAACCCTATGCAACAAGCGAGTTGGTAGCATTAAGGAGAGAAGAATTTATAGCACATTGCAAGATAGAGCATTGAAGGAAGTCATAGTTAAGTGCCAACTAAAGTTGAACGTGATCATCATGGAAGAATAAATACAAGAGAAGAAGAAGACTTGTTCTAGGATTCTAATCCCAGCTTATGGGTTTTCATTCATGAGCCATTGAATAGGAATTTCTATTTGAGTAGGACTCTACTTCCTTTGTTTCAGTTAGAATAATAAATTGATCTCAAACCTATACCCTGATATCTAGGGATGAATTGATGATCAAGGTAGTTGGTAGTTACATCATACTCTCCTGTTTCTGTATAATTTAGGAGGGATGAGTTTGATGGTAAGTAAAGTTCTTTTTTCCAAGTTACTTTATTTTTACAGTTGCTCTCAATATTTACTCTATTTTTATGTTGGAAGATCCAAACATGTTTTATTGAATACAATCTGAGAAGATTTTTCTATGATATGAAGTAAATACAACTACGTGTTATGAGAATCTAAAGTAGATTTAGTTTCCAGATTAAGTGAGATAGTTCCTTGAGCTGGCCACTCAAGGTACTAAACCTCACTTCATATATTTCCTTATTTATTTTTGCATTTCTAGTTAAAACTATTTCATGTTATTTCATAACATTGCATTGCATTGTGGAATGAGTAAGATATCTTGATTGCTATTTCCAGTAGTTGTAATTCATGAAAAAGTACATATTTAAGTCCTCCAGAGGTTACTGTCAATTTTTTTATCATTCTGAGTATTTTGAGTTAATTCTGTAATTCTCCATTGAATATAGATATCTTCAACTTATGCTGACAGTACTCGTAGCAACTGGATTTTAACTATTTTTGATGTTCTTACATTTCTGTGAACTTTAATAATTAGGTTAATTAGAATAAGCTTGTGTGAGTTAGTTTAGGATAGAAATGAGTCTTGAAGGCATATATAGTGTGGGCATCATCACAAGCTTACACTCCTTGGTTGATGATTCAATGTAGGAATGCAATGATAGAGTGGACTGTTCAGATAGGTTTACCCCTGAATTTTGTTTAAGTCTACAATGCATTAGTTTTCCTCTATACTCATTAGTTTCCATTGGCCTTCATGACTGATAATGGTGGACAGAAGAAACTAGCTAGGCCTGTAATCTAGTGGGAGCTACAAGTGTAGCGGTGTCATCCATGATTAGTCTCCAAGTGGGAGATTGTTTGGTGTGGAGCCTGATTAGTCTCCAAGTGGGAGATTGTTGGTATGTGGCGACTAATCATGTAAGTACTCTACACTCATAACGTATCCTCGTCGGGGTTTGAGACCAAGCTGGGCCTCAAGCGGGGGTTCAGGGTAGTAGCTCTTAAGAAGCAGGGGTTCAAGGGCACATACCCTGAAAAAAAAAATTTCCCCTCTTTTTTTGCCCTTTCGGAGTCAGTTGTTAATTTTTTATTAATCGACAAAAGAAAAATGAAATTGTAAAACCCTAATTCTAGAAGCTTCCAAAAGGCTTTTTATAAGTGGCTGGGATGTGGGCATGGAATTCGCGAGATTGTAATCTGTTTTGCACTGGATAATAAAATCATTGGATGGCTGAGTTTTTGTGGATGTAGCCCATTTTGGGTGAACCATATTAAATTTATGTGTTGATCTCTTTTGTGTTGTTCCTCATTGTTATATTTGGGTTATTTAATCTACATATAATTTTTAGTGTTTATTGCTTTGATCTACCCTAACCCTAATACTTCCTACAATCCTTCATGTTCCCATCATACTCTACAGTGAGCACCTTTAGGTCAAGAACATATATCCCCCTTGGTGTAGGTAAATTGAAGGCTTTGGTGATGCCATCGAATGAGAGGTTGGCATACACCCTTCCTTGGTGCTCAACCCTCCTATTCACCACATTATAATGATTTGCACATTCAATCAATAGTTCCAAGGCCTCAGTAGCATAAGGGAATTCAACAACATAGAACATTCCTGTTGCTACTATGTATTTAGAATGGGATTGTCCTCCCTACTCTGGATCCTTGCTCTGAAATCATCTAGATCCATGCTGTCGTAGTGAGTATCTTGTGCCCAACCATACTTACTACATACATTCTTAACCTTAGGGAACATGTCTTCTTTAAATTCTACCTTGCACCTATCTATACGAGGCTACATCTTGACCTGCAAATTTAGACATATCCATGTCTTAAACTTGGGAATATGTTAAGTGAGGGTTAATATATTCTCTAATCCCTATAAGTGAATAAGCAGGGTATCTAGATGATATGTAGGTAAAAACAAATTAAACATGATTTACCTAATTTCAACATTTTAACTTCCACCTGTATAAAAATAGGCATTATCAAGCAAACAACAAGAACGAGTTTTGTCACATACGTACCTGTGTGTCATGACCTTAACCTAGATGTGTGGAAATATACCAGAAATGTCATTCGCAAGTGATCCTCTATGTAATTGAGTTCCCCCTCGCACCTTTACTGTAGTTACTTTGAGTTCTTCAAGCTCTTTGTGTAAATTTCAATCTTTCAAATGTAATAATGTGAAAAATGTGAAAGCAATTACCTTTTAACTTAGTAAATTTCTTAATTTAAGGCTTATTAATTGATTCCGAGGGATTAGGTGAATTCCCAAAAAGAAAATGTGGGAGATTACTATAGGTGTCAATAGGCACGCTTTCAAATTTAAAAGACAACTTTTTCATCAGCATTAAATGCAAAAAAAGTGCATCTAGATATGTATAAGAATCTTCAATTAATTCATCCATATGAATATATCCATGTGGATATGTCCATATGATGTCAACATGAAGGTCAAGTCAACCATCATTGACTAAAAGAATGCTATCGAGTACTAATTTAGCTTAAAATAGGTTAGGATGTGTGAAATATCCCTATGGACCGGTGGTTTATAATATTTGTCGGGGTAGGAATATGGATATGTGTAAGTGCAAAATATCCATGTGAATGAATATCTGGGTGACATCACTAAACTTATGCTTCTATATCGAGATGAGATGATGTGATGTCATCAAGATCTAGATGTGTGGGATAAGGTGTGGACATTAAGTAAGTGCAAAATATCCATGTCGACAAATGTCCATATGACGTTAGCAAGTTTATAACTTTGTATAGGGTCGAGATGATGTGATTTCATCAGGATATGGATGTTAAAATAATGATCAAGATCTTTCAAAAAGATAATATCCATGTAAGTTAATATCTATATGACATCAACTATTTGCTTTAGCTTCATATGAGCAAGGGTTGAATGATGTCATCGGGGTCTAGATATTTTAAAAGCATAAGGATATGGATATTGAGCGAGTGTGAGATATCCATGAAGATGATGTCACTAGACTTAAAGTATTTCTTTGAGATGAAACAGGATGACATAACCAAGACATGGATATTTCAATATGGATATTAGGACATATACATATGGAAATATTTGATACTAATCTAGATTGACGGGGTTCACATTAAGTAAAATTCAATGGGTTGTCACTTGGATATGGATATTCATAAGGATATAGATATTTGGAGGGGATGGAATGTCCATGTCCAAAATATCCATACGGATGATTGGCATAAACTTAGCCGATGTAAATATGACGGGCTCAGACGGACAGATGATCATTACTTAGAAATTTTGAGGACTTTATCTTCATTCATCATTTTCCATATTGGATGATGAGACATGACATCATAGGAATATAGATGTGGCAATAATGATTAGGATATTACACTAGTAACATCCATATCCACGTTGACCAAACTTTGACCGACCATAACTTTTTCATTTCTTTGAATTTCAACATGATTCAAAAGGCAAAGTTGCTCCTCTTTCTATTCTCTATCCAATGGAAACCTTTCTAGGGGATTGTTATGGACTTGATTTTCTTGACCTAAACCAGGATGTCACTTTCACCAAACCACGCAAAAGCAAGAAAACACACAAGCAAAAGCAAAAAGTTGGGTCCCTGTTTTGTTGAGGCAAAATGGGGCATGTTGTGAAACCTCACAATAGGTAGTACATAGAAATCTTGATCACCAAAGTTTGTTGAGCCACAATTTCTAAGTGTTTTAGGTGTCAGAGTTTGGGGGGTGGTCTTCCTTCATTTTTAAAGCAGGAAAAATGGTGAGGCCCTGACGACTAAAGTCTAACAAAGCTTTAATGTTTCTAAGTCTTTTAGGTGGTGAAAAGCAGAGAGTATCCTTTCTTCCTTTTGAAGATGACAAGCAAGAAAACTAATCTCTGAAAGTTTGTCAAAGATTCATTTCCTTCAAAGTGTTGTAGGTGTCAAAGGTAAAATTGATGTCCTTTCTCCTTCTTCAAAGAAGGCAAAAGGGTGAAGGTTTGAAGGCCGAAGTCTCACCGATCATAAGTTTCTCTATCTTTCAGGAAAGCAACAAACAAAGGTTTTCTTCTCCCTATTTTCTTTTGGAAGGTGGAAAGCTAAGGGCTCGAGGCTTGATACTTAACAAAATTTATGTTTTCTTCTAAGTTTTGTGGAGTCAAGGGTCAATTGGTACTCTTCAAAATGCAAGATGAATGGTGGAGGCCCGATCTCCAAGGCCTGATGGTTTCCTTCTTCATTCTTTTAGGTGTCGATCGCTTCGAGGGAGCTTGATTAGTGGAAGGAAAAGATAGAGGAAAAGATGGCTCTTATCGTTACGTAAACATTTTCTCATTGATCAAGATAAAAGGAAAAAGGAAGTAAGGGAGAATCTAGGGCAAAATGGTTCATGGCCAGAAAGTTGCAAATTTATGATAAAAGGGAAAAAGCACCCTGTTGTTTTAGGGTTTTAAAATTGTTACAGGCATCTAAACATGATGACGGCGCCCTTG
Source organism: Cunninghamia lanceolata (assembly GCA_027924645.1). Lineage (NCBI taxonomy): Eukaryota > Viridiplantae > Streptophyta > Pinopsida > Cupressales > Cupressaceae > Cunninghamia > Cunninghamia lanceolata. The sequence continues at coordinate 10,497,167 of BSBN01000677.1, read as the reverse complement.
TACTGTGGAGATCTTAGCAAGATTGAGAGGCAGAGAGTTTTGAGCCTTCCACATCTACTCTATCTTGTTGATAGGGTCTTAGGGCTCCAAAGCAAAACATATGCCTTTGAAATGAGGAAGATGTGAAGAGTTTGGAGCCATATGCCCCATCAATTAGAAAAATGTAAAGTTACGGTCAAAGTAGGAGCAACATGGACTAAGGAACAATGTTCTATAAAGGGAGACAAGATAAGTAGTTCATTGAAGGATGTGTTAGGCCTGTTGTAGCAGAAAATCATTTTGAATGAGGGAAAATCAGGCTTGCGAGTCTTCTCAATGCATTGCTAGAGTTTGCAATCATGCAAATAATATCAGGGACACATGTGCCAGCATGGAGGCTCAGTTCTAGGAATCCAAGTTTAGTTTAGAGGCACTTCTAGGCTCGTTAAAGATCCTTCATGGACATTATTTGAGTTGAGATGAGTTTTAAAGGCATCGATAAGCAGTAAAGGGTAGTTTTGAGCCCTAAATGGAAAGCATTTTTAGTTTATACACCCAAAGAACCTAAAATCATGCAAATGAAGAGTGAGGAACAACTATCAGTTGGAGAGGTAGCTAGTTTCAACATGCACAAGAGTTAGAACACCATACAATCAGTTGGAGTAGTTTTCAAGGAGCATGCAAAGGAAATTCAATCAAAAGTCAAATCCACCTCATCAGTTCTGCATGTTGTGAACATTTCTTAGATAGTCCAAAGTTGAAATTCCACATCCAAGTGCCTGGTTCAAGCATGCAAACTCAACCTCTTTTTGAGAGTTAGGTTTTAGTCACAAAGGAGCTTGTAGTGAATAAAAACTAGGATTTAGGTTGTTTTGCGTTAGTTCTTTTCTAATTTTATCTACTCTTAGCAAGAAAAGCAACATTGTAACTTAGTTTTTTATAAGTATATAGTTGTAGAACAATTATATTTTAGGTATTTTTTGAGTATTTGTAGATTTGTAATAGAGAAAAGCTCCTATTTTTTCAATAAAGCAATATTTGGGCCTTTTTCAGATTTTGTGTGTTGAGTGTTATTGAAAATGATTTGATCTAATTTTTGTGATTATTCTATATCAATCCTTGAATTATGTCTCATCTACAAGCATTATTATACAGAAACAAACAAGACTCATACGGGTCATAGGTTGTGTGGTTGTTTTCAACATTTTGTAGTTGTGAAAACACTTAATTTTACTTTGATAAATGTGAAGTCTAACCTTCATATAAAACATTGTTGTGTGATCTTGTTAAAACTTTGAGTTGTACATAAGAGCAAAGTTTTTTTTGGAAGAATTGTGAGTTGAAACAACTGGTATAGGTCTTATAAGTTTTGGTGCATCACCTCCTAGGATTAATATATTTTTCAGTCATAGTATCTTCTATCCCTTTTCTTGTCAAAGTAGTAGTTTTAGGTGATCCATCAAGGGAACCAACCCTCTTTGGAGGTTCATCTTTTCCATAAGTTACCCACATCTTGAGGATGATCCCATGTTCCACAAGATAGCTAAATTGTACATTTAGCAAGGGTACAATCTTAGTGACAACAAGACTATCAACATGATTTGTTAAAGATTTTGTAGAACTTGCAAAAAAAGGAGTTGAGTGTAAAGAGATACAACAAAGAGTTGTACAAGATTTCCATTAGGTTAGGGCACCATGAGTTGGATCATGAGAAAGTGGCTCGGTATGTTAATGGCCTAAGGTTGAGTATATAATATAAGTTAAGTAGATAAGGATACTTAACATTAAGGATGCCTACCGATATGCACTAAAGGTTGAGGAGAAACTATTAAGAAAATAATAGGGTTTATTTAGAATCAAAGGAGGACTTGTTGGAGAAAGAGAACCTATCATGGATGATGAAGGATAAATGTACACAACCAAAATAAGGTACAACTAGGATGGAGAAGCCATCACTACTCACAAGTGGAAAAATAGTCTTGAGGCAAGAGGAATGACCTACTCAATAAATGAAAAAGGTGGATTTGGTCGAAGAAGAGATAGAGGATTCATGGGCGAAGGCTATAAGTGTGGAGAAGTGGGTAATAAAGATGTTCAATGTTCACAAATACAATAAGAAATGGGTAGAAGAATTGAGGCCCGAAGTCATGTTACTTATGTAGATGAAAGGAACAACACTTCACCCAAATGCATGGAGAAACTAGAGCATGGAGAATCCCTCATGATGAAGAGACCATTGTTGAAACTGGAGAGGAAGAATGAGCCTGAAGACACTTGAAAATGGCCATGTATTCCCCTTCATTTTTGACACATCCCTAACACCACTTCACATCCTTACATGTCTTCCAAATTAATTAAATAATTCTATTATTTAATTAATTAATCCATCTTTCATTAATCCATTTTTCTCATATTAAATAAATAAATTTTATTTATTTATTTATTTTGCCATTTCCTCTTAAATTAATTAATAAATCCTACTTATTTAATTAATTTACCCACTCACATCCTTATTCTCAACCACTCACCCCAATTATTAAATAATTGATCCAAAATTAAATTCACTTTTCATCTCCACCATCTATTATCACATTACATATTTTAATCTCCACCATTCACATAAAAGAATGCTCTAGAAGATTCTCATCCTTGACCTATAATCCTCTCATCTAATCTTAGCCATCCATTTTATCTTTTAATCCTAGCCCTTCATTCATCAAAATTGACCTCTATAAATTGAGCCTCTCACATCATTATCACAACACATCTTTCATATGCCAGTACATGCTGCCACTTTCCATATCATTATCATTATCATGTGCCTCCATTATAGCCATCTCATACCTAGATTATGTTGGTTTTGTGAGCTATCCACAATGCATAATATATCCATAGAACAAAGCTAGTAGAATTAGGGTGCACTCTAATTCATTCTATCTAAGTGTGAGGGTTTGATTTGAGGTGAAGGCATTGAGTTATATTGCATTTATCTTAATTATTGACCTTGGATCATATTTCTATATACATCTGTGGCACGCCTGGTGGGACCCACGTCCCTTTAATCAACATTTTTTTAGAAGAAATTCCATCTTTTTTAGTTGCATTTTGTAGATTTGTGCCCCTGACTATCACAACATGCCAGTGCTTCCATTTAGTATGCCTACACTTGCAGGTGGTATGCCTGTACACTCTTTCACTATGCATACACTCTCTGCTTCAACACTTGTTAACTAATTTTGACCTAGTTTCATTTTTGATCCATAATGACTATAATTTTCTAGTTTTTCTATCAAATTTGAGCTTATATGTGTTTCTAACCCTTAGATCTAACCTGCTGATAAGCTAAAATTTAGATTTGTAGGGTTTTATCATGTTTTTACTGCAGGTCTTTGCTACGTTTTCTAGATCCATGCCTATGCCTACAAAAAGCATGGCTTTGTTGTGTGTCATTTTGTGCACCTACGGTTTCATTAGCTCTACCAACTGGGACCTCTAGATTTGCCTCTATTAGTTATTTCCTATTTTCTATTAGACTTGACTGTTTGTTTTTTACAGTTTTCATCTCATAGCTCTAGTTTAGAGCCTGTGCTCTTTGAACCCATGCCTACGATCCATTTTGCCCTGCCTTTGCTATGTAGTTTCGCACCTATGTAGCTGTAGATTTGTGCCTATGATAGATCCCTAAGCACTTGTGCCCTCTATTAATGCACTTATGCCTACTGTTGGTGTGCCTTTGCTGGAAAGGTAAATTAGGTATAACAATTTATTTTTCTAATTTGGTTTATCTTTGTTTCAGCACTTTTTCCTATATTTCTATGCTTTTGTCTAATTTTTAGTTTGTAACTAACATTGTGGCTTGATCTTGGGGCCAACATATTTATGTAGCCTATTTACACTTGTCAAAGATCATATCTCAAACTACTAACGAGTTTGTTGCAAAATTGTTTGTCAAAGATTTTGATTTTCCACTAAATTAGGCACTAAAGTAGATTAGTGGGTTAATGAACATTTGTTTTCCATGTCTTTGAAGTTGTGTGTTTGTGTATTCTCTCTCTTTGTACTTCATGTGATCTTGGAGATCAAAAACCACACATTCCTTCTCTATGTTATCCCAATATTTGTTTGTTTGTGTGTATGCTCTCATCATGCTTCGTGCAATCTTGGAGATCAAAAACACCAAGTAAAATCTTTCCCTTATGAGGTCTCCCTTTAGAGACACACCCATTCTAAGGGGAAACCTCAGCCACATGTTTCAGTGGGGTATATCAAAGGGGGAGAGTGAAAGTTGTACCTCAATGGTGAACACAACTTGCCCAAATTGATCCTTGAGACCTAAACAGTTTGCAGAGACTTGGATTGGTGACGTACAGGCCCATTGCTTGGAATAATGTTCATGGACTTGTGCCTCATCATCCCTTGTGTATATATATGACTCCCTTAGAAGCTTGTAAATCCTAGTTAAGACCTTTCAGTCATCCTATCTTGTGGTGCATTGTTGTTGGGAAGGAGAAGTGTTCACATGTACCTCCATGTGTTGAGATAGATCTTACTTTGGTCAAGGTTTATCCTCCAAGGTAAGGGGTGTATGGTGGTCCATGACCATGCATTCTCTATCTATCCAATTTCATGGTAGATGGTATTAAGGGAATGGACGTCTCTATTATAAAATTAGTGGGGATGGAAGTTAGCCTTGTGAGTCTACAAGATTTGACACTCTTACTTGAATAATTTTAGGTTTGTTAATGTGTTTGCCACATTTTCTTTGTGTAGAACTAGTATAAGCCATTTTCAGCCATGAAGCAATTTGCACCAATTACCTTGATAAGTCACAAGTCAGGCATTGTGTTTTTGTGTTTGTATATATCTTGCTAAATTCTAAAAACTTGTCATAAAACACCAAATCAAAACAATTCTATGCCTATGACTGAAGTTTTGTGCTTCTACTCTTTGTTTCAATGCATATGCTTCCAGTAGGCATGTCTTCACTCTTTATCAGCACGTCTTTGACTGGCAACTCATCGCCTATGTTGGAACTTAGTTTTAGTCTTTGAAATCTTAAACTTTGGCTTGTAGATCCAATTGTATGGTTAGACAGTGACCTGAAATAGACATATCCTTCAGCCCAGCTAGTCCTTACTATCATCCAATCATCCAATATTGCCTTTTCCATCTGTAATTACCCATCATTTCCTTGCCCACTACCTTGATTTTGGACTTGTGGGTTGCTATCCATCTTTTGGCCAACTATACACCCTTTGGACCTAATTTTTTTTTCAACCCAATCAATCATCCATTTTTGTCATTCCCACATTTCCCATGCGATCACAACACACAACACACGTGTCATGTCCACATTTGCCATGTGGTCATGACATGAATTACAAAAAAAATTTCTACCTATCCCTAGGAACCCCCTCGCTCGCGTTTAAGTGCTCGATGGCAATACGCATAAGGCATAAACATGTCAACAAAATTCAGGGAGGTGCATAGTCCCACATAGTCCCCTGCATGATGATAGCCGTCTAGGGGGTATGCGACACAAAGTGTGTCGCTTATAGGGTTAGAACGATTTTAATCCTAACCCTAAGTTTCCTAGGTGAGAAGGGGATTTCGTCAGATTTGAAACCTAACCCTAACTCAGATAAAAAATGAAATTGAAATAATGATTAAGAAAATAATGGCATGATGGATGCATGATAAAGTGGAATGGTAAGATAAAATTTAATAAAATATCGTAAAATTAAAACCCTAGAAATCTAGGAAAAATTTGACAGCATAACGCGTTTTCAATAATCAACAAAAAAAAAAATTAAATTAAAACTCCAATAAGAAATTAAACAAAATCTAAGAATAAAAAAAAATTAAACTTAAGAGCAGATTAAAAATTAAATACTTCACCAAGTCCAAATAACTCGACTTGCAATAAAATATTAAATTTTGAAATAAAATAATAAAATAATTAAGTTACACCAAATTAAATCTCAAAATTGAGTCCGTTAATAAATATAATTTTGGCATTATATTTATTAACTAACTTGAAAATAAATAGAGAAGGGGGAGAGATTAAATTACTCTTTCCCGTAAAATCATAATCAAGTTGCTAAATAAATAAATGACTAAAATGTATAAGGGGGTAAAATAAATATCCCAATAAAATGATTTAATCTCAAAGGGAATACACTTCCCATTAACAAAAAAAACCAACCTTCCCCTATAAAAATACAAATCACAAGACATTAAAACAAAAATGCAAAACCCCATTTAAATTATAAACAAAATTAAATGAAGCACAAGAAATAAAAAGACAAGGGCAAAAATAGAGAAATTAAAAATAAGAAATAAAACAACCTCCCTCACATTCCCCTCTCATTAAAAATATTGGTTTCCAAATTTGAGAAGCCCTAATCATATTTTATTGTTTTCTTTTTTTGTTGCCCTAACTTCTTTATCTCATCCTTTCCTCCTTTTTTGTTTTGTTTTGTTTTCTCCTTTGTTTTGTGCAGGTTAGGGTTTGAAAAAGAGGTGAAAGCCATGAATGGACCCCTCTGCTACCTCTCATGGAGGTATGCTCAGCAGAGTTATTGTGTTATATTTTTTTTAAATAACAGAGTGATATATATATCATTATATATATAAACTGTGTATGTTAAAAACTATTTAGTTGTTGCAGGGTTTAAAGAGTAGAAGGGGACGAACGGTGGCCATGGCAGAGGTGGAACTTTAGGGTCTGTGGATGGAAGCGGTGCTTCCTGAGTTAGATATTTCTGTGGCTGCGGAGCAGAGGTACCAGGGGGTGCAAGGAGCGAAGGGCGGCACTGCAGTGTTGAGGACGGGGTCGTTGGAGGGTTTGGGCTCTGCACGGGGTCTATGGCAGAGGAAAGGTGTGAAGCTCACGGGGAAGGGGGTGTGGGGAGGAGGTTGTGCCTCCATCCACACCCAAGGGTGTGGGTGGAGGCATAGCCTCCTCCCCCCACCCACTGTTCATGTTAAGGCCGCGGCGGTGTAGGAAGTGGGGGCTGGGATGGGCGTCGTCGCCCATCTCAGTCCCTAAATAAATAAATAAATAAATAAATATATATATATATATATTATATTTTATATAACCTAACACCTGCATTAGGGTTTATTCTACCCTCTACAATATATTTCATTCCAGCTGTATATCTCATTTATATATATATACATATATATGTATATATATATGTATATGTATATATATGTATATACATAGATATATATACATGTTGAATACATTTTTTTATTATTGTATATATTTTTATATATATGCACATATATATGTGTGTGTGTTTATATATTTTAATATATATAGAAAATATATAAGCATTAGTTTTTTTTTTTGATATAGATTTCTATAATGCACAGTAAATAATAAAAGAGGAAATGAACAACAAACTAGATTTTAAATTAAAAGAAAGATGTGTATATATATACACACATTAAATTGGTACTTCTCAATAATACTATTCTGGGCTACATGGAAATACTAATTTTCTGCTCTATCCCATAATTTTAAACCCAGTAACATTTCTCTTCTCTTTTTTTTGTAAAGTATGAATATACATAGTTAACCTTTCTTTTTTTTGAAAAGAACCTATATGGTAGAATATGCACTCTCATTTAATTTTCTAATAGCAACTAATAATATGAAACTTTCAATGCAACAAAACAGAAAACTAATCTTAAAATTTCTCTTTCTTTCTTTTGCATACACTAAGATTTATTTAACAACACTCATATATAATTTTTTTTTGTAAGAAAAAAACATGACAGCAAAAAAAAAAATTTCTCATGCAACTCAACCATAAACTCCACAACATAGAGAATAAACAACAAAAAATATAACATGTATCTTCTTACATCCACAAGCTCAAGATAAATAAATTTAACCAATGTTTCATTTAATAATACTTCACATTCACATTTATCTATAACAACAAACATGGTGGAAAGAATAACTTGTCAAAATTTACAATAAGGCCACAAAGGGCCATGGCTCAAGTATCCAACAACAAGTGACCAAGGCAACACAAGAATGGGCTTCTTTAAGGCCCCATTTCTTCAATAAGAACCTGCAATAAATACACAAAAAGAAGGGAAAACCTAACCACTTCGAAATGCCCCCCTCCCTACCGTAGACCCGCAAGTGGGCACCCCTGAGCTAGGGAGGTAGGGATTCACACGGTTACAAACATACCACAACAAGCATCAAAGCAACAACACAAAAATTAACCCCAGGGATAAACACATAACACAACTCATGAGAATGAGTTTGATGGGGGTAGGGAATGGACCCCTCTACTCAAAGGCCACACCAAAAACACCAAATACCAAGTCTCATGGCCTCAAGCCAAAACCTCCAAAACCACAACTCTCCAAATATCTCAAAATAAACTTCCATGGCACTCTTGCCATTCAAATAATCTCCACAACAAGTAAAAAGCCCTCAAGGCCATAAGTAACACAAAATATTAGAGTGACCTCAAGGAGGTTCCTTTCCCCTACCCCAAACAAGTTGAGCCTTACCTCCAAATGGAGGTTCTCTCACCAAACTCCCATCCCACACAAAAAAAGAAACAACAAACAACAAATGCACAAACACATCATAATAAAAATATGCAAGGGTAAAGAACATAGTCATGAGGCTTACCTTCAAAAGCCCTATAATGGAAGCATGTTTGGTGATGAGCTCCAAGCTTCTCCAAACCTTCCAATCTCCAAAATCCCTCTAACTTCCCCAAAAATTGCTCAAAATAGAAAGAAATCTCTAAAAATGCAAGAACCCCACACTCCTCAACAAGAGGAGGTAATATAGGCCTTCTAATTTGGCCTTGAGGAATGAGAAGGTGACACTTGTCACCTTCTCCTTCCTCCTCCTATGCCACTTGCAAGGGAGAGGAAGTGTGAGGGTGACAAGTGTCATCCTCCAATTCCATCTCAATCCTCACCTTATCCACTTGTGCTCTCACACATGTGTGAGAGAACAACTGGTGAGGTGGCATTCCCCTTCAAGCCTCCATGAGGATAAGGGATGCCATATGGTATCCTCTTATTCTCTAAGAGAGCCATTTCCTCCAAGATGCTCTCACACATGTGTGAGAGTCTTGGAGGAAGATCCCACACACTTGGGAGTCTTGGAGACCTCCCAAGTCTTCCTAGGGAAGAGATTCCCAAACTTTGGGAAGGGAGATGAGTCTTTCCCAAAGCATGACTCATCTCCCACCCTTATCTAATTCAAATTTCGTCACTTTAACTAAACCTTATTTTAGAGTGACCAAAAGTGAGTTATCCCAAAGTTTAGTTAGTCAAAATTGACCCTAGACCCATGGGTAACCACCTAGGGTAAATTTTGGGACACTAAGGTTCACATAGGGAGTCATAAATCCACTTTAAATGGCCTCAAAAATAAAAATAATACCAAGTGGTATAAATCAATAAAAATTATACAACACATGATATAATTAAATTAAACCAAGGGGTACTAGGCCAAAATGATAAAATTAAACAAGTACTTAAATCAACACTCAATTCAAACGTGATCCTCATCCCTCTTGGGAATGGATCCATTTCATAGGGAATAACATATGTGTGAATTCTACCTCTAATTTCTCGTGGCCTAGGAATGTAATCGTGCACATCTCTATCAAGTGTCAATCATATCATGAATAATCATAGCCGAAGCAACTAGAATTAAATTCATGACATTGAATACAACAATAATCATCTATAACATAATTCCAAATTAAATTGCATTTCTATCTAATGTCACATAATCATCATCACATAAATAACTAGAAATCACATCACAAAACATCATCTAATATATCTCGCATGTCTAATCACAAAATAGCATAAAAAATATGATCATATTGAATCACCATATGTCCAATCAATGTCATATCGAAATCAAGAGATATAATCAAATCTTCATAATGAAACCATATTCTCTAAAAGCCTGATAGTGTCATCCACTAAAATGCAAAATGGTCAAAATAAGGAAGGAAAAATAATTGGCCTCACAATTTTACCAACCCATTCATTTGTCTCCACAAAATACATTTGTCAACCAAGTTCTTTAGTTCATTCATTCACTTGGCCAACCAATCCATCTATCCTCTAGTTCATCTATCCAAAACATCCATTTTCTTATCCACCAATTTGTCAACCAAATCACTCATCAAGAAATCAATCCTTTGATCTATCAATCAAACCATCAATCAAATCCAATTTTGTCAAAATCCTATCCTAGATTTTTTTATCACTATTGGAGATCTATTGACTTATGAGATTTTACTACTCTTAAGTTAGTGGGTATTTTATCCTTTTTTTCTTTTTTTCTTCAGATCTTGTCTACCCTAAGTAGAAAGGTTATCATTATTTCTCTTCTTGCTTAGTCATTTGTCAACCCTAAGTAGTGAAAGAAATCCCATGTTTATCCATAACAAAAGGTATAGGTAAATCTTGAGCTATTTTGATTTTATCCCCATCATATCCTTGTCATATCATATCATCCTATTTGGTTCTTATAATATCATATCGTTGCCATATCCATATCATCATTATATCCTTTTGTCATCCTTGTCATACCATACGTTAGTCATCACCTTATCCTTGTCATTATAATAATTTGGTTGACATATCCTTCTCATCATATCCTTGTCATCCTCATATCCTTGTCATCACCATATATTTTTCATATCCTTGTTAACCTCATACTTTATCCATATCATCTTCATATCACCATACCATTGACATATTTTAGTCCAAAATCTTGTCATATAGGCCTTACACAAAACATAACCAATTCCCAAGTCCAAAGTTGATCCCTCATCATATTTTTATTTCATTCCAAGGTCATGGTATTTATGCCCATCAAAAGGTTGCAAGCTAAGAGAATCATGGAATACCATAAAGAATCCCATCGAGAATCCCAACAAGAGTCTCATCAACAAATCCAACAAGAGTCTCATCAATAACCTCATCAAGAGTCTCATCAACAATCCCATCAAGAGTCTACTTCCCAATGTAGAGGAAACATCTTGCCATCTAACATTGTGTCCAAATTTCATCCTAAGTTTGGATTACCCACCAACATGTTCATACCCAATGCTTACAAAGACATTCTCAAACCATCATCAAATCCTCTATATACACAAGAGCATGATAATTCTATGCAATAATATCAAAGTCCAAGTACCTCTACCCATGAGTCCCTTGATTATAAATCTAGAGTCCAAGACTTTATGGAAGACCCTAATAATCAAGCCCTAATGGACCATATCATTTCTAAGAATACCTAAAGTCACTTCCCGAAGTTAATATACCAAGGAATCAAGGTACCTCTTGACTTTGATGTGTCCGCTTTGATACCTCAAGGGTACCCTCATCAAGTTTCCATTTGGAGGTTCCTCCAAACCACATGTTGATGAGACCTTAAATCCCATGTCAAATCTTTATATCAACACATCTATCAATCCACCTACTTCTTCTATAGGTGTGTCACAAAATATCCTTAGCATGAAAATGTCAATCCCTCAAGTTATAACTACCATCATACCTCCGTCATCATCCATTTCTACATCATCTATCCCTATGACCTCATACATCCCTCATATTAACACATCCATGAATCAACCTACTTCTTCTATAGGTATATCCCAACCCATTCCTAGAATTTCCACCATCTTCCCACCTTCTAGTGCTATAGTCATTCCACCACTCACTATTCAAGTATCCAACCCCATATATATCATCAACTATACAATGTATTCATACCAAAGCCAATGTATCCATGCCCCAAACCTCACAAGTACAAACTCAACCCTCATCATCACATGTTCAAAACCCCAATACATCTGACCTCCAACAACTCGTGATCTAACAACAAGCCCTTTTACAATAGCTCATATCCACTCAACAAGCCCAAACACAACAACACCAACAAAAAACCTCATCCAACACATCCACTACATCACCTAATGAGTTGTCAGACATGCAACAACTTATGAAATAAATGCTAGCCGATATGTAGAAAGGGAACCAAAAGAAGATATACAACTTTGAAGAAATTTGTCAATACCCATTTGACAAATCTCTAGTCATGAACCCTTTTCCTCAACACTTTGAATTCCTAAAATTTGATAAATACAAAGGGAAGGGTGATCCTAGATACCATCTTAGAGAGTTCTTCATAGCATGTATATGTTGCATAGGTGTTGTCATTGATGTCAATAGAGTTGTGTCAATAGAGTTGTGTCAACATAGTTGTGGTGGATGATATCTCCAAAATGGTAATCAAAGATGATAGAGTAAGTGATCAAAGGAGCAGACAAAGGAGTGATGATCAAAGGTGTTGTGAAGTGAAGGAGATGGTGATGAACGACATGAGCATGCTATTGGTTCAGTATCATTTGTACACAATTGTACCTTATCTACTAAAGTTCATGGATAGGTGAAAGTTGTTAGGTTGAAGGTCTTGTTGATATGAAGAAGTTGTAGTTTCTTATGTTTGATGAAAAAAAATTGTGAATTTTGTTTATGGTGTTGTGAATGTTGTATTCATTGTCTCTTGATGAAAAGCATTGCAAAAGATATGAAGGAAAGTGTATAAGGTTTCAAATAGTCAAAGGCACAAGAAGTTTCACTGAAGAAGCTCAGGAGAATGCTCTGTATTCCTCCACATTGGAAGGTATAGCCTTGCATTTTGGAGGTTAGATAGAGATAGATGTGAAGTGTGTATGATCCTAATTTCAGAATATAAAAGTTAACATAGAAGATTCCAGAGCTAGCAAAGTGAAGACAATGGTACAATGGTGTTGTAGTTAGAAAGAGTTGAAGGAATACTTTGCATTTCTCTACACTTGAAGATATGATCTTGCAGCTTGAATGATAGTCAGATATAGATGAGAGGTATGATATATTCAAGTTTCAAATGATAATTTGTACTGCAGAGGTTCTTCAGAGTTAGTAGAGTAAGGACAAATCATGTTGCTGATTAGAGTTGTCAGAGGGAGAAAGTGAAAGCTACCACATTTCACCACATTATGATGTTTAGATTTTCCATTTGGAAGAAATGTTTATATTTCCTATAGGTTTTCTCATTTCAAGTTTCAGGTGTTGAGGAGTATCGCAAGTCTATTTTTCAATGTTCTATTTCAAGACTATGTATTCAGAGTTTGCTAGAGATGCTGACTTCAGTATTTGGTAGTTTGCGCCAGTATAAAGTAGCTTGAAGGTGTGAAAGGAGTGTTTTATAATGTTTTTGCAAGTCATATGATGTTTGTAAAGTGACCTGCATGATGTTATCCAATCTCTCTAGTACTGCTTTAGGTCTAGAACTAAATGCATGAAAGGATAAGTATTTGCTGGGTTGAATTTCTATGTTTTGGTGATTGCACCATGTGATTGGAAGTGTGTATCAATGTGGAGATGTGTGCTAAGGTGAAATAGGTCTTGATTATTGCTTGGTTTGAACCACATTGGGTTTCTACATTACCGCTAATGACTTTTAGAGCAGATTTGTTGTGGTTGTTGCACATTTCATGCTACATGTTTCATCTTGGATGACAAAGGAGAAAGTTTTGAAGAGTTGTGGAGGATATAACTGAAAGATCAAGTTTTTTGTGAGGATGAATGAGTGTTTAAGAGAGTGTGAGGATGTATATACGAGTGTGGATGTGAGTATATGTGTGTGGAAGTGTGTTGAAGACATCATAGTTTGTTGAGCATAGGTATTGAAGATATATGTCAGTGTGAAGTGTATTGATGTTGCAGAGGTGATTGATCAGTAGAATTATTTCAAGTGTTTTGTATAGAGGTTTTAGCCTCTTCTTGTAAGTGTTGTAGCACTCTAGGGAGTTTTAGCTTCCTTTGGTTGAAGCCATAAAACTATGATTTAGGGACTTGTAGCTTCCTTTAGGTTGTACCCATGAAACTTGTTGTAAATCTCTTTCATTTTTTGTGAGGCTGGATTTGGATAGTAGTGTTGGAGTACAGGACAACACTGAGAGGGGGGTGAATTGGTGTTGTATCATTTTTAACATCTTTTGCACCTTTTAATATACAAGACAAAAAGTGTGAGAGAGACTTCAATAATCCATCAAACATGTATGCACAAGTATGATGATGAATAGTATGAACATGACCTTATGAGCAAAAAAATAAGACACACACATATAAATGCAAATGACATAAACCATAACACATGTTTTTTGATGAGTGGAAAACCCTCATAGGGATAAAAAACCACTCTAAAAATTTGCCTCACTGGCTTAACTGAATCTTCTAATTACAAAGCCTCACTGGTATACATCTGCCTCACTGGAAAAAAATGTGGACACAAGAGAGAAAAGAAATAATTCAAGGGGTTACCCTGATTCTCTACAGCACATTACACTTCACAACCTTATATCTCCTTTTGTCTACAACCAACATACTTCAAATACAAAATTAGGACTACTTTATCCTCTATGTTGAAGTCTCTGAACCTGCAAGACACTTGTTATCAAAATTTTTGTCTCTTGATATGGATCACATTGTCAAACAATCTACCTTTCTCTAACCTCTTTTTCAACATATAAAGGAATATATTTTACATCTCTATTTACACTGATAAATTATTCTTGAAACCTGTACCAAATGTATATTTCAAATCCTCTTACAGTAAAAGTTTCATTTCAATTTGAGCCATTTGAAACCACACTCACACACCCTCATTTTCACAATCCGCATATATATTAGTTTTCAATGAACATTAATCCCTTTGATCTTCCATCTTCAAAGCCTGTCTGTATTTTCATCATTTTCAAACATCCATTCACCTACAAGAAAAATAAATTGACCTTTCATATTCCTCTCTTCTCTGCATCTTCATCTTCACCATTTCAATTAACAACTCTTCAATAATCTACTACAATCTCCAATAAATAAATCATTAAATCAGTTTGCCTTGAAATAATATCATTTCATCTTCGAATCCCCTTTCTCAAAAATCTTTTGTATCAAGATAAGGAAAGAAAACAAAAATCCTTAAATATTATTCTTAAAAAGAATAATATCTTCATAAAGCAATTTTCCTTCCTTAAAAAATAAATTCCTTCTTTATGTCCAATACATGAGTGGAAAGCATTAAAATAGAAAGAATCTCTAAAAATTAGAGCGTTAAACACTCCGAGTAAATCTGCCTTCAAAGCATACTAAAAATAGCCTTAAAAAGGCCTAATTCTTTGCAGTCATAAAGAAAGACATTCTGGAGACCGTCAATTTTCAAACAAAGGAGTAGAACGCACCCTTTACAATTTTAAACAAGACCTTTGATTATGTTTTTGGCGCCCATATGCATTGGATGCAACCTGTGGAATTGGTGGCAAGGTGAGAAGTGGCCGGTCACAAAATGTGATGATCCCCCTTTAACAAGTCACTTAAGTGACTATGACCTGATATAGAGGGTCAACTTCAAAACAAATCAAAAAGTGCAAACAAAGTGACGGTCTCGAAAAAGATAAATAGACTTTGCATTTAGAGATTAAACTTTTATAAGCTTTGCATTAGGAACTCTAAATCATACTCTTCATCTGAATATAAGAATCTTCTGTCTTTGATGCAGAGTTAAATCATAATTAGAAAATGAGCATCACAAGCTTAAACCATTGTTAACACTAGCTTTCAAGAACCTTTGAACATTTTAAACATTGTCCCTTTGTAAACATACCTTCATCACACAATGTGAAAAAAATATCTTTTGACCTGCAACACTTCCAAACTTCTTATACATTATAAACCAATCAAATAAAGACATAATGAAGACAATATGATAATCCAAAGAAGATAAAGTCAGAACACCATAAACTTCCTTGCTCCAAACACCACTGATAAGCTCTGAGATTTGTATCAAGCTGAGATATGCAATATTGTCTTGTTCTGTGTCATCTTGGAGTTCAATAATAAATCCTTGATCACAACTGACAAGTTCTTGAACCCTGAATCATCATTATTGAACCATGGTCAACTCACTATCTGAAACATGAAGCATGAACCAAACAACATCAAGGCAATCAAATATCATAAACCTTATGGACCTCATCCATACAACATGACATCATGGAACTCAAACTCAAACATCCCTATCAAGACATATATTAATGTCTCTACATCATATATCATATGCTGCAATATCAACATGTCCATAACATGGTGATCTTGATTGAAGGCATAATCAACATCAACATCATTTGAACCTCTTAATTCTACCATACCAACTACCTTCAACTCTGCCGTCAGATAGGACTGTAACATTAGAGAACATCATAAGATTTGCATCAACATTATAGGACAATGATCAACATTAGAGATTAATAATCAATACAAATGTGATTAATATGAACAATATAAGATGATCCTACATAACATGTAATATTTCTTCTCTTGCTTTTGTTCTTGAATAACAACATTTATGCAACATGTGAAACACATCTGAAACACTATTCCACAAGCATGCTTCTTATCTTTTGAAACATAAGAATTCTTCCCAACTCAACTTGATGACCGCAAGAGAATGATCTCTGCATTGGAACCAAGTGGACAACCTATGAACAACATGATTGCATGAAGCAACACTTTGTCAACCTTGTATCATCATAACACAACCAAACCATCAATGGAAAACAACTCAACACCTTTTTGACATCAATGACAATCAACCTCCATCAAGTAGATCCAAGCAACTTGCTAACCATGGTTTTTCCCTTCTAGGGTTTTCCATGTAAATCTGGTGTTATGGTTATGTGATTCTATGATTGTGCTTTGAATTGCTTCATTATTTGTTTATATGTTTAAGGTAGTAGAAAGTTTTTGAAGATAAAGTTGAATTGGATTAATTTGTGGTATATACTGATTCACCCCCCTCAGTATATCAAAGTGTTCTAACAATTGGTACAAAGCTGAGTTCCTTGGTGTAGCCTAACAATTGAAGGTAGATCTTGGAGTAGAACACATTGCTTAGAGAGATTCCTCTTCTAAAGCAATGGTATTTGATGGAACTAACTATGCCTTCTAGAGTGTAAGGATAGAAGCTTATCTAACCTCCCAGGGTATGATGTTTGGAGAGCTATAAAGGATACTTATACTGAACCTATTTATCCTATTACAGATGCAAATGCAAAGAAGGCCCATGAAGACAATGCTAAAGAGAAAAATGCCATCTTAAGTGGTCTAACTAGTTTATAGTTTGTCAATAGTGTAAGACATCCAAGGAGATATGGGATAAGCTCAAAAATATCTATGAAGGAAATGACAATGTAAAGAAAGAAAAATTACAATCTTACAGAATAATGTTTTAGAATCTAAGGATGAAAGAAGAAGAAAACATTGCTAGCTATTTGCTCCAAGTGGATGAAGTAGTCTATAGAATCAGAGGACTAGGTGAATACATAACTAATTTAGTAGTTGTGAAGAAAGTCTTGAGAACTCTCCCTCATAGTTTTGATTCAAAATTGTCTGCTATTGAGGAAGCCAAAGATCTGAAAAAACTTACCATGGAAGTGCTATTTGGGTCTCTCACTACCTATGAGATGAGAAATGAAGTCCAAGGTACATACAAAAGAGAAGTTGCTTTCAAAGATATGAAGAATGAAGGAACATCTGGTTCATACAGTGAATCTGAGGAAGAAGAAGCAAACTTTGTGAGAAATCTAAAGAAGGGACTAGGCAAGTATAAAGGTAAGTTACCTTTCAAATGTTTTAAATGTGGAAGAGTTGGTCATTATTCTTCTCAATGTCCTTTTAGAGATAATGTAAATAGTAGCAAGGGTTTCAAAAGAAACCTCCTTTCCAAAGAAGACTACAATTCATCAGAAGAATCAAATCATTACTCATTAGATGATGAAAGAGGAGAATCCTTATTCATGGCCATGATAATCCTTGATATGTCTGACAAGACTATAGATGAAGAAGAATGTGAAGTTGATTTTGAAGGTGAACTTATTTCTGTTGTTGAAGACTTGGAATGTGCAAGGAAAGAGGTCAAAAAACAAAAGGCCCTAATTGAAGCTAAGACAAATGAATCTACAAAACTTGAGAAAGAAATCTTGTCACTCAAAAGGGAATTGGAGAAAGCAAAGTCTGGAAATCCAAATGACCCTAAAGAAGTAGATCTCATCATGCCTCAAGGAAGAGCTTTTCATGCAAGAAAATACTTCATAAATAAGTTCAATCATGCATTTTATGGTTATTGTTTTATCTGCAACAAATTTGGTCATAAGGCTATGGATTGCAAGTCTAGAATGAATAGAAGAAATCTTGTAAGTAGGAATCCTCTTTCTTCACTAGTGGATGTCAATGTGGTATGGCATATTTGCAACAAACTTGGAGATATAGCAAGATATTTTAGGAGTGCATTAGCAAATTCAAAATTTTAGGTGACAGATGGTACTGAGCAAGACAAGGAGAGTGACTCCTCCAAAATATAGGTCTTGACAAACAATTAAGTTGAAAATTCAATGATTGTCCAAGCAAAATTTCATGCTCAAGGGAAAACAAATCTTTGGGTAATAGACAGTGGATGTACAAGCCACATGATAGGTGATAAGAGCAAATTCATCAATCTTGTTAAGTGGAATGTGTAAAGCCTCACAAGTCATGTAAAAGCATTTAAACCAACTCAAAAATAAATGAAGTAAATAATCCACTTAAATACAACATCGCAATATTCAAAACTAAAAATATGTAAACAATCCACTTAGATACAACTTTCAAAGATAAAAGATGTAATTAATCTGCTTAATCATAATATCTCAAATAAAAGATAATCTCATAAATATGAATCTCAATGTCATAAATCTTACATATTCACATGCTTAATCTAGGTAACAAGCACAATAAAATAATATACATAAATCCATTGGCAAGCATGCCATAATACATCCAATATAGGGTACAATAAACAAGTATAACAATAATAAATAATTATACACTCTCCAATTGCATGAACCAAGTGGTCCACCACTTGCAAGCCAAGAGATGGGAACATCACCCAGGTGCTTTTCCACCCAACCATGAAGTATTTACACTTCCCCGGATCCCTTCATGACACAAAGGAAACCCAGCCCTGCATGAAATGTCTAGCTACCTGGTAACAACTGGCAAGAGGGAACACCCGATGCAACCCTGATGTCTAAATGTGCAATTATAAGTATGAAAAGCAAATTGTCTCACAATAGGATGTGACAGAGATATCAATAAAAAAGTTTGCTAGACAATAAACATCTATTTCAATGTCATTCTGATTAGATCTAATCATTTATAAGTAACCTGGTTCAATTCCTGAAAAGAGGAAAAACCATCTCTGAATGTCCACATTCAACATCCTAGTCCCAAAAGTAACCCAATAATATTTCCTAGATGAAAAATCTACTTTCCCCAAGAAGCAAGAAAATAACAATAAAAGAATCAAAGTTCATCAATAATTCAATAATAGTCCCTTTCCCAAAACATCATTCATCTTTGCTTACACTATTGTACTCATAAGTACATCAAATAGGTATATTTTATCTAATCCAAAGTTTGATCACAATCTTCACACAAAAGTCATTTTAAGTTATAATTTCATCTTGCCATCATAACAGTGACAGGAAGTCTCAAACAATAAAAAAATAGTCTATAGGTTTGTCAAATTGACATAAATCTCAAGTCCATATTACAATCATGTTTCCTAATAAATATTCATCCTAATTGCTTTCAGTGAATCAGTGATAGGAACTATTTCAATCCATTTATCTAACCAAAAAGTGCACAATTCAATCAAAATAACTTACTGTCAAAACTACAACAGGAAGTCCCAAAAATAGCCAAACAATCTTCCTATCGTAACTGCGATGGGAACTGTTGCAAAAAATAAAATTATACAGAGAACAATGAACAGAGTTTTAATTCATCTTTCAGTCAAAATGTAATTATAAAAGTTTTGCAGCATTAGCATTGATAGGAAAATAATATAGTAATTCTACTATCCCTGTTCTGAATTAACACACTGATTTCAATGAAGTTTAAACAAAGCTACAGGCTTAATTTGTTCAGCTACAGGAACATAAGAAGTTTGCAGTCATGAAGGTAGCTATAGGATCTAATTCCTTAATCCACAGAGACAATAATGGATCAACTACAGTCAAGTAATACTGCAAATGAAGCTATAGGAATATAAGTTTTATCTATTTTTAAGAGGTTTTACTCATCAATAAAGAGGTCAATTTATAGTTTTCAATTAGTAAAAAATCAAGATCTAAATAATAACGCTTGCTAGGCATAGCGACAGAGATAAACAACATGGTTTTCTGGCAGTCAAAGTTTAACAAGGTAAAGCAAACACCATATCATGAAAACCAATGATTGGTCAACACAAAGTGCAAGCGACAAGCAAGGAAAAACAAGGGTTGATCTATTTAGTGATTCCAGACTACCCAAGAATAGTCAAGTTGGCCATAAAGAAGGCCGACGACCAGCAAGGTAAGTGATTTCCTTAGCAAAAATGGCCAAAAAGAGTGAGTGGCCAGGAAATAAGATAAGCGGCCATAAAGAAGGGACAACCAACGTAGAGGTCGATTTGGGTTAGAACACTGGAAAGAAGGAATAACACAAGTCGCTCAGGTAGATACAAGAGGAGGACAACTCAGGAAAAAACAAAGATCAAGCCTAGTAAATACAGTCGCCCAATAAACAAGCAAATAAAAACATCTATTGATAGCCATAGCAATGTAATTTCAAGAAGACAATACATGAATAAAAACCTGGTAATAGAGGTTGGGTGATGATGAGATGCAGCTGGTGTGGATGCCTTCTTCTCTTTTTCTTATCGCTACAATTCTCCTCTACTTCTGCCACTCAGGAAAAACTAGTTTTCTCCTCTACAAATCATGGTTATTTCTTTCTACCTAGATTTCCTTCTTTTAATAAAATTCCCCAACTTCTATTTTTGGTGAACTCATTGGGTTTTTAGAACTAAAGTTTGTATTTCAGTTTGCATGAATAATTCCACCAATCAAAAGAAGCTCAATTCTATTTAAAATAAAGTAATAGCTAATTTAATTAGCTTACTGTCACATAAATGACAGTAACTAATCTTTTAATTCTTTTATCAAAACTCTAAATATAATAATGCTATTTTTAATATTATTTAACTATTTTAATTAAAACAAAACCATTTAAATAATCAAGAAGAGAAATGCAATACAATATTGCATATTTATATATATAATTTAATATATTAATTTATTTTTAAGGAACATATTGTCTTCCAAACATCTATAAGCAATATTTTATTATTTAATTTAAAATACAATCATATATATTTCCTTATTTAATTGTAATACACCATTCAAACATAATTAAAAAAGGCATTAAATTTAAGTAATCACATCATGTATTCGAAAATGATTAATAACCAAGCATTAATGCAATAAAAGCCATTCGATAATGCCTATGCAACTACGTGATATGTGTGATTGCATCAAGGTAATCCATACATCAGTTCTTGCCAAGTGGCTAGAACACCTCTACCTCAACCATGCTCTCATCTTTGATGAGTACTTGCATCCATTTGCACTCAACTCGACGTCAATAGGTTAGTGTCTCCAAAACATAACTAAGGTAAATCATTGTAATCATCTCTACAATATTCAATATTTAAAACAATTTCTAATTTTCATCAATATAACTCATAATAATTACCTCCACGTATGTAAAATTACTTAAAGTAAAGTCAATCACAATAATTGTTCACTAAACTAGAATAATCATATTGTTCATAAAAATGAGACGTGACAGAATGGTGGATCAATCAGATTTGGAGACAATTCATCTACAAATATTTGTGGAAAAGGTACCATAAGTATTGATGGAAAATACAGAACTAAAGATGTTCTTTATGTAGGTCTCAAGTACAATCCTCTCAGTATAAGTCAGATGTGTAGCAAAGGACACAATTTCATATTTCATGATCAAGGGTGTGAAATCAAAAGAGCAAAGTTTGGTAAATTGGTGGCAGAAGGTTCTACGACAGAGAACAACTTGTACAATCTAAAATGTGTTAATTGAAGGAGTTATCTTCTAGGACAAACAAATGAATGGTAGATGTGGCACAAAAGGATGGGGAACATCAACCTTGACAATCTTGTGAAGATTAGATCCATACAAGTAGTAAGAGACATGTCTAACATCATCAAGCCTACAAGTACCTTGTGTAAGGAATGTTGGTCAAATCAACCTGCTTGCACAGAAGAAGTTAAAGAAAAGGAAGAGACACAATAAAAGGTCACCAAGACTCCTACCAAGTATGTTCAGAAGATTAGATAATTGGAGACAAGAATGAAGGAGTGCAGACTAGAAGAAGATTTGCAAGGACAAATGAAAAGGTAAATTTATCTTTTCTGATGCAGGAGCATCCAGAGGTGTAAGGGCAATCTTGCATCACCCAAAAAGAAGTTAATTGAAAACCATTGTAGTTGTTCTCATTTCTTCCCATAATTAGTGTTTTTGGTTCCATAATATCCAGAATAATAATGTAGGACTTTTAGTTTTTCCAAAACTGCTACAAATAGTGACCTGCCTATTTAGGAAAGTGTACCTGCTATTTTTAGAAAGTTTGCATTTGGGCACATAATGAAGCAAAAAATTCCAGAAAGTTACATAATGGAAATATAAGACCTTTGGCGAAGGAATCAGGCAAAGATCATTTGTGAGCTGAAAGATATTAAAGTTTTTGTTTTCCAAAAAGCCCCTGAAAATTTCTAGAACGAGATATGAGGCACTAAAACTTCCCATAACATCTTGAAAAGTTGACAGAAATCCATTTACAAATTTCCAGCATGATAGTTCACATCGTGAGCTTTCCGGCACTTAAAACAGTTCATCAATCGGACACCCGGATCAAAAGTTATGCTTCCTGGAAGTTGACCTACTTTTGGAGGGAGTTGTAAATTTTGAAATTTGGCTGGAGGCTGCCAAAAAGTGCTATTTATGACTATTTTAGGAACCCTGGGCAGTAGTAGAGTGAAGGGGGCCAGTGTAGAGTCAAGAATAGGTGGGAAAACAGAAACCCTAGCTAATTTGGGGTTACAGAAGGCTGAAAATTCTAGAGTCTTGAGGTTGGGAAAGCTATAATGTGTTGCAGCCAGTAGAGGATTCATCCTCTGATTGTAATTGAGCTTCTGTGATGTAATGAGTTTCCCAGTTCAATAAAAGAAAGTTCTATTTGCTGTGTTCAATATTTGTTATTGTGTGTTTTGTGATTTACCCCTGCATCAAGTGGTATCAGAGCGAGGGTTCCTGAGTGTGTAGACAGATCGTTGATCGTGAGGCAGTTTGCACCAGGACCTGAGGTTGTGGGTTTGCTGCGGAGACCAAGATGCCTCCACGAAGAAATCATGTTGGGAGGAATGCTTTGATGGAAGAGGGTTTTAGAGCCCTACAAAGGCAAATCGATGCATTGCAAGAGGAGCTATGAGGAGGGTTTGAGCCGAGGACAAGAGAAGAAAGTGAAGATGAAGTTGAAGAAGAGCTATCTGAGGAAGAACAAGAAGTTGCCGAAGATGCTGCAGAAGTAAGGTTGTTGAGGGTCATTTCAAAGATCAAAAAAAGGCCTAGGATCGAAGTTTCTACATATTTTGGAGATTTGAATCCAGAACAACTTATTGATTGGATCAATGACATGGAGGAGTATTTTGAGTATGAAGATGTGGAGGACCCAGATCGGGTTAAGTTTACAAAAACAAAGTTGAAGGGCCACAGCAATATTTGGTGGAAGGAGGTCCAATTAGAGAGGAACAGAAGAGGAAAAGCAAAGATTACCAGATGGGATCAGATGACGGAGAAACTGAAGAAGCAGTTCATTCCTGTGGACTATGAGATGGAGTTGCTGAAGAAGCTGCAAGGACTAAAGCAAGGTAACAAGTCTGTTAAGGAGTATACAGAAGAGTTTTATAAAATTACTATTAGGATAGGCCATGCAAAGCCCTTCAAGGAGAAGGTAGCCCATTACATTAATGGGTTGAGGCTGAGTATTCAAGAGGAGTTGAGCCTGGTCAGAATGACCACCATAGAAGATGCGTACCAGTTTTCCCTGAAGGTGGAAGAGAAGCTGAACAAAAGATTTGATAGCAAGCAAAGGGGAAGAGGTCAAGGTGGAATGACTAGTAGAAGACCCTACGGAGGCCGTAATGAAGATCAAAAGAAAAGTGAAGAAGTAGGCACTATTCGAAATCAAAGAGGGGATAATACCTACCGCCCTTGTGACCAGAACAATGGTGATCAAAGAGGAAGAGGAAAAGGCAGACCTGGGCAAGGACCTGGAAGAGGAGGTTTCAGAGGAACCTGTTTCCAATGTGGAGAAGAAGGGCATCGAGCATATGAGTGTCCGCAACATCAAGGAAGGACAAATAGAAGACTTGAAGGTAATGCACGAGTTGCACATGTAGATGAAGATGCACATTCTGAGCATTCTGAAGATGTTGAAATGGGAGAAACCCTAGTTGTCAGAAGAACCTTGCTGAATGAGGAGAAAGAACCCAATCAGAGGAAGAGTTTATTTCGCACAAGGTGCAAATGTGAGGGTAAGTTTTGTGATATTATTATTGACAGTGGTAGCACTGATAATCTTGTTTCAGAGGAGATGGTTGACAAGTTGAAGTTGACAAGAAGAAAGCATCCGCATCCATATCGGATTACATGGTTGCAGAAGGACCATAGAGCTTTGGTCAATCAACAGTGTTTAGTGAAGTTCAAGATTGGTGACTACCATGATGAGGTGCTGTGTGATATCATACCAATGGATGCATGTCATATGCTGTTGGGGAGGCCATGGCAGTATGATAGGAGCGCTGTCCATGATGGCTGTGCAAACACATATTCCCTAACAAAGGATGGAGTTCATCATAAGTTGAAGCCCTTGAAGGAGGTGGAAGAAAAGGTATGTAGTACTACCAGAATTTGTTTGGTAGATGGTAGGAAATTTTTGGAGGGAATGAAGCATGAGCGTCATTGCTTTGCATTGATTCCTAAGATTAGTCAAGAGAAATGTGAAGATGTACCAGCAGAAGTTTTAGATATGTTGGAAGAGTTCCAAGACATTATCTCTGATAATGTACCAGAAGGTTTACCACCAGTAAGGAAGATAAGTCATCAAATGGATTTGATACTAGGAGCTAGTTTGCCAAACAAGGCAGCCCACAGAATGACCCCTGCAGAGAATGAAGAGCTAAACAAACAAGTTTAGGAGTTGTTGAGGAAGGGACTGATAAGGGAGAGCCTAAGTCCATGTGCGGTACCTGCAATACTAGCACCAAAGAAAGATGGAGAATGGAGGATGTGTACAGACACTCGAGCCATCAATAAGATAACGATCAAGTATAGATTTCCATTGCCAAGAATGGATGACATCATGGATTGTTTGAGTGGAGCCAAGTACTTCACGAAGATTGACCTAAAGAGTGGGTATCACCAGATCCGTATCAGAGAAGGAGATGAATGGAAGACATCCTTCAAGACAAAGGAAGGTTTGTATGAGTGGTTAGTCATGCCATTTGGGCTAACCAATGCACCGAGCACATTCATGCGGCTCATGAACGAGGTACTGAAAGAATTTTTGGGAAGTTTTGTTATTGTTTATTTGGATGATATTTTGATTTTTAGTAAGACTAGGGATGAGCATTTGATGCACATCAGAAGAGTTCTAGAGAAGCTGAGGGAGGAGAAGTTGCTGATTAATCTAAAGAAATGTAGTTTTGCAAAGGAGTTGGTATACCTGGGATTTGTTGTCTCAGAGGAAGGTCTTAAGATGGACCCAGAAAAAGTAAGGGCTATCATGGAGTGGTCTACGCCAAGGAGTGCAACGGAGGTAAGATCTTTTCATGGTTTGGCAAGTTTTTATAGAAAGTTTATCAGGAATTTCAGTAGCATTTGTGCACCCCTAACTGAAACAATGAGAGGGGATAGAAAAGAGTTTAGATGGACTAAAGGAGCCGACAAGAGCTTTGATACATTGAAGCAGAAAGTTGTAGAACAACTTGTTTTGGCACTTCCAGATTTCAATAAGGTATTTCAGGTAGATTGTGATGCTAGTGGTAGTGGTATAGGAGCTGTTTTGAGCCAAGAAGGTAAGCCCATTGCCTATTTTAGTGAGAAGCTCAATGATGCCAAGAAAAAGTATTCTGTTTATGATTAGGAATTTTATGCAATAGTTCAGGCTTTGAAGAAATGGAGACATTATTTGTTGCCAAAAGAGTTTGTTTTATATATTGATCATTAGGCTTTGTAGTATATTAATAGTCAAGGGAAGTTGAACCAAAGGCACTTAAAATGGGTTGAGTTTTTGCAGAGTTATACCTTTGTTTTGAAGCACAGGAGTGGGAAGTCCAACAGAGTTGCAGATGCCTTGAGCAAAAGGCAAAATTTGTTGACAGAAATGAAGATAGAGGTTGTTGGGTTCGATGAGCTCAAAAGTTTGTACCCTGAAGATCTAGATTTTGTAGAGGCTTTGAAAGCTTGTCTGGAGCCTGTTACTTTGGATAGGATAAAATGGTTGGATTTCATAATCCAAGACGGCATGTTGTTTAGAGGAAGCCAGTTGTGCATTCTGAGTTCCATGAGAGAGAACCTGATGAAAGAGAAGCATAGTGGAGGACTGGCTAGACACTTTGGTTGAGATAAGACCATTTCTATTGTTGGTGAAAATTATTATTGGCCACAGCTGCAGCAGGATGTGAGGAAGTTTGTGCAGAGTTGCAGAGTATGTCAGATGGCAAAAGGAACAAGTCAAAATACAGGATTGTATCAACCATTACCTGTACCAGAGAAGCCATGGGATGATATTAGTATGGATTTTGTTCTTGGTTTACCAAGGACATAGAGAGGGCATGATTCTATTTTTGTGGTAGTGGACAGATTCTCAAAGATGGAACATTTTATTCCTTGTAAGAAGACTAATGATGATGTTCATATTGCAGAGTTATTTTTCAGGGAAGTGGTGAGACTACATGGTCTACCAAAGAGCATAGTTTCAGATCAAGATACCAAGTTTGTTGGTTATTTCTAGAGAATATTGTGGAAGAAGTTGAAGATAGATTTGAAGTTTAGTTCTGCACACCATCCACAGACTGATGGACAAACTAAAGTGGTGAATAGGAGTTTGGGTAACCTGCTATGATGCTTAGTAGGAGATAAGCCCAAGGGATGGGATTTGATTTTACCACAGGAAGAATTTGCTTACAACAATTCTGTCAATAGGAGTACTAGTAAATCACCATTCCAGATTGTATATGGCAATAGCCCAAGAAATGCTTCTGAGTTAAGGAAGCTGGACAACAGAGAAAAGACAAGTGCTGAAGCTGAAGACTTTGCAGAACATCTAAAGAATTTGCATGAAGAGGTGAGAAAGCACATTAATAAAATGAATATTTAATACAAGGCTAAGGCAGATCAGAAGAGGAGATATAAGGAATTCCAGGTAGGAGATGAAGTCATAGTTCACTTGAGAAAAGAAAGGTTCCCAATTGGAACATACAATAAGTTGAAAATGAAGAAATTTCGACCATGCAAAATTTTGAAGAAACATGATTTAGGAAATGCATATGAGGTAGAGCTACCGAGTGGGATCAATATTTCCCCTATTTTCAACATTGCTGATTTATCAAAAT
Source organism: Cunninghamia lanceolata (assembly GCA_027924645.1). Classification (NCBI taxonomy): domain Eukaryota; kingdom Viridiplantae; phylum Streptophyta; class Pinopsida; order Cupressales; family Cupressaceae; genus Cunninghamia; species Cunninghamia lanceolata. Next base: position 10,469,493 of record BSBN01000677.1, on the reverse strand, counting down.
ATCATGATGGTGGAATAGAGGATGGACCAACAGAAGAATAGTGGAGTATTCCAACATCTACTTCAACAGAGGAGATAGAAGAGATCTTGGATAGCCATGTGGGAAGAAGTACTCGAAACAAGCAATATGAAGAATATCTGGTAAAATGGAAAGGAAGGCCTGTTGAAGATTCTTCTTGGTTGTCAAGGCAGATGTTGACCGTTTGGGTTTTCCTCACACAAACACATGAGATGTGACAGAGTCACTTCTTAAATTATCCTGGGTGTCTGATGTAGGAGCATCCAGAGGTGTAAGGGCAATCTTGCATCACCCAAAAAGAAGTTAATTCAAAACCATTGTAGTTTTTCTCATTTCTTCCCATAATTAGTGTTTTTGGTTCCTTAATATCCAGAATAATAATGTAGGACTTTCAGTTTTTCCAAAACTGCTAAAAATAGCGACTGCCTATTTAGGAAAGTGTACCTACTATTTTTAGAAAGTTTGCATTTGGGCACGTAATGAAGCAAAAACTTCTAGCAAGTTACATAACGGAAATATAAGACCTTTGGCGAAGGAATCAAACAAAGATCATTTGTGAGCTGAAAGATATTAAAGTTTTTGTTTTCTGAAAAGCCCCTGAAAATTTTTAGAATGATATATGAGGCACTAAACTTCCCATAATGTCTCGAAAAGTTGATGGAAATTCATTTATGAATTTCTAGCATGATAGTTCACATCGCGAGCTTCCCGGTGCTTAAAACGGTTCGTCAATCGGACACCCGGATCAAAAGTTATGCTTCCCGGAAGTTGACCTACTTTTGGAGGGAGTTGCAAATTTCAAAATTTAGCTGGAGGCTGCCAAAAAGTGCTATTTATGACTATTTTAGGAACCCTGGGCAGTAGTAGAGTGAAGGGGGCCAGTGTAGAGTCAAGAATAGGTGGGAAAATAAAAACCCTAGCTGATTTGGGGTTACAGAAGACTGAAGATTCTAGAGTCTTGAGGTTGGGAAAGCTGTAATGTGTTGCAGCCAGTAGAGGATACATCCTCTGATTGTAATTGAGCTTCTGTGATGTAATGAGTTGCCCAGTTCAATAAAAGAAAGTTCTATTTGCTGTGTTAAATATCTGTTATTGTGTGTTTTGTGATTTACCCCCTACATCATTTTCTATCTAAGACAAAGCCTAAAATTTTTACTGATGCTAGCAGGGATGAAGGATGGATACAAGCAATGGAAGAAGAAATTAGACTTGGGAATTGGTGCCTAGGCCTGCAGACAAAAATGTGATGGGGACAAAATGGGTGTTTAGAAATAAATTGAATGAAGATGGAGAATTGGTGAGAAATAAAGCAAGGCTGGTTTGCAAAGGATATTCAAAAGTGGAAGGAATTGAATTTGAGGAGACATTTGCTTCGGTGGTAAGAATGGAAGCAATTAGGATTTTTTTTGCATTTATAGTTCACAAAGTCTTCAAGGTATATAAAATCGATGTCAAATCTGCTTTCTTGAATGGGGACTTAGAAGAAGAAGTTTAAATAGAGCAGTGTGATGGATTTCAGCTATCAAAAGACCCAAACATGGTATACAAACTTAAGAAGGCTTTGTATGGTCTCAAACAAGCCTCTAGAGCTTGGTATGCAAGATTGGACAAGTATTTACTCTAGCAGGGCTTCAAGAAAGGTATCATAGATAGCAATCTTTATATCAAAATTGAGGATGAACAAATTCTAATAGTGGTTGTATATGTTGATATAATCTTTGGTGATAATGATAAGATGTGTAAGAAGTTTGCAAAAGAGATGTAGAAGGAATTTGAAATGTTTATGATAGGTGAGTTATCATTCTTTTGTCGACTCCAAATTGCTTAATTAGATGATGGTATTTGTATATCTCAAGTAAAGCTATGGTAATAGGTTGTCATTTAAGAAAAGATGATGAGTCAACTCAGGCTGACCAGACTCTATATAGATCTATGATTGGGGGACTAATGTACGTAACAACATCAAGGCCTAGCATTATGCAAGGTGTTTGCATGGTTTCAAGGTTTCAAGCAGATCCAAGAGAAACACATGTGAAGGGAGTCAAAAGTATTTTCAAATATTTGAAGAGCACTCTAGATTATGGATTATGGTGTCAAAAAGGTAATGACTTTTCCTTGAGTGCATATACTAATGCAGATTGGTATGATAGTATTGATGATAGGTGAAGTACCAGTGGTGGAGTGTTCTTTTTGGGAGACATATTGGTCTCATGGTTTAGTAAGAAGGATTCAATGTCCTTATCAATAGAAGAAGTAGAGTACATAGTTGTAGCATCTTGCTACACTCTAGTATTATGGATGATGCAACCATTGAAGGATATCAAGGTATTGTATGATGAGCCCATTCCTATTCTTTATGAAAACACAAGTGCCATCAATATTTCAAAGAATCCAGTGATGCATTCTAGAACCAAGCACATATCCATCAAGTATCACTTTTTGAGAGAAAAGGTTGCAAATCAAGAGGTAAGAGTGGAATATGTACCTACAAAAGATAAGGTTGCAAACATCTTTACAAAGGAACTTTCTAAGGACACATTTGAATATCTCAGACAAAAGTTAGGGGTTGTTACCCTTCCTTCTTCTAACTAGATGCACAGAGGAAACATTTTTCCATGAGGAGAAGTTCAAGATACATTTTTATCCTTGGATTGATGGAGGCTACCTCTCAAGGGGAGCAAGTAGAAAGAGACTAAGGAGGATGACAAGGATTGTGTGGACAAGGTGAGTTAGTATGTTTTTGTTAGGTACTGAGGAAGACCACTAGCCATTTTCCCTTGATGTCAAAGGGGGAGAAAATTTGCATATTATGTTAATGTTGCCATAAATGCCAAAGGGGGAGACTATTGCATAGGTATTGTCATTGATGTCAATAGAGTTGTGGTGGATGATGTCAACAAAATGGTAATAAGAGATGACAAAGTAAGTGATCAAAGGAGCAGACAAAGGAGTTATGATCAAAGGTGTTGTGAAGTGAAGGAGATGGTGATGAATGTCATGAGCATGCTATTGGATTAGTATCATCTGTACATAATTGTACCTTATCTACTAAAGTTCATGGATAGGTGAAAGTTGTCAGGTTGAAAGTCTTGTTGACATGAATAAGTTGTATTTTCTTGTGTTTGATGAAAAACAATTGTGAATGTTGAATTCATTGTCTCTTGATGAAAAGCATTGCAAAAGATATGAAGGAAAGTGTATAAGGTTTCAAACAATCAATGACACAGGAAGTTGCACTGAAGAAGCTCAGGAGAATGCTCTGCATTCCTTCACATTAGAAGGTATAGCCTTACGGTTTGGAGGTTAGACATAGATAGATGCAAAGTGTGTATGATCCTTATTTTAGAGCATAAAAGTTAACACAGAAGATTCCAGAGCTAGCAGAGTGAAGACAGTGGTGTTGCAGTAAAAAAGAGTCAGAGGAACACTCCGCATTTCTTCGCATTTCTCCACACTTGAAGATATGATCTTGTAGCTTGAAGGAGAGTTAGATATAGATGAGAGGTATGATATATTCAAGTTTCAAATGATAAGTTGTACCGTAGAGGCTCTTCAGAGTCAGCAAAGTAAGGACAAATCATGTTGCTGATTAGACTTGTCAGAGGGAGAAAGTGAAAGCCACTGCATTTCACCGCATTATGATGTTTGGCTTTGTCATTTTGGAGACATGTTCAAAATTCTTGTAGGTTTTTCTCATTTCAAGTTTCAGCTATTGAGGAGTACTGCAAGTATGTTTTTCAATCTTGAAAGATTGTGTATTTAGAGTTTGCTAGAGATGTTGAGTGTTTGGTAGTTTGCACCAGCATAAAGTAGCTTGAAGTTGTGAAATGAGTGTATGATAATGTTTTTACAATTCATATGATGTTTTTAAAGTGATGTGTATTTAGAGTTTGCTAGAGATGTTGAGTGTTTGGTAGTTTGCACCAGCATAAAGTAGCTTGAAGTTGTGAAATGAGTGTATGATAATGTTTTTACAATTCATATGATGTTTTTAAAGTGATTCTCATGATGTTCTTTAGTCTCTCCAATATAGCTTTAGGTCTAGAGCTAAATTCATGAAAGGATAAGTGCTTTTTGGACTGAATTTGTATGTTTTGGTGATTGTGCTATGTGATTGGAAGTGTGTGCCAATGTGGAGATGTGTGCTAAGGTAAAATAGATCTTGATTATTGCTTGGTTTGAACTGCATTGGGTTTCTACATTACCACTAATGACTATTGGAGCTGACTTGTTGTGGCCGTTGCACGTTTTATGCTACACGTTTCATCTTGGCTGACAAAAGGAGAAAGTTTTGAAGGGTTACAGAGGATATAAATGAGAGATCAAGTTTTTTGCAAGGGTGAATGAGTGTGTGAGAGACTGCAAGGATGTATGTGCGAGTGTGGATGTGAGTATATGTGTGTGGAAGTGTGTTGAAGACAACAGAGTTTGTTGAGTAAAGGTGTTGAAGATATATGTCAATGTGAAGTGTATTGATGCTATGGAGGTGATTGATCAATAGAATTCTTTTAGGAGTGTTATACAGAGGTTGTAGCCTCTTCTTTTGAGTGTTGTAGCACTCTAGGGAGTTGTAGCTTCCTTTGGTCGAAGCCATAAAACTGTGATTCAAGGAGTTGTAGCTTCCTTTGGGTTGTAACCCATAAAACTTGTTGTAAATCTATTTTATTATTTGTGAGGCTAGATTTGAATAGTAGATCCAAGCAGCTTGCTCACCATGGTCTTTCCCTTCTAGGGTTTTCCACGTAAATTGGTGTTATGGTTTGCGATTGTTCCATTGTGCTTTGAATTTCTTCATTATCTATTTATCTATTTAAGACAGTAGAAAGTTTTTAAAGATAAAGTTGAATTGGATTAATTTGTGGTATATACTAATTCACCCCACTCTCAGTATATCAGAGTGTTCTAATAGTATGGATGTTACATATGGTGACACTTACTTGATGAGACTTTTCTCTTGTAGCCTAGGAGGTCAAGTCATTGAATGGTTCTCCCATCTTCCTCATGGGATTAAAACTTTCCAAGAGCTTTCTGACAAATTCATAGCTCACATTTCATACAAAATTAAACATGAGATGTCTATGACTAACCTTTGCAACACCAAAAAAAGAAATGGGGAATCATTCTCAGCCTTCCTACAATGTTGGAGAGACCTCACTAGTAATCTCCTTTGGTCCATTCCAAAGAAACAACTTGTCAATCTTTTCATCCAAAACTTCAATCAGAAAATGGCTTTCCACCTTCAAGTCCAATGTGTGACACATTTGAGGAAATAATTGATAAAGGCACCACCATATAAAAATCCCTAATAGCAAAAGGACTTGTCAAAATTTTTAAAGACAATAAAGACTCCAACAACTAATCGAAAAACCTCATTTTTTGGGATAAGAATAAGAACATTTTCAATGATGGTGTCATGAATTATAATATTTTACAAAATGTATAAAATCCTCCATTAGTACTCAAATCATCATCATCAAATGCAAATGTTACCATTCCCAAGAATAATCCTATACAAGGATTAAGACCTAGACGTAAATTCACAAACTTGGGAGAACCTATAGAATCCTCTTTTTGAAAACTTTTACAAAATAGGCTCATTAAAATTCCTGAGATCAAACCTTATGAGGAAAATGTCGTTAAACCCCATTGGTACAATGACAATGAGTATTGTGAATATCATAGGGTCAAGGGTCATAAAACAAATAGTTGTATGAGACTTAAGAACTATATCCAAGATCTTATAGATCAAGAAGATGTTACTATAGATGAACCTCCTCCAAAGTCATCCAATAAAAAATAAAGAGTATACCAAGATCCATTCCCTCAACATGGTTAAGGTAGTTCCTCCAAAAATGACAATCAAGCCAATAAAGTTAACTCCTCTCCTTCATATGATTCTGTTGTGGGTCTTATTGAAGCATGCTCTTCACAAGTAGCCACCATACCATAAGAACCAATAGTATTGATTGTGCCATTACCACTCATTGAATTTGCATCACTATTCAAGGATCCCCTGTTGAACACCCAGAATACTAAGAGGGGGGGTGAATTAGTATTCTATAAAACCATTTAGATATAAAACATCTTAAATCATTTAGCATATTTAATTGTAGTGAAGTAAGTTAAACATGAGAACATGAAGCAAAGAAACCATAACACATGAACACCAGGATTTTTAAATGGAAAACCCAAAAGGGAAAAACCACGGTGAGTGTTAGCTCACAATATATTATAACCAGTTAAGGTAATACAAAAATGCTCACTACAGATGGACTCACTGTCCAAGTGGATTTACTACCCACTAAATAAGAAAAAGAGAGAAGAATTATAGAAGTGCTCACTATAGGGGGACTCACTACCCACTAAATAAGAGAGAGAGAGGAGAAGTGAAAGCATTACATTTGCATCTACACATGCACAAATCACAGTTCCAATGAACACAACACATTATTTTTACATTCCTTTTAGAACGGTTTTACTTATAGTACCAACTAGGTCAGCCTACTAGAGTGTAGCATGTAGAATAGCATGGTTCAGCTTCAAACTCCAATGTGGACTAAATCAAAACAAGAAACACAATCTCCTAGGTTGACTTGACCTATAAGACCACCTTAGATAACATCACAATCTTTGGAATGCACCGCACCAAGTGATCTTCATCAGATCAGTTTCAAGAACAGAGCAACTTAGATACACACTAACTATCAGAGTACAACTCAATGACCTGAACTCCAAATCACCTCAAACTTGGAACTAGCACACTTCAAACATCTGAAAACATATCCTCAAATCCTCAAACCAAAATGCCTTCATGTGGTGAAATGCCGAGTACTGGAAGATACTCATGGTCACAGTCTATTCAAGTAGCAATACTCGGACCATTTTAACTTATACTCTGGAGGCCTTTAGATACTAAAACTTTGGATTTAGATACTTTTGACATATGTCATCAACCCCTTTGAACCACAAGAGAAAATATGATATAGCGGTGAAATGCAAACCAAAACAAACAGGTACACTGCACTGCCTGAGACTGCATATTGTCATGCCAAACTTATACACTAAGTAGGCAACCTTCTGAAACACATAAGAAGATGAAATATTGTAAATAGATGCATCTACCAATCCTTAATAACATGCCAAATCCATAGACCAAAAACTTCAAACAGAGAGAAATGCGGACCAAAAAACTATAACACTGTGCACTGAAAGAGACAGTCTAACACTTAGCCAAGTTTCCACTAAGTCATCTTCTGGATCAGAACTTCCTGCATAAGTATCATTATGAGTATAGACCCATCTTGTGAGGGACATTACTATAAGCTCACTACTCAAAATGGTTCTCTTTACCTTTGTTTCCATCTAACCATTGATGCTCAAAACATTGTTGTCATCAATGACAACACTCCTTGACTGTCATGCACCTTGGTAATCCAGCAGTGTCTCTAACAAAGATATGTCCAACAATCTCCCCCTTTGGCATTGATGGAAACACATGATGTGAAAACCATCAATCAAAATCTCTGCATCTCCCCTGAGATAGATATTTCCCACATCTGTGTCTTCACCGAGGTTGCCATTTTCACATCTTCTCTCCCCCTTTGACATCAATGGCAAAGGATGTGTACTTCTTACCAGATATCCTTTTGTCTAGAGAGCATGAATATATACATACTAAAAATTTCTCCCCCTAAGTGACTAACTTCTATATACACCAAAATTTCAAAAACTTATCTTATAACCTTCGGCATATGTACATGATAAATCAAAACTTAGTGATCTTAGGCAAGATGTCTTTATGGATTATCTTTAGCTGAACTACATCTAAATCCCATCTGGCCTTGGCATACTTCAAAAATTGTACATGCCCATTAATCTAGGATAACAAATCTTCTGCCTTACCTACCGTATCAGGAGCATCTATCATTTTCTTGACCTTATCAGCTTCATTGATCAGACCCATCATGGTAGCTATCTTGAAGCTCACAATTTCTCTCAGTTGGCTTGTCTAATCTTTTATAGACTCCTTTTGATTTTGCAATTGCTTTATACCTACATGAGCCTTTTCTATATCAACTCTTAGATCTCCACTCAAATCTTTCCAAGGGTCATAAGTGTTGGAAAGTCTTAGAAGTTATTTCTCAAGATTCTCTATCTTGTCCTTTATATCCTTTGTAATCACGGGCCAGGTTAAGCAAAATTGATATAAAGCATTTGCACCATTAATTTTTATCTTAACATACTGAATGCTATTGTCTAACAAAATTCATGCTTCAGAGCACTTCTCATTTAGTTCTACTAACCTTTTGTTGTCATACTCTTATCTAACCTTCTTCTCTGCCACAGTTTCAAATGACTCAAACTTATTATTTACAAACTCCATGAGTTTCTTCATGTGTAATGTGGGAGTCAATGAAGTATCTTTCTCAACCTCTGGAAAAATCTTCTCAAAAATAGTAATGGCTTCATCTATCAACTTATTATCCTCAATATGAGATTTCAGAATTTCCTCTTATGTTGTAGTCTGAAAAATTGTTTCCAATTTCAACTTATAGAGAGGGGACATACTTGCCAAATTTAACTGACCATCAGTTGAGGACATTGCAACAAGTTAGAAGCAATTAGAGCTTACAATTCTCTTTGTTTTATTAAGAATTCTCTAAATGAATCTAATGGTGAAGCTACCGAGCTTTCACCAATAGTGTCTCTTCTTCCTTAGACACTTGTGTATTAGGAACTTTTGAAGGACCTTCATCAATAGGAACTTGTTGTTCAGTATTAGTCTTTGGACTAGAAGATTTATTATCTTGTTCCAGAATGTTCTCTTTCTGCTTGTCCTCTTCCTCTGCAATCCTCTCCTCAGTAGGTTCTCTTACTTCATCATTTCTAGTGTTCTCTGGAGGAGGATACACACCTTGATCCTCTAAGATAGTATGAAGCAGTGAAGATTGAACATTCTATCCATCATTTACATCTAGAATAGCACTAGAAGTGCCCACATCTGGATTCTGTTGCTCTTCATTTGTGTTTGTGACAACTGGTATTTGCAGATCATTCAACACACTTAATGTTATATCTTCAATTTATTTCATCAAAATTTCAATTTCCTTTCTGTCACTAGACATCATAATGTTGATTCTTCTTTTTGTTCTAAAATCTTTACTCAACCTCTATGTGAATTTGACCTTCTCTTGACCTGACAGACTTGGGCAAAACTTCTTCAAAATATTTTCTTTTATTTCTGCATCCTTGACCATAGCTTCATCTTTTCTAGCAGTCAGAATACTGGCTAGGTGTAAAGCCTCACAAGTCATGTAAGAGCATTTAAACCAACTCAAAAGTAAATGAAGTAAATAATCCACTTAAATACAACATCACAATATCCAAAACAAAAAGATGTAAATAATCCACTTAGATACAACATTTCAAAGATAAAAGGTGTAATTAATCCACTTAATCACCATATCTCAAGTAAAAGATAATCTCATAAATATGCATCTCAATGTCATTAAGTCTTACATAATCACATGCTTAATCCAAGTAACAAGCACTATTGAATAATATACATAAATCATTTGGCAAGCATGCCAAATACATCTGATATAGGGTACAATAAACATGTACAACAATAATAAATAAAACAATGCACTCTTCAGCTGTACAAACCAAGTGGTCAATCACGTTTAAGCCAAGAGACGGGAACGTGGCCTAGGTGCTTTTCCACCCAACCATGAAGTATTTACACTTCCCCATATCCCTTCATGAAATGAAGGAAACCTAGCCCTACATGAAATGTCTAGCTACTTGGTAACAATTGGCAGGAGGGAACATCCAATGCAACCATGCTGTCTAAATGTGCAATTCTAGATAATGAAAAGTATATTGTCTCACAACAAGATGTGGCAGAGATATCAATAAATAAGTTTGCTAGACAATAAACATCTATTTCAATGTCATTCCGATTAGATCTAATCATTTATAATTAACCTGGTTCAATTCCAGAAAAGAAAAAAGTCATCTTTGAATATCCACATTCGGCATTCTAGTCCCAAAAGTAACCCAATAACATTCCTAGACGAAAATCTACTTCTTTCCCCAAGAAGCAAGAAATAAATAATAAAAAGAATCAAAGTTCATCAATAAATCAATAATAGTCCCTTTCCCCAAACATCATTCAAGGAATTACACTTTTCCAATCAAATCATTCATCTTTGCTTACACAATTGCACTCATAAGTACATCAAGTAGATATATTATCTAATCCAAAAATTTGATCACAATTTTCATACAAAAGTCATTCTAATTTATAATTTCATCTTGCTATCATGATAGTGACAGGAAGTTTAAAAACAATAAAAATAGTCTTCAAAATAGTCATTCTAAAATATGAATCTACCTTACTGTCATTCTTGTGACAGGAAGTTTAAAAACAATAAAAATAATAGAATCAGACTTCCTGTCATAGTTGTGGTAGGAACTATTGCAGGAATAAAGACAGTGAACATATTTAATTCAGTTTTTTGTCAAAATGTAAATATAAAAGGTTTTCAGCATTCATAGGAAAATAAAACAGTAGTCCATTGTCTTTGATTTTTGTAGTTACATAATGTTTTAACAAGTCCTTAATAGTGCTACATGTACTTATAAGTTTCGATTGTCATAAAAGATAGCTACAACACTAATTCCTTAGTATTCATAGATAAAAATGGATTTTCTACAGGAACATATAAAACTGAAAATGAAGCTACATGAACATATGTTTTTTTCTCTAAATTTCAGAGGTTGATGTTTAACATGAGGTCAATTTTCTAAGTTAAAACTATTTTTAGCCAGCATAAGAATGAAAATACAGTCATAATAATGTCTGACAGAGAGAACCAAATAGTAATCTGGAGATTTATAATAGTTTTCAATCAGTTTAAAAATAATCCAAATCAGAAAACAACCATTGGGTTTCAGTACAGAGGTAATTGCCATGGTTTTAGATAGTTAAACAAAGGAAGGTAAATATTTATGTTTGAAAACCATCGACCAGACCAGCCAGAAATCAGGTGACGACAAGAACCTATGGGTCAATCCATACATGATCAACCAAGAATAGTCAAACGACCATAAGAAAATGGATGACGGCTAGCCAAAGAATAAGCAGCCAGGAAATAAGATGAAATAGCCAAGCAAAATAAGATAAGCGGCCAGAAAGGAGGGACGGCCAGCATATAAGATGATCTGGGTTAGAACACTAGCAAGAAGAAATATTACAAGTCCTAGGTAGATACAAGAGGAGGACGGCTTAGGCAAAAACAAAGATCGAGCTTGGTAAATACAGTCACCTAATATACAAGCAGATAATAACATCTATTGACAACCATAGCAACATAATTTCAAGAAGACAAATACATGAATAAAAACCTAGTAATAGCAGTCGATTGATGATGAGTTGCAGCTGATGTGGCTTGCTTCTTCTCTTTTTCCTATCACTGCAATTCTCCTCTACTTCTGTCACTCAGGCAAAACTCCTTCCTCGGCTACAAAATGTGGGTATCTCTTTCTGCCCAGATCTCCTTGTTTTATTCCCATTAATCTCCTCTATTTATGGTGATCCCCTCTTAGGTTTAAAACTAAAGTTTGTATTTCAGTTTACATGAAAATAATAATTTAAAACTCACAATCTTTCCTATTTAAAATCACATAATAGCTATTTAAGTTAGCTTATTGTCACATGGATGATAGGAAACATATTTAATTCTTTTATTCACTCATCTAAATACAATAATACTATTTTTAATATAGTTTAACTATTGTTATTATAACAAATCCAATTAAATAGTGAAGAAGAGAAATGCAATACAATATTGCATATTTATATATATAATTTAATATCTTTATTTATTTTTTAAGGAACATATTGTCTTCCAAACATCTATAGATAATATTTTATTATTTATTTAAATAACATACAATACATCATTTGAGTATATTTTGAAAAGACATTAAATTTAAGTAATCACATCATGCATTCAGAAATGATTAATAACCACACATTAATGCATAAAAACCCATTCAATAATGCATATGCAACTACATGATGTGTGTGATTGCATTAGGGTAATCCATCCATCATTTCTTGCCAAGTGGCTAGAACACCTCTACCTCAACCATTCTCTTGTCTTCGATGAGTAACTGCATTCATTCACACTTAACTTGATATCAATAGGTTAGTGTCTCCAAAACATAGCCAAGGCAAATCATTGTAATCATCTCTATAATATTCAATATTTAAAACAATTTCCAATTTTCATCAATATAACTCATAATAATTACCTTCACGTATGCAATATTACTTAAGGTAAAAGTCAATCATAGTAATTGTTCATTAAACTAGAATAGTCATATTGTTCATAAAAATGAGACGTGACATCCTTCCCCACTTGGAAGAGACATCATCCCATTACACATCAAAATAATAAAGCGGCCATCAACCACCAATAAAGTATCAAGGTGTCATAAAACAATAACATCAACTCAAAGTATCAAAAGATCATAACAACTTAAAGTATAAAAATAATAATTGAAATCAAAGTATCATAATCCATGCATGAATAAGAAATCTATGCTATATCCTCAAATGAGGAAAAGATCTATCAATCTCCTCTGCATCCTCCCATGTGGTACTGTCCTCTAAATATTGATCCCATTGGACCTTATATTGCACCACATCTCTGCTACGTAACTTAATATTATGCTTCCCCATAATTTGAGTGGGCTCCACCAGCACCACTCCTAGATCCTAAACCTGTAAAGCATGCCAATCAAGAATATGTGATGCATCAGGATGATAAAGCTTAAGTAAAGACACATGAAAAACATTATAGATTCTGGCAAGTGCAGGCAATATTGCAAGTCTATAAGCTACAGGGTTGATCACTTCTAGAACTTTAACTGGTCCTACAAAATGAGGAGCAAGTTTGGATGCTTTGCCAAATGATACTGAACTCTTATGAGGCCTGACCCTTAAAAAGACTTTCACCAACTAAAAACTATCTAGGAGTTCTATTCTTATCTGCATAACTCTTTTGACGATCTGAAGCTTGCTTCAACTTCTCCTTGATCAACTTCATCTGATCATCCATTTCTCTTAACATTTTAGGACCAATCACAATTCTATCCTCCACCTTATCCCAACTGATAGGTTTTCGACACCTACACCCATAAAGAGCTTTGAAAGGTGCCATTCCGAAAGATGCATGGTATGAATTATTGTATGCAAACCCTACCAATGGAAGATACTCCTCCCATTTATACTGTTGATCCATACAATACCTTCTGAGAAGGTCTTCTACCACCTAATTGACTCTTTCTATTTGACCATCCGTTTGAGGATGATAAGATAAATTGGAATTCAACTTTGTACCTAAAGCTACATTAAGAGTTGTCCAAAATCTAGACGTCATGTGAGTATCTTGATCTAAAATTATCATCTCAGGCACTCCATGCAATCGAAAAATCTCCTGAACAAACTTCTTAGCTAAGACCATAGAACCATTTGAAAGATTACCTAGAATAAAATGTGCTACTTTTGTCAACTTGTCCACAACCACTAAGATGACATCATGCCTATTTTTAGACATAGGTAAGCCTTGAATAAAATCCATGCTTATCACTTGCCACTTGTGCTCAAGGATACTGTGTGGATACAACAATCCTGCTGGATGTACATGCTTAGCCTTGACTCGCTAAAATTCCAAACATCGAGCCACAAATTCCGTCACATCCCTCTTAATTCTAGGCCAAAAGTATAAAGGTTTCAAACCTTCAACCATCTTTGTCACTCCAGGGTGACCTGAATAAGGTGTATTTTGGATCTCTTCAAGTACTAACTTTCTCAACTCTCCTAAGTTAGGAATATACATCCTTCCCTAAAATATCAAAAGTCCATCTAATTCGATCACATAACCATCAAGCCTGTGATCTAAGGGTTCTACTTCCAAAGCTTGCTTTACTCTTTCATAATGCTCATCCCCTTGAAGATTCTGAATCACTTTCTACTTCAAATTGGATCTCATGGTAACAATGGCAGCCAGATGTCTTCTCCTGCTAAGAGAATCTACTGTTAGATCTAGGGCACACAACTAAGAGGGGGGGTGAATCAGTTATGCAAAGACTTGCTTCTATTTTGAACACTTGTTTCTTCTTTGTTAGTTAATAGCATATCAGTTAATCATTCATGAAAGCATAATGCATAAACACAAGAGCAGATAATCAACACATTGGACACCAAGATTTTGACGTGGAAAACCCAGTTAAGGGAAAAACCACGAGGTGATTAACCCAAGGATTATTCTCTGTTAGAAGAATAAGAAAAATGAATGGCACATGCCAATTAGGCTCACTACCCAAGCACACTGCTCACAAAGAGGCACACTGCCTACAAGAGACACATTGTCTACAAAGTGATAAGAATCACAAACTTGAACTGGAGATTGACATCTTTACCATGTCTGGATCAGTTTCATTTAAGCCTGAGATACTTCTGCTCTGTCCTTCGCTCTTTCACTATGCCACTCTCATCCGCTGCTCAACACACTTTGAAATGAACTCACAAACCTTTATTTATACAAGACATCAACTTAGGAACAATCATCTAAGTCAGCAATCAACCATAAGGACATCTGCAAGATGATTAATACATCCCCAGCCATCACAAGAACATTCGCAAGATGAACAACTCATCCAGTCAGCTAGTCTGAGCAAGAACTTCATCCAGAAGAATATCTTCAATTCTAGGCTCTACCATCAATGCAGACCAACAACATAACCTCAACATGATCCAAGAACCTTCAAAAGCTTGCCTGATTAACCAGGTACATTCACACTTCCTCTACTCACTGGAATCTCTTCTCCTCTTCATCTGAAACTTCAAGAACACAATCTGTCGGCACTGTCATACTAAAGAAGGTGCTTCTGGACCTGCAAACTTTGTACAAACTGAGATGACACATCACAAGGACATCCCAAACACTCCTTCCAATCTGCAGAGTCTAACAATGCTCCTCCAAATCTCACCGGACCTTTTTGTAACACTCTGTCACTCTGGAACAGCTCCCGGAACTGGTTCTACTTGACCGATCACAACTTTTTCATATCTTCATGTGGACCTCTGAAATCTTAACTAGATCATATCAAGACTCATATCTACAAACCCTTTAATCTGCATCCTCTGATTCTCAACCTATTGAGTACATTTGCCTTCTTCTTATCACTGTTCTTCATTGTTCCTGATTGAGACTACTTTTCTTAATATCCTCAACACACAGCTCATCCAAACCTTCTTACCAATGCAATATGAGTATGTTGACATCAATGACAACACTGGTTAACCTCATACTTGCAACATCCACTACTCTATTCTCTTTTCCTTTTATATACTCAATTCCAAAGTCATACTCACTAAGGAATTCTAACCATCTTCTCTATCATGCATTAAGGTTAGGTTGAGTAAATATATACTTGATCCCTAGATGATCTATCTTTAACTCAAAGGGATTACCTAGAAGATAATGCCTCCACATCTAAAGTGCATGAACTATGGCAGCTAACTCAAGATCATGCGGCGCATAGTTGAACTCATTTTGCTTTAACTTTCTTGACTCATATGCAACCACTTACTCATTCTGCATCAACACTCCTCGTAATCCTTCCCCTGAAGCATCTATTATAATTTTAAAGTGCCCATTAGGATTTGGTATGGTCAAGATAGGAGCAGTTGTGAGCTTTTCCTTTAACACTTGGAAAGCTTGCTCACACCTTTATGTCCATTCAAAATTCTTACCCTTCTTTTGTAGTGTGGTAATTAGTGCTGCTATGGTTGAGAAACCTTCCACAAAATTTCTATAATAACCTGCAAGTCCCATAAAACTTTTGACTTCTATCACACTCTGCGGTGCAGGCCATTCTATTATTGCTTTTATCTTCTCAGGATCAATTGCAATCCCTTCAGCTGAGATCACATGACCAAGGTAGTGCACTTTATCTTGAAATAATGTACACTCAGATAATTTACCATAAAGTTTTCTCTCTCTCAAACGCTGCAAAACAATCCTCAAATGCCTTTCATGCTCTTCCACTGATTTAGAGTATATCAATATGTCATCAAGGAAGATCAACACAAAATCATCTAAACAATCTCTGAAAACATTATTCATCAAATTCATGAAAGCTGTTGGAGCATTAGTCAACCCAAATGGTACTACTATGAACTTGTAGTGACCATATCGAGTCCTAAAAGTTGTTTTAGAGATGTCCTCATCCTTAATCCACAATTGGTGGTTACCAGATCTAAGGTCTATCTTTGAGAACACTATTGCTCCTTTCATCTAATCAAAGAGCTCATCTATTCTTGGAAGTGGATACTTGTTCTTTATAGTATATTTGTTAAGCATCCTATAGTTAATGCATAATCTCAAAGTACCTCCTTCTTTACAAAGATAACCGGTGTGCCCCATGGTGACACACTAGGTCTAATGAACCCTTGATTTAGCAACTCCTTCAATTGTGCCTTAAGCTCATACAACTCTGTAGTAGTCATCTTGTAGGGTGCCTTAGATTGCAGCTTAGTCCCTAGTAGTAAATCAATTGAGAAGTCAAATTCTCTCTTTGATGGTAACTCTGTCAACTTTATAAGGAATACATCTTTGAAATCTCTAAGGATTGGATAGTCATTGAACACTAGTTCTTCTTTATCAAGGTCCTTTACTTGGACAACATAAATGGCACATCCTTTCCTCTTGGCTTTCTTCAATTACATACCCGAGATTTGTCTAAGCTCTAAAGGTCTCTTAGTTCCATTAATTTTCACTTAGTTCCCTAGGTCATCCAAACATCTAACAACCTTGTCTTCATAGTTTACTAGAGACTTATGTTTAGTTAACCAGTTGATTCCCAGAATTACATCATAAGAGCCTAAAGGTGCTACATATAGATTTACTTGTGTTTAAAAACTAGGAATCTCTAACTCGCTACATGGTAGACATGAGTCTACCATCTTTTCTACCCTATTGCCATATTGTACCATCCAAGAGTTTTCCATATGTCCAGGTCTAATAGATAACTTAGATACTACTCTAGGATCTACAAAATATTTTGTGGCACCAATATTAATTAAAATAGAAATAGGTAGTCCATAGAACTTACTTTGGAACTGAATAGGTGTTGCTTGAAACTTTGATTGCCAATTATCCACTGCAGCATGAATCTGATGCTGCAGTGGTCCTTGTTAATTTTTGTTTCCCCTTTTATATGGACATGCATTTGCATAATGCTCTCCTTCATAATTGTAACATACACCCTTAGGCGCTCTCGGTCCTTCAGCTCTTTCCCTCTGATTGTTGTTTATGTTGTTACTGCCACCTCTTTTGTTTCCACCATTTCCATCTTGAGAATTATTACCTCTTCAGATTCCTGATCTGTCTATTATTGCCTTTATTCTGTTGATAGTTCTACTGATTATTCTGTGGTTTCTTATTTGAAAACTTAGTCTCTCTTTCCTTATGGTAATTGGTTATCTGTTGCAACCTCTACTCTTGCTTTATTGCTTTCTCAAAAGAGGCATCCATAGTGAGTGGGTTTGAATTGATGTCTATCTCAGCTCCAATTTGTGGCCTTAATCCTAGAATAAACTTCCTGATCTGAAATCTCTTATCTATCTTATACTGTGGAACATACTTAAGTAGATGAGAAAACCTTTCCCAATAACTGGTTATGGACATACCTCCTTTGATCAAATTCTAAAACTTTGTCATCTTCTTGTCGAAGAATAACTATGGTAACCATCTTTTTCTAAATAGTTGCAAGAAAATCTCCCAAGTTATCTCACCAGGTAACAGCTTCTTATATGCCTTCTCATTATCCCACCATGTTGTTACTTCACCAGTCAACTGATAAGATCCACACATTGCCTTCGTGTGATCTAAAAGGTTTCGAAGTCCAAAGTATTTCTCCATTTCTATTATCCAGGACTTAGCTCCATCTCCAATTGTCTTTCCATCAAATTTTGGCAGTGATACTTTCTTGAGGTCTTTCCCCAATTCTTCTGCTATCTTTGCTTGATTATCAGCAATAGCTCTAACTTCAAGAACTAGAACTTCTATTCTTGGGTTCTCATTTTGTGTCTCAACCCTTGGGTTTTCATTAGTATTCTGACCTCTAGGATTTCCTTTGATCTCTTATTCAAGAGTATTCATCCTCATGTCCTGTCGGGTCAAGAGATCAAGAATATGGTCAAATCTTCCATCTTGGTCATTACTGGCATCTCCACGATCTCCAGTAGTTCAACCACCATGAGCACCTCCATGTGATCCTCTGCCTTGACCACTTCGTGATCTGTCACTACAATCAGTGTTTCTAGTATTCATGATGGATAATCTGTATCAAGTTTGCAACTTTAGCACAATAGTCCCAAAAACAAAGGCCCTAGTGTTAAACCTAGAGCTCTGATACCAAATGTAAAGCCTCACAAGTCATGTAAAAGCATTTAAACCAACTCAAAAGTAAATGAAGTAAATAATCCACTTAGATACAACATTTCAAAGATAAAAGGTGTAATCAATCTGCTTAATCACCATATCTCAAGTAAAAGATAATCTCATAAATATGCATCTCAATGTCATTAAGTATTACATAATCAAGTGCTTAATTTAGGTAACAAGAACTATTGAATAATATACATAAATAATTTGGTAAGCATGCCATAATACATTTGATATAGGGTACAATCAACATGTACAACAATAATAAATAAAACAATGCACTCTTCAGCTGCACGAACCAAGTGGTCCACCACCTACAAACTAAGAGACGAGAACATGGCCTAGGTGCTTTTCTACCCAACCATGAAGTATTTACACTTCCTCAGATCCCTTCATGAAACGAAGGAAACCCAGCCCTGCACAAAATGTCTAGCTACCTGGTAACAACTGGCAGGAGGGAACACCTGATGCAACCCTGATGTCTGAATGTGCAATTCTAAATAATGAAAAGCATATTGTCTCACAACAGAATGTGGCAGAGATATCAATAAATAAGTTTTCTAGATAATAAACATCTTTTTCAATGTCATTCCGATTAGATCTAATCATTTAGAAGTAACCTGGTTCAATTCTTGAAAAGAGGAAAAGCCATATCCGAATATCCACATTCAGCATCCTAGTCCCAAAAGTAACCCAATAACATTCCTAGATGAAAATCTACTTCTTTCCCCAAGAAGAAAGAAATAAATAATAAAAAGAATCAAAGTTCATCAATAAATTAATAATAGTCCCTTTCCCCAAACATCATTCAAGGAATTACACTTTTCCAATCAAATCATTCATCTTTGCTTACACAATTGCACTCATAAGTACATCAAGTAGATATATTATCTAATCCAAAAATTTGATCACAATCTTCATTCAAAAGTCATTCTAAGTTATAATTTCATCTTGCTATCATGACAGTGACAGGAAGTTTAAAAACAATAAAAATAGTCTACAAAAATAGGCATTCTAAAATATGAATCTACCTTACTGTCATTCTTGTGACAGGAAATTTAAAAACAATAAAAATAATAGAATCAGACTTCGTGTTGTAGTTGCAACAGGAACTATTGTAGGAATAAAGACAATGAACAGAGAACAAAGTTTAATTCAGTTTTCAGTCAAAATGTAAATATAAAAGGTTTTCAGTATTCATAGGAAAATAAAATAGTAGTCCATTGTCTCTGATTTTTGTAGTTACATAATGTTTTAGCAAGTCCTTAACAGTGCTATAGGAACTTATAAGTTTCGATTGTCATAAAAGATAGCTACAACACTAGTTCCTTAGTATTCATAGATAAAAATGGATTTGCTACAAGAACATATAAAACTGAAAATGAAGCTATAGGAACATATGATTTTTGTCTAAATTTCAGAGGTTGATGTTTAACATAAGGAGGATGATTTTCTAAGTTAAAACTATTTTCAGCTAGCATAAGAACAAAAATACAGTCATAATAATGTCTGACAAGGAGAACCTAACAACGATCTGGAGATGTATAACAGTTTTCAATCAGTTTAAAAATAATCCAAATCAGAAAACAACCATTGGGTTTTAGCATAGCACAGAGGTAATCGCCATGGTTTCAAATAGTCAAACAAAGGAAGGTAAATATTTATGTTTTAAAAACCATCGACCAGACTAGCTAGAAATCAGTCGACGATAAGAACCTATGGGTTGATCCATACATGATTGACCAAGAATAGTCAAATGGCCATAAAAAAATGGACAACAACTAGCCAAAGACTAAGTGGCCAGGAAATAAGATGAAATGACCAAGAAAAATAAGATAAGCAGCCAGAAAGGAGGGACAGCTAGCATACAGGTCGATCTAGGTTAGAACAATGGTAAGAAGAAATATTACAAGTCACCTAAATAGATACAAAAGGAAGACGGCTTAGGCAAAAACAAAGATTGAGCTTGGTAAATACAGTCACCCAATATACAAGTAGATAATAACATCTATTGATAGCCATAGCAATGTAATTTCAAGAAGACAAATACATGAATAAAAACCTGGTAATAACAGTCAATTGATGATGAGTTGTAGCTGATGTGGCTTCCTTCTTCTCTTTTTCCTGTCATTACAATTCTCCTCTACTTCTGTCGCTCAGGAAAAACTCCTTCCTCAGCTACAAAAAGTGGGTATCTCTTTCTGCCCAGATCTCCTTGTTTTATTCCCATTAATCTCCTCTATTTATGGTGATCCCCTCTTAGGTTAAAACTAAAGTTTGTATTTTAGTTTGCATGAAAATAATAATTTAAAACTCACAATCTTTCTTATTTAAAATCAAATAATAGCTATTTAAGTTAGCTTACTGTAGCATGTATGACAGGAAACATATTTAATTCTTTTATTAACTCATCTAAATACAATAATACTATTTTTAATATAGTTTAACTATTGTTATTATAACAAATTCAATTAAATAATCAAGAAGAGAAATGCAATACAATATTGCATAATTTTATATATAATTTAATATATTTATTTATTTTTTAAGGAACTTATTGTCTTCCAAACATCTATAGACAATATTTTATTATTTATTTAAATAACATACAATACATCATTTGAGTATATTTTGAAAAGTCATTAAATTTAAGTAATCACATCATGCATTCGGAAATGATTAATAACCACTCATTAATGCATAAAAATCCATTCAATAATGCATATGCAACTACGTGATGTGTGTGATTGTATCAGGGTAATCCATCTTTCAATTCTTGCCAAGTGGCTAGAACACCTCTACCTCAACCATGCTCTTGTCTTCGACAAGTACTTGTATTCATTCGCACTTAACTCGACGTCAATAGGTTAGTGTCTCCAAAACATAGCTGAGGCAAATCATTGTAATCATCTCTACAATATTCAATATTTAAAACAATTTCTAATTTTCATCAATAGAACTCATAATAATTACCTTCATGTATGCAATATTACTTAAGGTAAAAGTCAATCACAGTAATTGTTCATTAAACTAGAATGTTTATATTGTTCATAAAAATGAGATGTGACACTAGGTTATCAGGTAGATCAGTAACAACCTCAATCAATGCTTTGTTAAACATATCCAAAAATCTTACCACAGTAGCTTCAATGTTCACCTTGTCTTCATCAAAGCTTTCATCATAGAGATCTGCTATAGGCTTCAAATTTCCATGCACAACCACTGCATTGAGTGTGGCTTCAAGAGTCATGGTGGCATTACCTTTCTTACTCTTTTTCTTTTTCTTTTCCTTTCCTTTACCCTTTCCAGAGGCCTGTCCTCTGGAGGTGCAATCTCTCTTTTTGAGAATAGATCCTTCTTTTTCTTTTTCACTGATGTCTTCTTCTTTTGTAGTAGGTTCGGTCTTAACTCTTTTGCTTGAGTTTGATCATCAGCTGAAGGTGTTTCCTTTTTCTTTCAAACCAATTTCTTTGCTTCTTCTTCTTGTTCTTCCTCTTCTTCTTTAGTTACACCATGACTGGCATATACATCTCTATGCCCTTTTCTCTTGACTTTTCTTTTCTTTGTTGGATTGGAAGCACTGGCTTCATCATTCTTCTCTATAGTAATAGTAGTAGTAGTAGTAGTAGTGGCAAAGGCTCCGGAGGCCTTAGATGCACCAGCAGTAGAGGATGAAGTCCTTGTTGACTTTCTTGTGTTGGGTGTAGGCTCCTCAGATTTCTTCTTTTCTTCTTCTACAACTCTAGCTTCCTCTACTTCTTTTCTTTTAGCCTTAGCTTGTTGTAACTATTCTTTTGAAATTCCAGCCATCTCAACAAATTCTTCAACAATATTTGAGATTTCTTTTGTGATTGTGGCTTTGTTTGCTCCATATGAATTTTCATGGACTTTAATTTGAAATTCTGAAACCTCTCTTCTGTTATATCCCGAGGTTTGCCAAGCATTAATTCAGCCAAACAAACCAATATATCTTTTGAGACCTCATATCCCATTTCTAAGACCCATATAGTTCTAGGTTCCATAGCTTCCATCAAGCACTCATCTTTGGTTACCATAAAAGTGATATCATTTTCATACTTCTCAACAATTTTCCTAGGGATTATGACCCTAGCTTGCATTTTTTCTTGGAAAACTTTGAAATACCCCCACAGGGCTGCACTTTAAGCATCAATATTACTAATTCTCTACAAATGGTCTCTAATTTGAGTAGCCACTGGGATATTTCTGAGCAATACTACATTTTGATCTCTGGGTAGTTCTTTCAAAAAGTAAAATAGTAAGCAAATTATTAGAGTACCAAACTTAAAGGGGTACTTTGACTGATAAGTAGTATATATGATTGTTGTAGACATAGAGTTTTCTTTATTAGTGAAGTATATCTTGTATCCAATCATCATTGAGGCATACTTCATTGCTTGATCTTCAATATCATTGATAGTTAGGGCCCTTTTGTCAAACTTTGCCCCTGTTAACTTCTGTAATGTCGAAAAATGTCCCCTTGGTGACTTTTCCCTCACAAGGTTTAGCTCCCAGGTCTTTTGCATGCATTTAGGACATCTTAGTTTATATTTTGGCATCTCGATGGAATGAGGCCTAGGTTTCATGGAAAAGTGGACCTAGGAGGACCCCTTGAGATATACCCTACCCAAAATAGGGGGAGAGGACTTGGATTCCCATACCCTAGTCCTACCCTATTTTGGGGCAGTCCTAATTTCTGGGTGTCAGTTTATAACCATCATTTGGTCCTTTTGCTGACACGGTAAGTTCTGAGTTTTAAAATCTTGGCGGGAGTGTTTGTAGTTGCATATAAAAGCGTGTTTAGGCATTCATTTGTAAACTAGATTTCAATTAGATGATCAATGTGAACTTTAGGCATTCTCAAGGTGATTCAAGGATTTCATTGTGTTGCAAGAGCATACTTGTGTGTTTTATGTGTTTGTTTGCAGATTTGAGCACCCATTTCATCATGGAATGAAGGGCATCTTCCTCCCATGATATCTTCACTACAAGGTGACATTATATTGTGATTTCATCATTGATTCCTTTGGTTTTTACATCTACCTCACAAGGGTACACACTCTTTATTTGACAATGGTGTTCAGAGACTTAAGTGTCCTCTGGGGCTTGACTGAGGCAAGCCTCTAAACACCACAACCTCCAAACCAAGTCTTGTGATTGCAGGTTACAGGTGTCATATTTGGGAAAAGTGGAGTTGCAGGAAGGGTTGGCAAGCATCAAGGATTCAAGATCTGAAGAAAAGTAGGACACAGCAGCACTTCCAGGACTTGGGCACTCGCTCTAGTATCCTCTGCATCTAAGTTTTAGGAAACAGAAGTTACAGGGTTGATCAGTGTCGGAAGGAGGTCCAGATCCCATGAAGAAACTAGCACCTTGGAGTTTGGCGCCTACTCCAGTGTCCCTAACTGTTCTGCTTCAGAACCCCAAAAATAGGTACTCTGTGATTTGGTATTTTACTCCTGTCTGCAAGAGCTTTTTTTGTTATTCATCAATTTGTTGTCGTATTTGCATAATTAGGGTTTTAATGGTCAATTGATCATAGGAGAAGGAAAAATTAATAATTAAATTCCCTAATCCAAGTTTCCCTACATTTGTGAGTGACCTAGGGTATGATAGTTCTCGCCACTCGAACCTCGATCCTTGAATGTATAGTGGAGAGGCGGATTTAAACATCAAAACACTAAAACATTAACAAATCTAATTTTCCCCTAAACATTTTGGTAAACCCGTGTTTTTGGACTTAAATTACAACTTTATGAGTGTGTGTCTTCAGATTTGGATTGATTTCATTCATTCATATAGTCATTCATTTTATTGCATTGAGAAAAATTCAAAAAATTGAAAAATTGGAAAAATTCAAAAAAATTGCATTGTTTGGCTTACTAAATTGCATCAATTCTTTCTAAATTTTCCTAATTCATGATTTTTGTATTAGATCTAATATAAACTACAGAAAAATACAAAAATCCAAAATTTTTCTTTACATTTTCATCATTAATTTGCTAGGTTTTTGTGGAAATTTTGACAATTTTATATAATCTAGTAATTCCAAAATCTAGGGTTAGTAGGCAAAATCTTCTTTCACATTTTACTACTAATTTTAGAGGCTCATTCAAATTTTCATTTGGCTGTAGTCTTGCATTTTAGTGTAAATTTGCATTTAGATTTAAAATATTTACAATTTTGCATAGAAAATTTCAACAAAAACTAGCAATTTTGATGCATTTTCATTAAATTTGCATGGGCATTTTGCATATTCAAAATTGAAAATCATTTTCAGATTTGAGATTATTTAATTTCCATCATAAATCAAACTTCAAAACATTCGCATAGCATTTTGTCCTAAGATCTCAAACCTAGGGCTTCAAAAACAACGATTTTCACTAAATTTGGCCTTATCGACTCTATAAACTTGCACCATAGGCATGTTGTGAAGGATATTTTCACACTAATTTTCTATTATCAGGGTAATAATTTTATTCCCCTCATAAAAATCTTCACAACACCCTTTTAACGGGCTCTTGTAGTGAAAATTCGGTGAAAAACTACACATTTTGGCTATTTTTGCCCTATGGTTTGACCTAGTTTACACTCCAAGTGTGTTGTGATCAATTTTATGGATTAAGGTGATTGATATCATTGATATTATTTACTATACCTCCTCATATTCATTACAAAACCTCCTTTTCTAGGTCTTGGAATTGAAAAACTGTGAAAAATTGCATATTTTGCTATATTTTCACTAGAGTTTTACCTTAAGTGGCACTAAAAGCATGTTGTGTTGGGTATTTTGGCACCAATTGGCTATTATTACTAACATTATTTTCTATCCATCATCATTTTCCTCACAACACCCTTTGTTATGCTTTCTTGCATTGAATTTTGGTGAAAAAAGGTGCCTATTTTGACATAATTTCACTATATTTTGACTTGACATTATCTTGGATTTGCATCAAGAGTGTGTTGAGAGTGATCATATTTCTGTTTTGGACTGATATCAGACATATAATTTTCTTCCTTTGATCAAAATCCTTACAACATCCTTTGTTCCATTTATTTTCATTGAAAAGAGTACAAAAAAATCAAGCATTTTAGGCCATTTGTGCATATAGTTTTGCACTTGTCTTTGACATACTTTTGAAAAAATTTTACAATCTGATATTGCATTGATTTGGAAACATATATCATGTCTACTTATTTAGAAGAGTTGTTTGCATACATCGTAGACATGGATCATTTCTCTAAATTCACTAATAAACATCCTCAAGTTTTGAAGCAAATAGCACACATTCATGATGTCAATCTCTCTATGTGCTCTACATACGAAATCCTTTGTCATATAGGTGAATTTGATATATTAACAACTCTCATGGGAATATACCCTTTGATATTGGATGATCTCACTAAATTCATGATCAATAATACATATACTAGTGATGATTTTAAAATGTTAGATGAAGCCTCAGATGATTTTATGGGAAATTCTACTATGGAACCTATTGATAAAACATGTGATGATAACTCTAGTTTACCTAATGATCCCTCTCCAAAGGTTATTCCCCCTCATGAGGACACTTTGATGCAAGAGGATGATTTCATTGACACATCTATTAACATCACATCATCAAGTCTTCATTCTAATGCTCACTCTGGCCAAGATGAAGCATTAGCAAATGAAGAGCCATCACCAGTTTGTCATTCCAATGCTCTCCCTGGCCAAGAGGAAGCATTAGTGAATGAAGAACTCCCTTCAACAAAGAGCATTCCATGGGTAGACGAGTAGCTTTCACCTAACATCAATCAAAACCCTATGCATGAAACCTCTATGGATCATCCTAGCAACCTTGTTCCTTTAGTTGATTGTTCACATATCTTGGATTTCACTAAGGAAGAGAAGACCTTTAATGTTCCTCCTTTGTTTTAATATTCAAATCATTTGGACATCACTAAGGATGTAGACCTAGTGGATGAGGAGAAGTCTCTCACATTAAATCCTTCAAGGATGGATGTTGAGATCACTCAAAATAATTTGCTTCTCCCACCACCTAAGAGGATAGCGAATATGGGTACTAATGAACTTCAACAAGAACACATTCCACCTAACATTGAGATGAACCAAGAAGCATTTAAGAATGAACAAAAGAATAATGACAATGACTTTGCAATTATACCTTATGTTTGGGATGGCAACAATGATTTTCTTGATGACAAGACTTAGCACGAAGATCCTACAGGTAAGTATCTCTAACCCTTTATCTCTCTCGTGATGTGCTTCCCCTATGTGTTATATATTGTTTAGGCCTCCTGGGATGACCTTAGATTCTCTTGTAAGGTCCAGGATACCAGGAGATTGCCTCTGTTGTGACCTTCTTCTATTTGTATCATCATTCTTCTAAATTGGTCTCTCTGATTTCATTGTTGAGTGTTGTGTCTTATGGACATAGCATCATGGTTGGTGACCTGGGGGCACCCTCCTACATGACTGTCCCTAAGACACTTGTTTCTCCTCTCTTATTTATTGTTTCCCTTCCTCTAGTGTTTTTGACTAGTGGGTAGATGACGACAAACATTTATATTGATGTAGACCTAGTGTCCCTTTCAAGAGAAATCAAAAAATGGACTTAGTTCCTAATATGACGATGGGGTTGTATATCTTATCTGATGCTTGGATAGTGGAAGCACTTGTGCTTTCTGTGTAGTGAATTTGATGATGTTTCTGTCACATTTACAAACCTTAACAATATTTCTGCTCTATGCACCTTTGTTTGCATTTACAAACCAATTTATTTTCCCACGGTTATCCTTGAACTCTGAATTCGTTGTATAACCTTGGCTCTTTGTGTGGTTAATCATATGCATTGATGTTATTGTTTATCATGATGTTGTAGACACTAACATGTTTCTTGCAGGGATGTGTTTGTGGGAATGTTTGATGATCGTAAAGTACATGTCACCTCTGGGGGGCATGGGCTTTGCGAAAGTCGGTGTTCCCTTGTGTGTTTTCTTCCTACCTTAACATGCTTGATATTGATGCTTGATATCAACCACCTTAAGGTGGGGGCATATATAAGGTGAGCTTAATGTTATAGATGTTAGCAATGTGTTTGACCTCAGATGCAAAGACTTGCACCCCAGAGTCGTGCATGGTGCATCCTAAGTTTGTTTGTAATCAATCAATCAATCAATCATGTAAGCTCTCTACGGAGGTGGGATATCGCGTATATCCTTTTTATCTTAAGCCCTTTACAGAGGTGGGGATGGTGTATTTCTCAAAGAAGATTACATCATCCTATCATTTTCAAAAGTCCTTTGCCAAGGCGAGGAGTGGTTATGTGACTAACTCAACCCTTAAGCGTGTTTTTGGCGATTGTTGTGGCAAATCCCAATCATCGGTGTGTGCCTATAATGTACCTGAGATGGTGTTGGACCTAGAAATAGGTACACTCCATCACTTTTCTACCATGTTTTATCCATTTCTTCAAGTGTGTGTGTTTTGGCGTGCTTGTTTTGTGTGGCGTGTTTGTTGCCCCATATGCAGAGACCAGTGCCCTGGAGTAGTGTTTCCTGCATTTTGGGAGGTTTTACATGTCTTGCGTGTGTGTTGCCCCATATATATAGAGACTTGTGCCCTAAGGTAGTGCATCCTATAGTATGGGAGGTTTGTTTACTTTCCAGTACCTACATCTGCATTTCATATATATGAGAAAAAGAAAAGAAAAGATATCATTTCTGTCTTCCATGCATTAATGTGTCTTCTATGCATTGATTGTCTTCTCTGTGTTCTGCATGACTATAACTGTCTTCTTCATGTTTTACATGCCTGTTACTGTCTTCTATGTGATTGGCATGTCTTCTTCATGCTTGGCGTGTTTGTTGTGTTTGTGACCTTACTTTAATGCATGTATTAGCCTCACGTTTATACATACATTAAAGTGGGGGCTAAATGTAACATCAGAAAATATCCCCTTGGGGGTTTTTCCCTCATAAGGTTTAGCTCCTGGGTCTTTTGAATGCATTTAGGACATCTTAGTTCATATTTTGGCATCCCGATGGAATGAGGCCTAGGTTTCATGGAAAAGTGGACCTAGGAGGACCCCTTGAGTTGTACCCTACCCAAAATAGGGGGAGAGGACTTGGGCACCCACTCCCTAGTCCTGCCCTATTTTTGGGTGTCAGTTTATGACCATTATTTGGTCCTTTTGCTGACACGGTAAGTTTTGATTTTTAAAATCTTGGCGGGAGTGTTTGTAGTTGATATAAAAACATGTTTAGGCATTCATTTGTAAACTAGATTTCAATTAGATGATCATTGTGAACTATAGGCATTCTCAAGCTGATTCAAGGCTTTCACTGTGTTGCAAGAGCAAACTTGTGTGTTTTATGTGTTTGTTTATAGATTTGAGCATCCATTTCATCATGGAATGAAGAGAATCTTCCTCCCATGATATCTTCACTACAAGGTGACATTATATTGTGATTTCATCATTGATTCATTTGGTTTTTGCATCTGCCTCACAAGGGCACACACTCTTTATCTGACAATAGTGTTCAGAGACTTAAGTGTCCTTTGGGGCTTGACTGACGCAAGCCTCTAAACACCACAACCCCCAAACCAAGTCTTGTGATTGCAGGTTATAGGTGTCGTATTTGGAAAAAGTGGAATTACAGGAAGGATTGGTAGGCATTAAGGATTCAGGATCTGAAGAAAAGAAGGACACAGGAGCACTTCTAGGACTTGGGTGCTCGCTCTAGTGTCCTCTGCATCTGAGTTTCAGGAAACAAAAGTTACAGGGTGGATTAGTGTTGGAAGGAGGTCCAGATCCCGTGAAGAAACTGGCACCTTGGACTTGGCCGCCCGCTCCAGTGTCCCCGATTATTTCTCTTTGGAACCCCCAAAACAAGTACTCTATGATTTAGTATTTTACTCCTGTCTGCAAGAGATTTTTCCATTATTCATCAGTTTGTTGTCTTATTTGCATAATTAGGGTTTTAATGGTCAATTGATCATAGGAGAAGGAAAAATTGATAATTAAATTCCCTAATCCAAGTTTCCCTACATGTGTAAGTGACTTAGGGTTTGATAGTGCTTGCCACTTGACCCTAGATCCTTGAATGTATAGTGGAGAGGCGGATTTAAACATCAAAACACTAAAACATTAACAAATTCAATTTTCCCCTAAACAACTTCATTACCATATCATTTTTCACTGCTTTCAAGGCAGACATAGTTCTTGAGGATGGTAGCCCTATCATAGCCTCAATGGATTCCTTACTGATAATATGGGGAACATCTAGCCACATGAATTTATTATGGATTCTACTCAATACATGTATGATCCAGGCATCTTCATAACACAAGACAGGAAAATTGTTCCATACATGCAAATTCTTCTCCGTTAGGGCACTAAATTCTGGTTTCAAGTTATAATCATCTTTGGTTAACTCATTAAACCATACTTACCCTAGTTTAACATGATTATATTCTTCCATATTCACATGTATATAATCCCTAATATCTTCAATATAAATTACACAGCAGGGCACGTTAGAAAACACGCTATCCAGATCCGTCTCCATGGATTTCAGTGGATACTTTTTGAACTTAGGTCTAGGTCGATCCAATACATCTATCACTTGAGGATTAAACATTTTTTCTACTTAGATTCTTGAATTAGAAGGGAAAAACTTTAAATACCTTGAAAGACGCTTCTGATTAGGGTTTGTTTGTTGAAAATACTGAATGCAATGAGTTCTCCTTTGTTTCGCTACTCAAGTTCTCCATATTTACTTGATAACTTGATTGCAATGTGAATTTCCTTCAACCAACATTGCTTATAAGCCATTTTTAATCCAAACCTAATTATCCAATAATACTTTTGAACCAAAAAGATGCTAACACTTTCACTTTGTCTCACAGTTGATGTAAATAGCTCTGCACTCCTCCACAATTGATTATTTTCTACCAGAATCTTCTTCAAATGATCAAACATATCAATATTCAACTTATATCCATGTGCTAGCCTCAACACCACTCATTTGTCAGAGGGAGGAAACATTTTCATTGATGCTCCCCCTAAGCCAAAGCTCTCAATTTACTTTTTAGAGGAAACATCTACACCAGATAGTGGTACAGACACATCCTTGTCATCAATTACATCTTTCTTGACCTAGGTCTTGCTCATCTCCTTCTTGGTTTCTGTCAGATCAACCTTTTGTGTTGGAATGTTCTTCTCTACTAGTACATCCTTCTTCATACTTTTTCTTCTACGAAACTTTGTAAAGTGTCCAGACTTGTTGCAATTATAACACACAACATTCCTCTAACCATTATATCTTCCATT
Organism: Cunninghamia lanceolata; assembly: GCA_027924645.1. Taxonomy (NCBI): domain Eukaryota; kingdom Viridiplantae; phylum Streptophyta; class Pinopsida; order Cupressales; family Cupressaceae; genus Cunninghamia; species Cunninghamia lanceolata. The sequence goes on along the minus strand of BSBN01000677.1, from coordinate 10,438,592 downwards.
CCTTCTAGATCTACATTGGTTAGCTTTATGCCCAAATCTATTACATGTAAAATAGTAGCCATTGAAAGATTGAATCATTCTCTTATTGTCATAACTGTTCATCCTTTGACTTCTACACTCATTAGCTTTATGACCAACATTCCTGCATGAAAAACATTGACCAAAGAAAGATGGAACATTTTGATTCATTCTACTCCTACATTGTATTGCCTTATGTCCAAATTTATTGCTTTGAGCATTGGGTTGTCTGACCAACGGTCTTAGAGCTCTTCTCTTCTGATTCTAGTTCTGCTTGCCATTGTTCTTCTTGTCTTCAGCATATGAAGCTTGATCTAGTTTTGAACTTTCTGTCATGCCCACATTTCCCATGCGGTCACGACACACAACACACATGTCATGTCCACATTTGTCATGTGATCATGACATGAATTACGAAAAACTTTTCTACCTATCCCTAAGAACTACCTCGCACACGTCTGTGTGCTCAGTGGAAATACACAAGAGGTGTAAACATGTCAAACATAATTCGGGGACGTGCATTATCCTACTCCATCCCCTGCATGATGAAAGCTATCTAGGGGGTATGTGACATGAAGCGTGTCACTTTTAGGGTTAGGATGGTTTAATCTAAACCCTAAGTCTCCTAGGTGAGAAGGTGATTTTGTAAGATTTGAAACCAAACCCTATCTCTAGAACAAAACGCAATCATAAAAATGAATATGAAATAATGGCATAATGGACGCATGATAAAATGGAGTGGTAAAATGAAAGTTAATAGAATAACATAAAATTAAAATGCTAAAATCTAGGAAAAATTTGACAGCATAACATATTTTCAATAATCGAATTAAAAATTTTAAAATAAAACTCCAACGAGAGTTCAAGAAAAATTTAAAAATAAAATTAAACTTAAAGAAGAATTAAAAATTAAAATTTGAATACCTTGCCAAGGCCAATTAAATTGACCTTGCAATTAAATAATAAAATTTGAAAATTAAAATAATAAAATAATTAACTGACACCAAGATTAAATTTCAAAATTTAAGTCCGATAATAAATATAATTTCAACATTATATTTATTAACCAACTCGAAGACAATAGAGAAAAGGGAGAGATTAAACTACCTCTCCCCGTAAAATAATAGTAAAATTTGACTGAATTAAAAGGGCTAAACGCACTAAAAAAATGAAATAAATGACCCGATTAAATAATTTATGAAAAAGGAACACACTCCCCATCTAAAACAATTTAACCCTTTTTCTTTAAAAATACAATTCCACAAAGCACAAAAATTCAAAACCCCCAATAAAATTAAAACAAATTAAAAGAAGCACAAGGCAATTCAAAAATGCAAAAGCAAAATAGAGAATTTAAAATAAAAGATAAAACAAATTCCTCACATCTCCACTCAACCCTAACTAATATTCTATTGGTTTCCCATAAGGAAACCCTAAACCTATTGTCTAACATTTTCTAATGTTTCCTTTCATTCTATCTTTTGTTTTGCTTGCCTCCATTGTTTTCTCACTTACCTGCAAGTTGGAGGTCTGGTTTTCTTATGGCTGTAATGATGGGATCCTCTCAAGTAGTATGTTTTGCCATATACCCACATATTTGTTTTGAGAATATATATACACATTCTAGTGTATATATATATATATGTATATAAAACATGCAAATCTTCCATATAAAACTGGAAGCGTATAAATTTCTGGTTTATTTGCTTATGCTCAGAACTAATTTATTATTTTATGTTTTCATCTTTTTTTTGGTATACAGCGGGGAATGAAGGATCCACGAAACCACAGTGGATTTTTTCAGCAGAGGCAATGTGGATGTAGCGACGGTGTCGCCACTGCCAAGGGGAGGGCAGAGTGTCCTGAAGGGGAAGACGAAGGTGAAGGCGAAGGCATGAGGAGGCAGGAGGGGGGCGACAGCCTAAGGTCTGGTTTCACCGTTGAAAGGGAAGGGAGGCAGAAAGCATGGTGGGGCTAAGGAGGAGATGGGGGGTGTGGGGAGGGGGTGATGCCTCCACCCACACCCACGGGTGTGGGTGGAGGCCTCACCCCCTCCCCACACCCTCATGCATAAACAGCTCTATCATTTATTTATTTTTTGTTATATCTTCTATAAAACATAAAACTTGTCCCTACCAGTTAGGGTTGCTCTAAACATTACCATTTATGTATTTTTTTCCCTTTTTTTTATACAGTTTGAAAAGTTATTCACAATGTTTGATATATATATGTGTGTGTGTGTGTGTGTGTGTGTATACGCACATATATATATATATATATATATATATATATATATATATACCCTAAGTCTGTCTAATTCATTAATAAAATACAGTTTGCTTTTGTTTTTCTCTTAATCAACATAATTATATTTACAATCTGGTTTGAATGATATATGAAAAGAAAACAGTTTTATTATATCTATATATATCTATATTTGCATATATATTGTTATTCATCTTTCAATAGAGGCTTAAGATATATTTACAATTCAACAATATATATTTGTCTAATAAATGTATGTGTAACCATGATTCCACAATAAAAGAATATAACCAGGTTTGTAATGAAATAATAACCAATGGTAAATACTATCTCTAGGAATCTAAGAATAAACAGAATGCTATATATTTTCTCTTTTTTTTTACCAAAATAAATGACCCAAAATAGCATATTTTCTCTTGACAGAAATTTTGAAAAGGGAAATTTCTTTACTCTCAAACAACAACACAATTTGAACCATTCTCCAAATCTACACATTTCATGGAACATAACTTTTTTTTTATAAGAAGGTAATCATTTTCTTTATTCATAAAACCCATTTCCATAGGACATATTTATTTTCCTTTCTAAATAAACTTTCAATGACATCAATATTGCAGCATATATATTCATTCCGCTTGAAAGAAACTGACAACAACTATACTCTTCTTTTTTTGTTTAAAGAACAACAACTAAATAAAATCCCTTTTTGTCAAACCAGTCCAAAATCACATATACACAAATAACAACTCAAAGAACACATAACCCTCTTTTTTAATTTTTTTTAAAACCAAAAGAGTACTCACATTATATATTCATATAACAGCCAACTTAATGAGTAGAAAATAAACCTTGCCAAAATTTACAATAGGGCCTCAAAGGCCATGGCTCAAACAGCCAGCAAAATAATATTACACAACAACACTAAAATGGACTTCTCCAAAGCTCCATTTCTCTAATAAACACCTGCAATAAATACATAATAAGAAGGGGAACCAAGCCGCAATGAAATGTCCTCCTCCCTATTGTAGACCCGCAAGTGGGTCACCCTCGAGCTAGGGAAGTAGGAAACACACGGTTGCACACACACACCACAACAATCAACACAAAAACAACATAACACTCACCCATGGATTAACACAAAACAAAACTCATGAAAATGAGTTTGATGGGGGTAGGGAATGGACCCCTCTACTCAAAGGCCACACCAAAATATCAAAACACCAAGTCTCATGGCCTCAAGCCAAAACCTCCAAAAACACATATCTCCAAATATCCCAAAAAATTGTCATGGCACTCTTGCCATCAAAATGATCTCAACACCAAATAAAAGCCCTCAAATCTATAAGTAGCACAAAAATGAGGGTGACCTCGAGGAGGTTCACTTTCCTCTAGCCCAAACAAGTTGAGCCTTACCTCCAAATGGAGGTGATCTCACCAAAATCCCAACCCACATAAAAATAAAAACAACAACAACAAAATAAACTATAGTCACAACATAAATGAAAATGCAAGGGTAAATGGCCATAGCCATGGAGCTTACCTTCAAAAGCCCTATAAATGGAAGCATGTTTGGTGATGAGCTCCAAGCTTCCCCAAAACCTCCAATCTCCAAATTTTCTCTAACTCCCCAAAAGATACTCCCAAAATAGAAGGAAAATCTCCAAAATGCAAGAACCCCACACTCCTCAACAAGAGAAGGCAATATAGGCCTTCTAAATTGGCCTTGAGGAATGAGAAGGTGACACTTGTCACCTTCTCCTTCCTCCTCCCATGCTACTTGCAAGGGACAGGAAGTGTGAGGGTGACAAGTGTCACCCTCCAATTGCATCCCAATCCTCACCTTATCCACTTGTGCTCTCACACATGTGTGAGAGAACAAGTGGTGAGGTGGCAATCCCCTTCAAGTCTCCATGAGGATAAGGGATGCCATATGGCATCCTCTTATTCCCCAAGAGAGCCATCTCCCTCCAAGATGTTCTCACACATGTGTGAGAGTCTTGGAGGAAGATCCCACACACTTGGAAGTCTTGGAGACCTCCCAAGTCTTCTTAGAGAAGGGATCCCTAAACTTTTGGAAGGGAGGTGATTCTTTCCCAAAGCATGACTTATCTCCCACCCTTATCCATTTCAAAATTCGTCACTTTGACTAAACCTCAGTTTAGAGTGACCAAAAGTGAGTTATCCCAAGGTTTAGTTAGTCAAAATTGACCCTAGACCCATGGGTAACCACCTAGGGTAAGTTTTGGGACACTAAGGTTCACCTAGGGTGTCATAAATCCACTTTAAATGGCCTCAAAAATAAAACAATACCAAGTGGTATAAGACAATAAAAATTATACAACACAAGCTATAATTAATTTAAACAAAGGGGTACTAGGCCAAAATGATAAAATAAACAAGCACTTAATCAACACTCAAATCAATCTTGATCCTCATCCCTCATGGGAATGGATCAGTTTCACAAGGAATAACAGATGTGTGAATACTACCTTCAATTTTTCCGTGGCCTGGGAATATAATCCTGCACATCTAGATCAAGTGTCAATCATATCATGACTAATCATAGCCGAAGCAAATGGAATTAAATTCATGCCATTGAATACAACATTAATCATCTATAATATATTTCAAGATTAAATTGCACTTTCTAATAATGTCACATAATCATTGTCACAAAAGAACTAGAAATCACATCACAAAACATCATCTAATATATCTCACATGTCGAGTCTCAACATAGAATCAAAATATGATCAAATCAAATCACCATATGTCTAGTCAATGTCATATCAAAATCAGGAGATATAATCAAATCTACATAATGGAACCATAGTCTCTAAAAGTATGATAATGTCATCAACTGAAATATAAAATGATCAAAATGAGGAAGGAAAAATAATCAGCCTCACATCCTCCCCCCCTAAGACTAAACTTCCTCCTAGAAATCATAAAAAAGGTGAGGATAGAGTGCCCTCAAACTAGCTGCATCCTCCCAAGTCTCTATGACCTCATCATAACGATCCCACTGGACCCTAACCTCAACCAGCTCTTGACCTCGAAGGCCCAGTGTCTGACGAGTCAATAAATGAATTGGCTCCAAAGCCAATTGCCCGTCTGCCTCTACCTGTAGAGCACTCCAGCCCAATACATGAGATAAATCAGATATATATCACCTCAATACAGAAATATGAAAGACATCATGGATACGCGATAGGCTAGGTGGTAACACTAGACGGTAGGCAACAGGTCCTATCCACTCCAAGATCTCAAAAGGTCCTACAAACTGTGGTACAAGCTTAGAGTCCTTTCCATAATAGATTGGACTCTTGTGTGGCCGCACTCTAAGGAATACACTGTCACCCATTGAAAAGCTCCGATCAGTTTTCTTAGCATCGACATACTTCTTCTGTCTATCCTATGCCTCCTGAAGTCTTTGCCTAATTAGTGTGACCTGCTGCTCCATATCATAAACTAACTCTGGACCAATGGCAACCTTGTCCTCTATCCAATCCCAACTCAATGGTGTCCTGCATGGTCTTCTGTATAAAGCTTGAAAAGGAGGCATACCCAATGAATTGTGATGCCCATTATTGTAGTCAAACTCAACTAGATATAGATACCCCTCCCATCTAGACTGATGGTCCATAACATACATACAAAGCATGTCCTCCAACACCTGATTCACCCACTCTGTCTTCCCATCTGTCTCGGGGTGATATACAGAATTAAAGTTGAGCTGTGTGCCCAACGTCTGCTGCAAGGTTCTCCAAAAAGCTAAAGTGAACATTGAATCCCTATCAAAAATGATGCAGCAAGGTACTCCATGTAATCTCACAATATCGTCTAAGAATACCCTCACCACTGCTAGTGCATTGTACGTCATGCGTATAGGTGAGAAATGCACCACCTTGGTCAACTTGTTGACTATCACCATGATGGCATCATGGTGATGTGAAGACATAGGAAGACCAACAATGAAATCCATGGAAATGGTGTCCCATTTCCACTCAGGTATCTCGTGAGGGTATAAAAGACCCACTGGATGCTGATGCTCAGCCTTGACCCTCTGGCACTCAAGGCATCGAACAACAAACTCTGTAATATCCCGTCTCATACCCACCCAATGGTACAACTGTCATAGGTCAGCACGCATCTTCTTCACCCCCGGATGTACTGCATATGGTGCTCTGTGAGCCTCTGATAACACTATAGTACGTAGGTCACCTGCACGGGGTACATAGATGTGCTGTTGATGATGAAGTAACCCATCTGCCTCAAGTGAATACCCTGCAAACTTTCCCACAAGGGTCCTTTGTGAATGGATCTCCTGCTACACCTCAAGAAACCACTCATCCTTAGGAAGATGCTAAATAATGCATCCTCTCAAGTCCACACTCAGATTCAAGGTCAAGAGCTCGTGGGCTCAATGCGTCAGCAACCATGTTCTCTTTCTCTTTGATGTAGTGGACATCAAATTCGTACTCGCAAAGAAACTCCATCCAATGCCGCTGACAGGCATTCAGATTCGGCTGTGTAAATATATATTGAAGACTATTGTGATCTGAATGAAGCTCAAAGCGACGACCCAATAAGAAATGTCTCCAATGAACTAGAGCATGAACCATTGCCGCTAACTCCAAATCGTGAGTGGGGTAGTTTAGCTCATGGGTTTTGAGATTTTGCGACTCATACGCGATCACTCTACCACCCTGCATAAGTACGGCTCCCAAACCCTCAAGTGATGCATCCGTGTAACACCATAAAATTTGTTGCAAGATTAGGAACCGCTAAAATAGGAGTGCTGATAAGATGCTCCTTAAGGACCCCAACGGCCCTCTCACACTGTTTAGTCCATAGAAAGCTCTTCCCTTTCCACTAAAGGGAAGTGATGGGGTGCGCTATCTAAGAAAAATCCTCAACAAAGCGATGATAATAACTAGCTAACCCCATAAAACTCCTGACCTCTATCACACTGGTGGGTGCTGGCCAATTTCTGATAGCCTTGATCTTTGATGGATCTACTTAGATTCCATCGCCAGATAATGTATGCCCCAAATACTGTACCTCTGTTCTGAAATATGCACACTTCACCAAGTTCCCATAAATATTTTGTTCCCTCAAACACTGTAGAACCTGACATAGGTTCTCCTCATGCTCCTCCTTAGTCCATGAATAGATCAAAATGTCATCGAAGAAAATAATCATGAACTGATCCAAGTAGGTACGGAACACCCTGTTCATGAGAATCATGAACACTGCAAGGGCATTCATCAAACTGAAGGGGACCACAGTGAACTCATAGTGGCCATATCAAGTCTGGAAGGCAGTCTTATGGATGTCTGCCTCTATGATACGTAATTGATGGTAACTAGACTTCAGGTCAATCTTAGAGAACACCTTGGCTCCCTACATTTGATCGAAGAGATCATCAATCCTGGGAAGAGGATAATGATTCTTCACTGTCACATTATTCAACTGCCTATAATCCATGCATAATCAAAGAGACCCATCCTTCTTCTTCACAAAGATGACAGGAGTGCCCCAAGGTGAAACACTTGGTCAGATGTGCCCCTTCTTGAGCAAGTCCTCAAGCTGTAACTTGAGCTCATGAGTGGTCATCCTGTAGGGTGCACAAGACACTGGCTTGGCACTCGGCACTAAGTTAATATGAAAGTCTACCTCACAATAGGGTGGCATCCCCAATAACTCTGCTGGAAACACATCGGCAAACTCTCTCAGGATGGGATGATCATCCAAAGATGCTTTAGGCTCATCATCTGATCTGTCACTCACTATGATAGCGAACATCTAGCATCCCTTCCGTATGCAGCACTTAAGCTATTGAGCGGATATCATACGCATTATTGTGGGCTTCTGAATGCTGACAATCTCCACTGATGTACCATGATCATCTAAGCAGCTAATCACCTTTCGGTGACAATCCAGCTTGGCTCGATGAGCTGCAAGCCAGTCCATACCCAAAACCACATCGTAGGATCCTAATGTCATAACTCTAAGGTCACATACTGTGGCAAAGGGTCCCAAAGAAATCTCACAGTCGTGGACTAAGGCGTCTACTTTCATCTTGGCCCTTGAGGCCAACTCAACCACCCACCTATCACTCTGCCTAAAGGCCACCAGACCGCAACGCTCCACTAATGATGGAGATAAGAAAGAGTCAGTAGCACTAGAGTCAAAAAGAATAGAAATAGTGACACCCCCTATCATACCTGATGTCTCAATCACTAATGCCTGAAAATCAACCTGGCGGTTATCAACTGCTACGAACATACGGTGGGACCTACCCACATCTCCAACCGTCTGCTCTAATCCTCCTACACGAGGCTGCCCCCTGCTGTAAAGCCCTGTGGACACTCTTTGGCTAGATGTCCTGCTCCACCACACACATAACATGGGCCCCTCGCCTGTACCCGTCTAATCTGAGTCCTACTCAACTGTTGTTGTCCAGATCTACCTGTGGAACCTTGTGAACCCCTGTATGACTGCTTCAACCTCGTGGGTCCTGCAGGTGGTCCCTTTTGCCTCTGATCTTTACGTGGGACCCTTGTGAACCCCTGTATGACTGCTTCAACCTCGTGGGTCCTGCAGGTGGTCCCTTTTGCCTCTGATCTTTATGTGGGCCCTGTTGCTACCAACCTTAATTATGACCCCCATGTGCCCTTTGTTGTGGCCAGGGTCTCTGTTGCTACTGAGGGGGTCTAGGAGGTAAGGGTGCGGAACTAAATTCCCCCTCTCTGAGGTGGAAGTGGTGGTCTGTGGTAACACTATTGATGCTGCTGATGCCCACAGTCCTGAAACTGAGGGTGTGAACTCTACCCTCGTCCCTATATATCCTCAGCTATGTATGCCTTCTCGGTAGCATCACTCAATGTCTAGGGGTTTGCCATGCGTACAGGCCCTACTATGCTATGGTTCAATCCTCTGATAAACTTATGAACTAGGAGTTTCTCGTCATGGAGATACTCTGCATATCGAGACAACTTGGTAAATCTACCCTCATACTGAGCAACCGTAAGTCCTCTCTGCTGAAGGTCATAAAAATCATCTATGTGATGCTACCTGTAGTGATCTGATAAGTATCGCGCATTGAAGCACTCAATGAAAGTCTCCCATGTGAGTGTGTCCAATGATAGATGGCCCTTGCACTCCTTAATGCGCCACCAGGTAGCTACTGCATCTCACAACAGGTGGACTGCCACACGTGCGAGCCTTCGTGTTGGCCTCGTAAGGATGTAACGCAAAGCATCTATCTAAGCTGATGAGCCAGGCCTCTACCTTAGCTCCCTCTATGGTCCTGACAAAAGTAGGAGGATTCAGCCTCAACAAATCCCTAATGGGATCTCCTCGATCTCTGTGCCCTCTGATAGGCTCATTTGTATAATAATCATAGGCCTATGAACAATATGCTCCACTCACAATGCCTCCTCATGCCTAGCATGACATGGAGGACTTCTGCTATGGGCCCTGTCAGCCGATCCAACCTCCTCTATCATCATATCTGGCACCTCAACATATGGCTTCACACATGGTGCCTCTCGCAGCTCAACATGGGGCTCCACACATGGCTCGACACGTGACTCTACTCGTGGGTCCACACGTGGTTCCTCTCATGGATCATCATGGGGCTCAACACGTGGCTTTATATGCGGCTCAATTACGGTCATTGGAAGCCTATCTAACATTGCCTGTAGTGCCTGTAATATTTGTGGCCCAATATCTAGTATAAGTAGCACTGGTGGTGCCTGCGATACCTATGGGGCCGGTGGTGCCTATCCCTCAGCTGAAGAATCACTATGCACCTCGATGGACAGAGTGTGGCAGGATTGTGCTTGCCAAACTCATCGGGGAGGCATCCTACAAAAATGAGGTAACCACAAATTAATCAAAGTTGTAGAAATAATAATGTGCCCTAAACAAGCCCAGTGTTTAAACTTGGGCTTTGATACCAAATGTCATGCCCACATTTCCCATGTGGTCATGACACAAAACACACGTGTCATGTCCACATTTGTCATGTGGTCATGACACGAATTACGAAAAACTTGTCTACCTATCCCTAAGAACCCCCTCACACGCAGCTGCGTGCTCGGTGGCAATACGCAAGAGGCGTAAACATGTCAAACATAATTCGGGGATGTGCATTATCCTACTCTGTCCCCTACTTGATGAAAGTCATCTAAGAGGCATGTGATGCGAAGCATGCCTCTTTTAGGGTTAGGACAGTTTAATCCAAACCCTGAGTCTCCTAGGTGAGAAGGCGATTTCGTCAGATTTGAAACCAAACCCTATCTCCATAACAAAATGCAATCGTAAAAATGAATATGAAATAATGGCATAATGGACACATGATAAAATGGAGTTGTAAAATGAAAGTTAATAGAATAACGTAAAATTAAAACCCTAAAATCTAGGAAAAATTTGACAACATAACGCGTTTTCAATAATCGAATTAAAAATTTTAAAATAAAACTCCAACGAGAGTTCAAGAAAAATTTAAAAATAAAATTAAACTTAAAGAAGAATTAAAAATTAAAATTTGAATACCTTGCCAAGGCCAATTAAATTGACCTTGCATTTAAATAATAAAATTAGAAAATTAAAATAATAAAATAATTAACTAACACCAAGATTAAATTTTAAAATTTAAGTCTGATAATAAATATAATTTCAACATTATATTTATTAACCAACTCGAATACAATAGAGAAAAGGGAGAGATTAAAATACCTCTCCCTGTAAAATAATATTAAAATTCGACCAAATTAAAAGGGCTAAACGCACTAAAAAAAATGAAATAAATGACCCAATTAAATAATTTTTAAAAAAGGAACACTCTCCCCATCTAAAACAATTTAACCCTTTTTCCTTAAAAATACAATTCCACAAAGCACAAAAATTCAAAACCCCTAATAAAACTAAAACAAATTAAAAGAAGCACAAGGAAATTCAAAAATGCAAAAGCAAAATAGAGAATTTAAAATAAAAGATAAAACAAATTCCTCACACCTCCACTCAACCCTAACCAATATTCTATTGGTTTCCCATAAGGAAACCCTAACCCTATTGTCTAACATTTTCTAATGTTTCCTTTCATTCTATCTTTTGTTTTGCTTGCCTCCATTATTTTCTCACTTACCTGCAAGTTGGAGGTCTGGTTTTCTTATGGCCACCATGATGGGATCCTCTCAAGTAGTATGTTTTGCCATATACCCGTGTATTTGTTTTGAGAATATATATATACACATTCTGGTGTATATATATATATCTAAAAACATGCAAATCTTCCATATAAAACTGGAAGCGTATAAATTTCTGGTTTATTTGCTTATGCTTAGAATTGATTTATTATTTTATGTTTTCATCTCTTTTTTTTTTGTATGCAGGGGGAGAGTGAAGGATCCACGAAACCACAATGGATTTTTTCAGCAAAGGCAATGTGGATGTAACGACGGCAGCGCCGCCGCCAAGGGGAGGGCAAAGTGTCCTGAAGGGGAAGATGAAGGCGAAGGCAAAGGCGTGGGGAGGTAGGAGGGGGCCGACGATCCAAGGTCTAGTTTCACCGTTGAAAGGGAAGGGAGGCGAAAAACATGGTGGGGCTAAGGAGGAGATGGGGGGTGTGGGGAGGGGGTGATGCCTCCACCCACACCCGCGGGTGTGGGTGGAGGCATCGCCCCCTCCCCACAACCTCATGCATAAACAGCTCTGTGGGCGGCAGTTTGGGCCGCCGCCCATAGTCATTTTTTTTTGTTATATCTTCTATAAAACATAAAACTTGTCCCTACCAGTTATGGTTGCTCTAAACAATACCATTTCTATATTTTTTTTCCCTTTTTTTTATACAGTTTGAAATATTATTCACAATTTTTGATATATATATACATATATGTATATATGTATATATATACATATATATGTATACATATGTATATATACATATATAGATATATACATATATACATATATATATACATATATATATACATATACACATATACACATATATACATATATATATCTACATATATATCTACATATATATACCCTAAGTCTGTCTAATTCATTAATAAAATACAGTTTGCTTTTGTTTTTCTCTTAATTAGCATAATAATATTTACAATCTGGTATGAATGATATATGAAAAGAAAATAGTTTTATTATATCTATATATCTATATTTGCATATATATTGTTATTCATCTTTCAGCAGAGGCTTAAGATATATTTACAATTTAGCAATATATATTTGTATAATAAATGTATATGTAACCACGATTCCACAATGAAAGAATATAACCAGGTTTGTAATGAACTAATAACCAATGGTAAATACTATCTCCAGGAATCTAAGAATAAACAGAATGCTATATATTTTCTCTTTTTTTTACCAGAATAAATGAGCCAAAATAGCATATTTTCTCTTGATAGAAGTTTTGAAAAGGGAAATTTCTTTACTCTCAAACAACAATACAATTTGAACCATTCTCCAAATCTACACATTTCATGGAACATAACTTTTTTTTTATAAGAAGGTAAGCATTTTCTTTATTCATAAAACCCATTTCCATAGGACATATTTATTTTCCTTTCTAAATAAACTTTCAATGACAGCAATATTGCAGCATATATATTCATTCCTCTTGAAAGAAACTGACAGCAACTATACTCTTTTTTTTTAAAGAACAACAACTAAATAAAATCCCTTTTTGTCAAACCATTCCAAAAACACATACACAAATAACAACTCAAAGAACACATAACCCCCTTTTTTTAGTTTTTTTTAAAACCAAAAGAGTACTCACATTATATATTCATACAATAGCCAACTGAATGAGTAGAAAATAAAACTTGCCAAAATTTACAATAGGGCCTCAAAGGCCATGTCTCAAATAACCAGCAAAATAATATTACACAACAACACTAAAATAGACTTCTCCAAAGCTCCATTTCTCCAATAAACACCTGCAATAAATACACAACAAGAAGGGGAACCAAGCCACAATGAAATGCCCTCCTCCCTACCGTAGACCCGCAAGTGGGTCACCCCTGAGCTAGGGAGGTAGGAAACACACAGTTGCACACACACCACAACAATCAACACAAAAACAACACAACACTCACCCATGGATTAACACAAAACAAACCTCATGAAAATAAGTTTGATGGGGGTAGGGAATGGACCCCTCTACTCAAAGGCCACACCAAAATATCAAAACATTAAGTCTCATGGCCTCAAGCCAAAACCTCCAAAAACACATATCTCCAAATATCCCAAAAAACTGTCATGGCACTCTTCCATCAAAATGATCTCAACACCAAATAAAAGCCCTCAAGGCTATAAGTAGCACAAAAATGGGGGTGACCTCAAGCAGGTTCACTTTCCCCTACCCCAAACAAGTTGAGCCTTACCTCCAAATAGAGGTGTTCTCACCAAACTCCCAACCCACATAAAAATGAAAACAACAATAACAAAATAAACCACAATCACAACATAAATGAAAATGCAAGGGTAAATGGCCATAGCCATGGAGCTTACCTTCAAAAGCCCTATAAATGGAAGCACATTTGGTGATGAGCTCCAAGCTTCCCCAAAACCTCCAATCTCTAAATTTTCTCTAACTCCCCAAAAGATACTCCCAAAATAGAAGGAAAATCTCCAAAATGCAAGAACCCCACACTCCTCAACAAGAGGAGGTAATATAGGCCTTCTAAATTAGCCTTCAGGAATGAGAAGGTGACATTTTTCACCTTCTCCTTCCTCCTCCCATGCCACTTGCAAGGGACAAGAAGTGTGAGGGTGACAAGTGTCACCCTCCAATTACATCCCAATCCTCACCTTATCCACTTGTGCTCTCACACATGTGTGAGAGAATAAGTGGTGAGGTGGCAATCCCCTTCAAGCCTCCATGAGGATAAGGGATGCCATATGGTATCCTCTTATTCCCCAAGAGAGCCATCTCCCTCCAAGATGCTCTCACACATGTGTGAGAGTCTTGGAGGAAGATCCCACACACTTGGGAGTCTTGGAGACCTCCCAAGTCTTCTTATAGAAGGGATCCCCAAACTTTGGGAAGGAAGGTGAGTCTTTCCCAAAGCATGACTCATCTCCCACCCTTATCCATTTCAAAATTCGTCACTTTGACGAAACCTCAGTTTAGAGTGACCAAAAGTGAGTTATCCCAAGGTTTAGTTAGTCAAAATTGACCCTAGACCCATGGGTAACCACCTAGGGTAAGTTTTGGGACATTAAGGTTCATCTAGGGAGTCATAAATCCACTTTAAATGGCCTAAAAAATAAAACAATACCAAGTGGTATAAGACAACAAAAATTATACAACACATGATATAATTAATTTAAACAATGGGGTACTAGGCCAAAATGATAAAATAAACAAGCACTTAATCAACACTTAAATCAAACGTGATCCTCATCCCTCATGGGAATGGATCGGTTTCACAGTGAATAACATATGTGTGAATACTACCTCCAAATTCCCGTGGCCTGGGAATATAATCATGCACATCTAGATCAAGTGTCAATCATATCATGACTAATCATAGCCGAAGCAACTAGAATTAAATTCATGCCATTAAATACAACATTAATCATCTACAACATATTTCAAGATTAAACTGCACTTTCTATCTAATGTCGTATAATCATCGTCACAAAAGAACTAGAAATCACATCACAAAACATCATCTAATATATCTCGCATGTCTAGTCTCAACATAGCATCAAAATATGATCAAATCGAATCACCATATGTCTAATCAATGTCATATCAAAATTAGGAGATATAATCAAATCTACATAATGGAACCATAGTCTCTAAAAGTATGATAATGTCATCAATTGAAATATAAAATGATCAAAATGAGGAAAGAAAAATAATCGTCCTCACACTTTCACCCTTTTCAAATCCTAATCTCTCTTTGTCATCAGGACCTTTCTGAATTGCAATCATTCTATCAAGTTTGGCAGCACTCACTCTGAATTTTTCTTCTCGACTCCATGCATGTTTTAGATCAATTTTTAGATCCACAACCTCTTGTTCAAGTCTAGTGTATTCCTCAGATTTCATTTTCACAACTTCATTAAGACATTCCTCAATTCTTTTCCTTTCTTTAACTTGCACTTTCAGATCATTCATAGATTCATTTGCTTGTTTCAATTGTTCACTAACCTCCTTATGTTTTTCTTTGAATTTCTTGACTTGCTCTTTCAAATTTCTAATACATCCATTTGCTTCTTTGACATTCTCCTTCAAATCAATGATTTCTTCTTCAGTCCTTTCTAAGTCTTCAAGAGCAATCTTGAGTTCTTCATTATTGGTAGAAAGATACTCATCTTCTAAAAATTTAATAGCAGGAATCTCATCCAGAGGAGTAGGAAGCTTTCTAGATATAAAACCATTTAGATATAAAACATATTAAATCATTTAGCATATTTAATTGCAGTGAAGTAAGTTAAACATGAGAACATGAAGCAAAGAAACCATAACACACGAACACTAGGATTTTTACATGGAAAACCCAAAAGGGAAAAACTACAGTGAGTGTTAGCTCACAATATATTATAATCAGTTAAGGTAATACAGAAATGCTCACTATAGATGGACTCACTTCCCACTAAATAAGAAAGAGAGAGAAGAATTTATAGAAGTGCTCACTGCAGGTGGACTCACTACCCACTAAATAAGAGAGCAAGAAAGAGGAGAAGTGAAACTATTACATTTGCATCTACACATGCACAAATCACAATTCCAATGAAGCACAAACAAAATTCTCTGTCACGATTCTGAAACACAATTATGCTCTACTCTGCAATTACACACTTTGATCTATTATTCTTTAATTCACACAAACATCACATCACACACCATGTCACACTACGTACACAAAAAGATCAATGACATCAAAACCAAATCTCCACTTATATATCTCCTTCATCTTCAACACCAACTAGGTCATCTCAAAAACATGCCTCAAACTTAACCATAAACTCCGTTCCAAGATTCAAACTGAAAAATAGGTCGGGGTGGACCTAAAATAGATCTTACTTAAATCAACACATTATATTTACCTTCCTTTTAGAATAGTTTTACTTATAGCACCAACTAGGTTGGCCTGTTAGAGTGTAGCATGTAGAATAGCATGGGTCAGCCTCAAATTCTAGCGTGGACTGAATCAAAACAAGAAACACATTCTCCTAGGTTGACATGACCTATAGGACCACCTTAGATAACATCACATTCTTTGGAACACACCGCACCAAGTGATATTCATCAGGTCAGTTTCAGGAGCAGAGCAACTTAGATGCACACTAACTGTTAGAGCACAACTCAACAACCTGAACTCCAAATCACCTCAAACTTGGATATAGCACACTTTAGAAATCTAAAAACATATCCTCAAATCCTTAGACCAAAATGCCTTCATGCGGTGAAATGCAGAGTACTAGAAGATACTCACTGTCACAGTCATTCATAGTCTATTCAAGTAGCGATACTTAGACCATTTTAACTTATACTCTAGAGGCCTTCAGTTACTAAAACTTTGGATTTAGATACTTTTGACATATGTCATCAACCCCTTCAAACCACAAGAGTAAATATGATACAGTGGTGAAATACAAACCAAAACAAATAGTTACACTGCATTGCCTGAGATTGCATATTGTCATGCCGAACTTATACACTAAGTAGTCAACCTTTTGAAACACATGAAGTTGAAATATTGTAAATAGATGAATCTACCAGTTCTTAATAACATGCCAAATCCACAGACCAAAAACTTCAAACAGAGAGAAATGTGGACCAAAAAGCTATAACATTGTGCACTGAAAGAGACAGTCCAACACTTAGCCAAGTTTCCACTAAGTTATCTTCTGGATTAGAATTTCTTGCATAAGTATCATTATGAGTATAGACCTATCTTGTGAGGGACATTATTATATCCTCACAGCCCAAAATGGTTCTCTTTACCTTTGTTTCCATCTAACCATTGCTGCTCAAAACATTGTTGCCATCAATGACAACACTTCTTATTACAACACTCCTTGACTGTCATGCACCTTGGTAATCCAGTAGTGTCTCTAACAAAGATATGTCCAACAACCCCATCCTCATCTATGCCCTCCTCATCCATTGCACCTCCAAAATATAATATCCTTGGTCATCTAAGGAAGACTCCCACACAAATCTCCATCTTGGAGCTTCTTCATACTTCCTTTATGCATAAGGAGATATTAGATAAAGCCTTGATTGAATCTCCTGCCCCTAATGACATTAATGTTGAACAATTTCAAGCCATTGTTGGACACCTCGCATCCATGCACCGCCTAGTTTTCACTAAGAAAGACATGCCTACTATCAATTCATTCCATAATGAACCCCTCCAACTAGAAGTAGTCATCCATAAACACAAAGTCAAAAGGGTCCTAGTAGATGGTGGATCGAGCTTAAACCTATGGACCTTAAGATTGGTAACATAATTGGGATACTCCACTATGGTTATTGATAAAAAAACATTCCATTACAATCAAGGCTTATGATGAAGCTGAGAGATGATCTGAGGGAACCATCAAGCTACCTATTGAATTAGGTCTTGCACTTATGGAAATCACTTGGCAAGTCTTAGACATTGATCTCCCATATAAAATTCTCCTAGGATGCTCATGGATTCATGGCATGAAGGTTGTTCCTTCTGTTGGTATTTTTTCTAGACTGGCTGCTTGTTCCCAGTCACCCCTACAAAGTAGCCATCAATGATCGATAGGATTTTCGAGCCAGGGGCCAACAGTATAGGAGATAGACTCTATAAATATCTCCTCTTCTTCTTTAGGCTCTGCAAAACCAAGGGGGGTATTCCCTACTCAACATCTATGAAATGCATCCATGGATTAGCTGGGATGTTGATACAAAGTAGATAAATCCTCTCTTATGTAGACCAAAACTGTGAAATAAGAGCAAAGGGGCTAGCTTTGGGCCTATATTCAGTTGTAGAGAGAGGATTTTGGATCCTAAAACTACTTCTAAAGTCTTAAAGGTTTGTATATGAAGTTTGAGTTTGATTTATATATGGACACAAAACTAGGACTTTGGGTTACAACAGAGATACTAGACCAGATCGGTGCCTATCCAGGGCTCGGAGTTAGTAGACATATATATGTGAATGTTTACCATAGACCTAAGACAGTAATCAGATTTTAAGGGGTTTCTAAAATGTCTGCCTTACAGACAATACCCAAGGGAAAGTATTTAGTTATTTCTGCTTAAAAACATCCTTAATGCAATGTATTCTTCTCAACACTTAATCCAAAACATTCAATCTACTCCTTGAGTAGAAGTAAGAGACTAAGTATTCAATATAGAAAACCTATATTTTAGAATCTATAACACCCCTTAGATGTTCAGAGTCAGAAGAAAGACACATTCAGTCTGGAGACAAATAACAAAACACACGCAATGAAGCATTTCTCATTTAAATCAACATGAAATTGATAATTTTGTGCATAAAAAATACAACATACAACTCATAAACTCGCAAAGACACCTAAAATAGAGTCACCAGAAAGTTGTATTCCTATTGCAGCACCAAAATTTGTCCAGTTTTTCCACCACACAAATGAGTAACACAACTTGCTTCATACAACAAGAAAGTGTACTCGGCAAATTAATTACATGGCACATCAAAAATTCTGTCAGACCGTGCACCACAAAAATGGCACTCAAAATACTATAGGCAACAGGCAGAAGGAATGGCAAGGAGGAACAAAACTTGAGCCCTGTGCCGCCACTTGGGGACATTCCTCATAAAACTAGTAGTTGGCGCATCGCTCAATCCATCGCATGTCTCCGCATGACCGCCATTGAAACCTCAACTACCCGCGGGATGCAACAGCAGATGCGTCTGGAGACTTTCCCGCTCAAAAATGGCCGTAGACATAAGGAAAAAACCATCGCTGAAGGTTCAAAACCTGACCGTCGATCCAAAATCCATCGCTAAGATCAACGGTCCCAAAACATGCATGAAGAGTCGCCAACCAATAATTTTGTGCCACGTAGGCACCTTGACCTTCTATCGCTGACCTTTTCTCCTTTCATTTTGACTTTATCACTTTTGTATATGCAAATCCAAATGCATATACAACAT
Organism: Cunninghamia lanceolata; assembly: GCA_027924645.1. Lineage (NCBI taxonomy): Eukaryota > Viridiplantae > Streptophyta > Pinopsida > Cupressales > Cupressaceae > Cunninghamia > Cunninghamia lanceolata. Next base: position 10,419,135 of record BSBN01000677.1, on the reverse strand, counting down.
ACAAGGTGGACGTCAAAAGTTATAGAACAAATTGGAATACAGTTCGGGTCTGACTTGTATCTCCATCCTGCATCCATCGCTTTGTATATTGCACACATACAAGCGCAAAACATATACAAGGTGGACTTCATTGCATCTATCCATCAGATTTGAAAAACCTTCAAGTCCAGGCCGTATATACTCATGAATTTGCATATCGGCACATATACAAGTGCAAATATACAAGTGGTGGGTCCGACCCATTTTCTCTTTCCTTTGCACATTTCCTTACACATTGCATATACAAATGCAATGTATAAGCCGCAGACACCACACTGCTTTTAGAACAAAATGAAAATGACTTCGGGTCCGCCTTGCATCTTTGGAATGCACTTTCTTTGTATGTTCGAACATACAATCACTTTAAACAAATGATGGGCCCCATCAAATGCACCTTCTGCCTTTGTATGTTGTGGAACATATAAGGCCCCTTGTATATTTTGCTTGTATCTTCAATTGTATATCACCGAATATGCATGTGCCCATATGCATGCAAATAGGGAATCTTTCCTGGAATATGCGAAATACATTCTCTTTTGTATGTTGAACACGTACAAACCCATTTGTATATCCGCGACATTGTTCACTTTGCATGTCGTTGGCCTTTGTATATTTTTCAATGTACATTCCCTTGCACATACAAGCAAGGAATCTCCTCCAGAATATTCCTGCAATGTATCTTTTCCTTTGTATGTTTCGCTTTGCATATTATACATACAAGCCCGATATACAAGCAGGGCCAATATACAAATGGTGAATATTCTTAGAATCTTTTAGAATATTCTCAAAATCTTTTAGAAGATTCCCCCAATGTATATGCAACCCGATATACATTTAGGAATGCATATAACTCAAATTTTTCACCATTTCTGGAAGCCAATTAGGATTTCACAAGCTTGTCAATAGATTTGATCAATTGCACATACAAACTTAACATTTTATGTGAGTACGATAGGAAAAGGCAGTAAAACATTACATGGGGGCTGGTCAACCTATGAACACTAAAGCACAAGGATAAAATCAAACAACCAGGAACCCACCACAGAAAACCATCACCAGAACAGGCAGAACAATGCAAGACCCCACGCCTTAGAAAATTTAGGATTTGAACAAGAAAATCAGCAAATGTTCAAACTTAAAACCCTAAACATAAATGAGTACTAACACCTTCCACCTATCACCAATCCATCAAATTCCCCTATAATGACCAAGAAATCACCATATATGTCAATCTACACCCCTTCAATTATTATCACCTACTGGAAGGCCCATATCACAAAGCTAATTATTGTCCTACCAATGGCATTGCTAAACCATCTCCATCATATATTGATCCATCCACACTTACTTATTCATCCACCACACGTCCTAAGATCAAGGCTAAGATTAATTACAAGGGATTAGGAGAATACACTCTATAAGGGATTAGGAGAATACACTCTACAATGGATTATGAGAATACACTCTACAAGGGATTAGGAGAATACACTCTACAAGGATCCTTTTGTGTGGGGCAACTCCCACTTTGTCCTAAAAGATTTAGAAGACCTCGCCCTGATGGACTTATTTCAACTATCGCAATCAATTATACGCCAACTAAGTTTTCCCATTAGGGTGTACTAGATAAGGAGATCATTGATGTAGATATTTTAGAATGGCTCTATAAGGAAAAAGATGAAGACAATCTCCCTCTTGAGAAATATCTTAAAGGTTTTCATATAACACAAAACATGGGTTACCAAGGAAAAGGTGGTCTTGGCTTACAAGGAGAAGGAACTATTGAACCCATTAAATTTACATGTAGACCTAGACTTTTGGGGCTAGGGTTGGATCATAAGAGCCAGCATCTCTAGAGCTCAAATTTATCTTGGATGAGGTAGCTAAAGCATTTCCTACCATTGAGGGTACTAATGAGGATACCTATGATAAATCCATTGAGTGTATCATTGAGCTATACAATTCATCCATCTTCACTCTTACCTTGTCATTGCCATCATCATCACCATCCCATAACCTTCAACTCATCTACCCTAAACTCATTGATTAGGACCAACAAGGGCCTTCTATTTTAAATGTCTTTCAAAATAATGAGGCTATCGCTGAATTCTTGAGATTAAGATTAGGAATACCAATTGGAGATCACAAGATAGGATACAATATAGAGCTCAACACTAATGCCTAATTTAGAGAGATGGTGAAATTCCTATCATAAAAGTAAAAATATAAAAATCACCCTAGTGAAAACCACTTTGTGGAACTTTCAAATGACAAAAAAGTAAAAATAAAGGATTTATCCAAAGGTTAAAAACTCCTTGAGGAACCTAAGGATGAGGAATTTGACCTCCCTAAAATCAAGGCATATCAAGATAGATCTCCCATTCTTATTGAGGAAACACAAGAGATGAATTTGGGAAAACATGAAGAACCAAAGACCACATTTGCAACAACATCCCATTCAAAATTTGAATTATGAGAGTTTATCATCTTTTTCAAAGAGAGATCAAAGAATTTTGCTTGGTCCTATGCATATATTCTTGATTTATATCCTTCATTGGTGGTACATCATTTGATGGTATACCCTGGAGCAAACCAGTCAAACAAAAGTTGAGAAAAATGCATCCCAAAATTGCTCTCTTAGTTAAATCAGAATTAGAAAAACTACTAGTAGTTGGCTTCATCAAACCTATAGATTATCCAGAATGGGTATCAAACATCATTCTAGGTTCCAAAATTACTAGGGGCATCCAAGTTTGTATAGATTTCAAAGACTTGAACAAAGCATGTCCTAAAGATGATTTTCCACTACCAAACATTGATACCATAATTGACCTAACAACTAGACATGAGATGTTATCCCTAATGGGTGATTTTCTGGATATAACCAAATCAATATTTCTAAAGAAGATCAACATAATACCACATTCATGTGTCCTTGGGGAGTCTATTGCTGGAAAGTAATGCCTTTTGGTCTTAAAAATGTGGGAGTGACTTATCAAAGAGCAATGACCATAATTTTTCATGATATGCTTCATAAAACAATGGAGGACTATGTTGATGATATCCTTGGTAAATCATGAACAAGATAAGGTCACTTGTATGTCCTTGTGAATATCTTTGACTGATTAGAGGAATACAAGGTATACCTTAATCTAAAGAAATGTGTCTTTGGTGTAACATTTGGTAAACTCTTAAGCTACATTGTCTCTCGAAGAGGTATCAAAGTGGATCCTTCTAAAGCTACTACACCACATAATCTTAAGCTACTATGTTGAATTCAAGGAAAACTATAATATATTAGGAGATTCATAGCATAGCTTGCTGAAAAGTGTCAACCTTTCACACATCTATTGAGGAAAAATATAGAAGTTCAATGGGATGAACAGTTCCAACACACATTTGTTAAATTGAAAGAATACATTGTAACACCACTGGTTTTGGTACCACCTTTTCAAGGAAAACTGCTCCTTCTACACATATTAGCTACATCAGTAGCATTAGGAGCCTTGTTAGCACAAAATGATGACACTAGGAAAGAGAGAGATATATACTACATTAGTCAAACTTTAGTGGGCTATGATCTAAACTACACACCTATAGAGAAGGCATGTCTTGTCATTTTATTTTCCTCACAAAATATTCGACATTATATGCTCAATCGTCAAACCAAGATCATTTCAAATATTGACCCCCTAAAGTATCTCTTATCCAAGGCTACTCTAATAGGTTGTATGGAAAAATTGATCATGGTTTTGAGTGAGTTTGACATTGAATGTGTGGATAGAAAAGCTATAAAAGGACAAGTTATTGCTGATCAATTGGTAGAAGATTGAAGCCCCTATTGAAGTAGATCATCCGCTTATTTTAGAATTTCTAGATGAGCCAATCTTTGTCATTGACTCCCCTACAAATTTGAAGTTATACTTTGATAGATCTTTCACGTATCATGGTTCAAGAGTAGGGATCCTCTTTGTCACACCACAAGGAGACTTCATACTGAAATCCTATAGCATCCTATTTCCTTGTACAATAATATTGCAGAATACAAAGCACTTATCAAAGGTCTCAGAATGGCTATCCAGTGGAATATCAAAGTACTTGAAGTTTATGGTGATTCTCAACTTGTCATATGCCAAGTCAATACTAAATATCAAACAAAAGATGAAAATCTTCTCCCATATAAGAAATTGGTTGACACATTCAAAGAATCATTTTCATGGATCTGATTTGACCAAATTCCAAGGATAAATAATAAAGTTGTTGATGCCATGACAACCATGGGTTCATTGATTGACATTCCTTCAAATAGTCCATAGTCAGACTTCTTGATTGAGCAACTTTACATTTCTGCATTTGATATCTCCAAATCTAAACTCATATGTGAACTTGTTGGTCTTGATGCACCATGGTACAATGAGATCTATACCTTTCTCCATTACAACATTTTACCACTTAATCTTTCACATTCCTAATGCATAACCTTCATTCATTGTTCATCCTGTTATACCATTCTTGAAGATATAATTTATCAGATGACACTCAATGGGATTCTCCTTATATGTCTTAACGTGGAAGATGCCCAAGATGCCTTACATGAGGTACATGAGGGTACATGCAGTCCACACTCTAGTAGTCCCACCTTGGTCAAAAAGATGTTAAGGAATGGATATTATTGGTTTACTATGGAGCACGATGCACATCAATTTATTAATAAATGTCTTCCTTGTCAACAACATAGTGATTTGATACACGTGCTTGCACAAGAATCACAACCAATAAATACACCCTGGCCTTTTTCGTAATGGGGACTAGATCTCATTGGTCAGATTCATCCTTCTTCATTCAATGGTCATAAGTTTATCATCACTGCCACTGATTATTTTACAAAGTGGGTTGAAGCCATTCCCTTTACATGCATTACTGGAAAACAAATTTTCAAGTTCATCCTTCACTACATCATCTTCCGATATGGTGTACCTCAAGTTATTGTTACTGGCAATGGTAAGCCTTTTAAAAATCAAGAAGTTCACCACATTTGCCATCAATTCCATATCCAACACCATTTTTCCACTCCATACTATCCCCAAAGCAATGGTCAAGATGAGGCTTCCAATAAAACTATTCTCAAGATATTGAAGAAAATAGTCAATGAAGTTGTCTGAGATTGGCATTTACAAATCAATCCTGCTTTGTGGGCATATTGTACTAGTATCTACACACCTATAAGAGACACACCATATTCCCTTGTATTTGGATCTAAAGTTATCTTACCAATTGAGGTTGACCTCCCCTCCCTAAGGTTATCATTACAACATCTTATTGATGAGAAAGACTATAGAGTTGTCTGATTATAAGAATTGGAAACACTAGATGAAAGATGTCTCAATGCTCTTAATCATCTCATGAACTATCAAAATTGTCTTCATTGTAGCTACAACAAGAGACTCAAGGAACAACAATTTAAAGTTGGTGATCTTGTACTTAAGGAAAATAAAAAGAATCTACAGGATTGAGATAAGAAAGGAAAATTTGAGCCGAACTAGTTGGTACCTTTCATCATTACTAGTTGTTATGGTTTAGGAGAATATCATCTTTCTACACTTGAGGGACAACTCCTTGAGGAACCTATCAACATCATTCACCTCAAGAGGTTCTATGCCTAACCCGTGGGGTATCCCAATTGTATTATAATAAAAACAAAAAATATCAAAATAGTAAAGAGAAATAATCTGTCCTCTAGTGAAAACCACTTTGGTGGCACCTTGGATAAGTGCTATGGTGAAAACCTATTTATAGGTGCTTGATAGGGAGGCCTATTGGTTTAGAAAACCTATCTTGACACAACACTTCAAGACTTATGTCATACCCCAAGTCTCCCTACCAATTCAAGTGTTCATAGACATTTTCTACCCCAAAATGCCTAATTCAACCTAAGCAATCTATTACAAAGGTGAAAGACATATTTGCCTATTGTTCCCAATATAGACACTGCTTTCTTGGTGTGTGAGGTATTCTTCTTTGTCCTCACTACTTCTAAGATTCCCAATTTCCAAGGCTTATAGCCTTCTTGAGCCTGTTATCAACCCTCCTCTCTAGGTCCAGGGTTCTGATTGCTTGGTGCTCAATTCTTCCTACTCTGTTTTTCACCCTTGCCTTTTTAGAATGCAACTTGCATACCTAGCCAGCTATAGCACAGCTTGCCTAGAAGGAGTTCACATTGCCTCTCTCTGGCAACCCATTCACTACAATAGAAGGAAAAACAAAAAAAAGAGACTCTGCTTGATGCCCCCCCATGACTGTACAGAGGATATACGAGGACATCAAACCAGAGCCATTATGTACAAACAAAAAAAAAAATAACAAGAAAGAAAATTGACTGCTTTGTTTTAGACCAAGATATGCACACACTCTATAGAATTTCACAAGTGAATCAAATAGTCCAATTTTTTATTGCTATGAAAGTGTTTATTACATTCACAGCATTCCAAGCTTCCAACCCCTTCACAAAATGAATCTGGCCTTTTATAGTTTCTACCCTTGTCCATTATCAGACAGTTAGGGTTTCTTACATTAGTGTTGTTCCTGGCCGTTCCATCGGCCTAAGACATTGGCATCGCTGGAACCCTTTCTATAGTTAGGGTGATAGCCCGATCCCTTTACTAATAGCTGACAATCTACTTACTGTGGTTTGCTTTTGCTGGTAGTCATCGGTAAAACAATGCCTATCGGCATCCTCACATCTCGTTCCCCTGATAGCTTACTTCCTACCAATGAGACCAACATAACTTTGACTTAGTGTTACTTTCGCTGACTGTCATCGGTGTGACAAACACCATCGACACACTCCAGAAACTTCACTCCGATCTCACGTTTCTCACCGATCGGTCACTTAACCTTGTCTTCACCGTCATGGCTTGCTTGACTTCAACATTGGCAAGACTTAGCCTATCAGCTAGGTGCTCTTTAGGTCTTTTGATGCCTCTGGTCACCCTGATACAATAGTCTGCGGTTTTGGTCTTCGCCTATCGGCAAGACATCAACTATCAACCGGTCACAAATTCATAGCGCTGATCGCATATTTCACTCTAATGGTCATCTTTATCAATCAAGCCTTCTCCTATCGGTGGAACTCCTAACGTAGTTAGGGTGATAGCCTGACACATCACACTTTGATTACTTCCACACATCATACATTGTTTAACATGCAATTGGTGGGGCCCCCTGATCTCCACTCAACCGATCACATAGAAAGACATGTTGACTACTGCACACTCGAACTAAAAGAAAATCAAAGAAATACTTTATGACCAACATACTTTATGACCACTAAGGTCATCACACCAAAATGTGTTATATACATATGGGCTCACTCCAATCCCCTTGGTGCTCCTGCACCAGTGCCATGTGTAGTATCCTTGCATTTACCATCTACTAGATAACCATTTTTTACTTCCACTTTCCCTCATTCAGGTTCATGCATTTACCACATCATTGTCCATCTAGCCTATTGTTGTCCTATCATGTTTTGAATGTTTTACTTAGTGTCATTTACTATCCTACCATAATAAGTTATCCATACTACCATATCCACCCACATCATAATAAAACATTATGCTTGGAGGCACATTACTAACACCTATAGGGTTTGGATTGTTCTCTTGGTTTTCATAAGACATTTAGAAGGTAAGTCTCTAAGTCTCATGCATTTCATGCCAAAACATTCCAAAAATACAACAAAAATTAAAACATTCCAAAATAACAAAAAAATCAAAACATTCCAAAGATACAAAAAAATCAAAACATTCCAAAAATACAAAAAAACAAATATCCCAAAAATCTAAGCAATAAATTTCCATACCATATCCACAATAAAGATTTACCCATCCCATAATAAATATCACATTGTTACATTTTCACCCATTTCATAATAAAACACTTGACATTCAAACAAAACAACAATCATGCAATACATAGTGCCTTCACAAGAATCATAAAAATTATGCCATATGTTGAAACAATAACTAAGCCATGTTATCAATTGTCATATCATTTGATATTAAACATCATCACCATCAAGCCTCATCTAGGGATATATCATTCCTATCATGAGGCACCTATCCAAGCATCATTTCAACTCTTTAGCAAGAGATACAATGGATGTGTGACTTGTGTCATGATTTGGTCTTTTGTTTTTTGATTTTATCTTTTCTATTCCTTCTCATGCTTTATCAACACCACCTAGATCCATTCATATCTTGGTGTGTTATGACTAGCAAAGAATGGGGCATAGCATTTGGTACGTTTGTTGGGTATTCTTATTATTCCAACTAATATTCATATCTTGTGTGTAATAGAATAGCTTTTTGCATATCATTCATCCTTTGCATCTAAGGTCATATCATACCTTTTGTGCATTTGGACTTTAATGCTCTAAGTTCATTCTTTACACGTCTAGACAAGGTTGTATTATGTTGGGCATGTATAAGGATACTCCTTTTTGTTTGTTGTGGCAAGTCCATGCAAAGGATACAAAAGTCACCCTTGTTCCATAATATCCTATTGCTATATCAAATAAGGGCTGCGCTACATATTATACCGGCATAATCATACCCTTCCTATCCATTATATCCATTACCTTCATAACTTATACATTTTCATATCCTATTCTAGAGCATTCTTTTTCACTCATCTATCACCTATCATAACCATATCAACTCATTTAATCCACTCGTTCTATCCTAAATAATCCATTCTAACATTTCATCCTAATATCCATTCTAATATTTCATCCTAACATTTCATTCTACTTTGTATCATGACCAAACTAAAAATAATAATCCATCATCACATCGCTCCATCATCTTGTTAATCACAAATAAATGTTAGCCATTATCGATAATCATTTTGTTAAACACTATCCATATGCCTATGTCGAGGAATAGCTACTTGGTCTACCATTGCTTTGTCTTTTTCTTCTCTTTGGAGTTTTCATAAGACTGTGAGTGCAAATGAGAAGAGATGGCCTCCTACCATTATTTGTAGGCCCCCAAGCCCTAATTTTCACCCCTAGCCTAGGTTTTTCATTGACCTCCTCCCCTTTTCACCCCCACCCTCTTGTTTTTATTTCTTCTTCACCTTATTCATCCTCGTCACTTGTTGTCACTTCCTTATCCTTCCTTTTGAGAATTTACATGAAAATTTTAAATTTTTGAATAAATTCTTGAGGGGGCATCCATTACCCATTATTCCCTTTTCCATCACTAACTAGGGGCATCTTTTTATTCATTGACATGACTCCACCTTACAGAATGTTGTATCAAAGAGAGGGAAAATGTAGACACCTAAAAATGACTATGTATTCACCTTCATTTTAGACACTAATGGGTCACTTCACATCCTAACATGTCTTCTAAATTAATTAAATAATTCTATTATTTAATTAATTAATCCATATTTCATTAATCCATTTTTCTCATATTAAATAAATAAATTTTATTTATTTATTTAATTTACCATTTCCTCTTAAATTAATTAATAAAACCCATTTATTTAATTAATTTATCATTTCTAACAACTTCTTGTCCATAAATTAATTAAATAATCCCATTATTTAATTAATTTGCTCACTCACATCCTTATTCTCAATCACTCACCACAATTATTAAATAATTGGTCACAATTATTAAATAATTGATCCAAAATTAAATTTACTTTTCATCTCCACCATCCATTATCACATTAAATCTTTCAATCTCCACCATTCACATAAAATAATGCTCTAGAAGATTCTTAACCTTGACCTATAATCCTCTCATCTAATCTTAGCCATCTATTTTATCTTTTAATCCCAGCCCTTCATTCATCATAATTGACCTCTATAAATTGAGCCTCTTACATCATTATCACAACACATATTTCATATGCAAGTACATGCTGCCATTTTTCATATCATTATCATTATCATTTTCTTCAATTATAGCCATCTCATACCTAGATTATGCTAGCTTTGTGGGCAGTCCATAATGCATAATATATCCATAGAACAAAGCTAGTAGAATCAGGGTGCACTCTACTCCATTCTTGTTGATTTAAGGTAGACAACTGAGAGGCGGGGTGAATCAGTTGTCTCAAAACCTTCTTTAAACACTTAAATCCTTCTTGTATTTCAACAACATAATAATAATTTAATCATGGAAGAACAATGCAATAATTCAAGAGCAAAAACACATTAACACATATGACACCAAGATTTTAATGTGGAAAACCTCATTAAGGGAAAAACCATGGGGTGACTAACCCAAAATTGTATTCTCTATTAAAAGAATAAGAAGAACAAAATGGCACTTGCCAATTAGGGCTCACTGCCCGAGCACACTACTCACAAGAGGCCTACTGCCTACACGAGACACACTGTCTAAAAACTAAAGAATATTACATACTTGAACTGGAGATTAGCATCTTCACCATGCTTGAGTCAGTTCCATTTAAACTCAACACTTCTACTCTACCTTTTGCTCTCCTCTTCTCTACCACTTTCTCATCTTCCTTCCAATACTTTGAAATGACTTCACAATTCTTATTTATACAAGACATCAACTTTGGAATGATCATCAAAGTTGACACAACATATTCTATTACCAAGAAGTCATAAAAATACAACTTGATTTGTTACAAGAACTTCATACGTATCACCACACTATCAACCACACATATCTAGGACTTCAATCTTCTTTAAGGAACACACCATGCTTTGCAGGACATCTTCAAGATCATTCGCAAGATGTGTAAAACATCCGGTTAGCCATGATTAGAAAGAACATCATCACCCAGAAGTAAATCTTCAATTACGAGCTCAATCTTCAATGCGGACTACCAACATGAACTGGACACAATCTAGAGACTCCCACAAGCTTGCCTGAATCACCAAAACATCCACACTACTTACTGAAATCATTTGCATCTTCATCCAGAACCTCAAGAACACAGTCTTTCATCACTGTCACATTAGAATAAATGCTTGCGGACCTCCAAACCACAAACCAATTGAGTTGTTAATTCACATTGGCTTCCTAAACATTCCACCAAATTTGCAGAACAGGATATTGCCTTTCTGGATCTCACCGGACCTATTTGTGTCACTCTATCACCTTTGAACATCTGCCAAAACTAGTTTTACTCATATAGCCATAACTTCTCCAAATCTTCATGTGGACCTCTCAAATCTTGACTGGATCATCTTTAGACACATATCTACAAACCTTTTGATGTGCATTCTCTGATCTTCATCTTAGCTGGGATCTTCACTACATAGAGCTTCACTATCTTCACTATTCTTCTTTGCTTTTGATAGGACTAATTTTCTCAATATCCTCAGCACACAGCTCATCCAATCCTTGACATCAATGCAACAGGAGTATGTTGACATCAATGACAACACCGGTTAGGCCCATACTTGCAATAGTTCTATCTAAGTGTGAGGGTTTGATTTGAGGTGAAGGTATTGAGTTATATTGCATTTATCTTCATTATTGACCTTGGATCATAATTTATGCATACAGAGCCCATGTGACAAATACGTCTTTTTAGGATTGTGTGTAAGACAAGAAGTAAGTGCTACAAGGTTATAATTGATAGTGGGAGCATAGATAATTTAGTTTCCTTTAATATGGTAGAGAATCTAGGGTTAAGAAGAGTAGCTCACCCTAATCCTTACAAAGTGTCTTGGATACAAAGAGGCCATCAAATATTCATGAACCAACAATGTTTAGTGAGTTTTTGGATAGGTACTTATGAAGATAAAGTGTAGTGCAACATTATGCCCATGGATTGTTGCAAGTATGTGCCTAATCGGTGTTGTCATTGATGTCAACATATCTATGTTTTCATTGGTCTCAACTATGATCCTATCTTGTTGCTCGCTTGTAATGAGTAAGATGCTTTGTATTTACTTATTTAAGTGATCTTGACGTTGAGGATATTGAGAAAATTAGGTCCTCCGGTAGAAACAATGAGTTGCAGTGGAAACAATGTATTGCATATAGAAGAATAGTCCAAGAGATTGCTTTGCATTTCTTGTAGGATGAATATCTTTGTCTGCAGATTGGAATTTATTTAGAAGTTTGTATGAAGATGTTATATTCCAAGTTTGAGGCTAAGGTATGAAGATTTGAGTGAGTTATGTTCACCGGAGTGAAAACTACTTTTCCTGTATGTTTGGTGGTGACAGGGAGAAAGTATTATGCTATGCATTCCTCCGCATTGATGTATTTTGATCTGCAGTTCTAGAGTTAAGTCTAAGATGGTGTTATGTGCCTTCACCTCAAATGGTTCATGATTTGGTGGTCTGCAAGCAATCTTTTTCTTATAACAATAGTTGACAGTGTTATTCTTGTGCTCTGGTTTGAAGAATCTTCTTGACAGAGTGATTAGAGATCATGCAGTTATTCCTGGTGATTACAATGTACTTGTAGATGTCTCCTGATCATGTTCCTAATTTTGGATTGGTTTGCAAAGAGAAGTTTGGATCATGAAAGAAGAATGTTCTTAGAAGACCTAGTGTTAACTCCAGTCTTGGCCAGTTTGGTTGTTTTCACTATTTGCAAAAATGCATTGAAGATTGTAGAAGTGTGTTGTGGCGTGGAGGATTGTGTTTGAGTCCCATCTAAGGTGTGGCATGTTCATCATACTTCTCTACATCTTTCCTTAACTAAATTTTGTAATAGGCCTAGACCTATTTCTTTGCATTATTGTAATGCTGACCTTGGAGAATGTTCCAATGGTTGATGTGTTAGAAATGAAAGCAACACTACTTCAATGGAAATCTAATTCGAGATAAATTTTAACAATCTTTAACTGTGTGTTATTAATGGAGATTATAACAAAACATGAACCCACAATACAGAAATATACTAGAAGCAGAATGAAGCACATAACACAAGTGTTTAACATGGAGAAAACCCTTTTGGGTAAAAAAACTCCACCAAGAAAAGAGGTCAAGTTGTATTATCTTCACAAAAGGAGATTACAAATACATTCACTTCCTCTATCCTCCAACCTTCACTTTGGTAGAACTTGGGTACCTATAAATTGTTATTTTCATCTCATCTACTATTCTATGGTTTATATAGAATTTACACAACCTCAAGACATTAAATGACTTCTTACAACCCCATAACACTTGTCAAGAGTCAACAATACAACTTTGGGCATCCATGGCCGAGAATAGGCTCTTACGGGGTCATAAATGCTGTCATACATGCATCCTACACTTAGAAAAATGTGCCCATGCAAGCTTGAATGCCTTGGGGCCAAAAATAGCCACTTACAGCATCTTATGACATGTCATATGCTATTATAAGTGTCATAGATTCTTATGACAACTTACAATTGTCATAGAATCTCTTCACCTTCTTACAACATCTATGACTTGCGTCATAACACTAAAAATAGATTATTCCTCCACATGTGCACCCCACTTTGACCAATTACCATTTACTATAGTAAATGACATCCCGTAACTACCACCGGTAACTTTGGGACTTATCGTATAGTAACTTCGTAATTACCATGGACAGTAAATAATTTTTACTTCTGCCAGTGAAACTTGTACATCCCTTATGGGTAATTGCAAATAATAAATAGAATAATACAATAATGGGATTTACAAGGTTAATGGAACCTTATCCCAACATTCTCCAACTTGACATTATACATTGTAAATCAACCCATAGGAAATCAAATGAAAACTAATCAGGCACTAGAAACAAGGCCCATGGCCTCTCTGCACCATACGAACTTCTCTGTGCTCACAGGCTTAGTCAATGAATCTACAACATTCTCCTGAGTGTCTATCTTCTTCAGCTCAATCTCTCCATTTGCAACCAACTCTCGAACAAAGTGATACTGAACATCAACATGCTTAGTCTGAGTATGATGCATGGGATTCTTGGCCAAACAGATAGCACTCTGGCTATCACAACCAATCTGAATGATCTTGCAATCAAAACCAATACCTATACACAGTCTCCTCAACCAAATTGCCTCCTTAGAGACATGAGTAGCAGCCATATACTCTGTTTCTGTGGTGGACAAAGCAACTGTGGGCTGCATCTTACTCATCCAACTCACTGCACCTCCAAATAGAGTAAATACATAGCCACTAGTGGACCTTCGACTATCCAAGTCACCTGCCCAATCTGCATCAACAAAACCTTGTATGTCCAAAGATTTATCAGCACTATTAGTACCAGAATAAACCAAACAATGATCAGGAGTACATACAAGATATTTAAACACCATCTTAGCATAGTTCTAATGTTGTCTGCTAGGGTTAGACATAAATCTACTCAAAACTCCCACTGCTTAGGCAATATCTGGTCTAGTACAAACCATTGTGTACATCAAACTCCCTACAACACTAGGATATGGCACATTAGACATATCCTCAAAATCATCCTCAGTCTTTGGACACATATCTAATGAAAGCTTAGTACGAATGGGTAAAGGAACTCTAACTAGGTTACAGTCCTGCAAACTAAACCTCTGCAAAATAGTATTCACATACTTACTTTGTGACAACCAAAGCTTTCTATTAACTCTGTCCCTCCTAATCTCCATTCCCAAAATATATCTTGCAGCACCAAGATCCTTCATCTCAAATGCATCTAAAAGTTGGGCTTTAAGCTCACTAATCATACCCTTAGTATTATTGAAAAACATGTCATCAACATACAAAACAATAACTAGTATAGAATCATCAACACAATAAATGTAAACATAGTGATCCTCCTTGCTTCTAACAAAACCCAATTTAAAAACAAATGAATCAAACTTTTGATACCACATTCTAGGGGACTATTTCAAACCATAGAGAGACCTCTTTAACCTACAAACCCAATGTTCTTTTCCTTATACCTCAAAACCTGTAGGTTTTTGCATGTAAATTTCTTCTTCAAGATCTCCATGCAAGAATGCAGTCTTAACATTCATTTGCTCAATCTCCCAATCATAAGCTGTAGCAATGGATAAGAGATATCTAATAGAAGTCAATTTAGTAACCGGAGAGAATATCTCACCAAAATCAACTCCCTCTCTCTAGGAGTAGCCCTTGGCTACCAGTCTAGCCTTGTACTTCTCCAATGAACCGTCTGCTCCAAACTTCTTCTTGAAGACCCACTTACAACCTATGGCCTTTCTTCCTTTGGGAAAATGAACAAGATCCTAGGTGTTACAAGAGTCTAAAGCCATCATCTCCTCCTGTATGGCTAGCTGCCAAGACTCACTATCATCTACAGAAATAGCTTCCCTGTAGGATCTAGGTTCATCGTTAGTACTTAATAAAGCATATACACAACAGAAATCTAGTGGGCTATACCTGTCAAGTAGATTCCATTTTCTTTTGGATCTCCTCAAGGGTGGAGTAAGAGACTCTACTCATTCTTTTGCATGATCATCTACACCAACTTCTTTTGTAACAACAGATTCATCTTCATCATAACTACTTGAATCTTCTTCTTCTTCTTCACCCCCAATTCATCATTTTGTTCTTCCTGAGGTGCATCTTGCTGCTCTAAATCAAAGTGCACCTTCTTTACCTTTTCAACTTTTTCTTTTGGTTGCTCAAGTTCAGAAATAGCTCTAAGTTCCCTAAAAATAACATCTCTAGAAAAGATAATCTTACGGGTTAGTGGATTCCAAATCTTATAACCTTTCACATTATCGCCATATCCAATGAATGTACACTTTTTAGCTTTTGGATCCAACTTGGATCTCTTTTCCTTAGGTACATGATCAAAAGCCTCACAACCAAAAACCCTTAAATGTGAAACAAAAGGTTTCTTACCTGTCCACACTTCATAAGGTGTTGAATCAAGAGCCTTACAAGGAGATCTGTTTATCAAGTAGCAAGCAGTACACATAGCCTCTACCTAAAAGCATTTATCCAACTGTGTATCACTAAACATACTTCTGGCCCTTTCCATAATTATTCGGTTCATCCTTTCTACAACACCATTCTACTGTGGTGTATACGAAGTTGTCTTTTGTCTAATTATACATGAATGCTTACAAAACTCATCAAATTCATTAGAGTAATTTCCTCTCCATTGTTAGATCTTAATATTTTTATCTTTAAACTTGATTAGTTATCTACTAAGACTTTGAATTCCTTAAACTTAGTAAAAAATTTAGATTTATGCTTCATAAAATAAATCCATGTAAATCTAGATACATCATCAATGAAGGTTACAAAATAATGAGATTTTCTGATAGATTCATTATCCACAGGTCCAAACACATCTGTATGAATAATTTCTAACTTCTCTTTTGCTCTATTGCTTCCTGAAGGAAATAATTTTTTATTTTGTTTACCAAACACGCAGTGCTCATTGAAATCAAAGTGCTCATCAGAATAAGAGAAACTATCCAACAAATTCTTATTCTTAATAGTTTTTAATACATTATTGCTTGTGTGGCCCAATCTATGGTGCCACAACATACAAGTGTTTTTAGAAGCCTCAGAAACATATGAGGCATTACAAACTGTAGTGGCTTCAAGCTTAAACAAGTTCCTGAATCTCTTCCCTTTCGCCACCACCAAGTTCCCTCTCACCAATCTGCAACCATGCTTGTCAAATGTCACATGCATTCCCAAATCATTCAATTTCAAATTTGAAATCAAATTTCTAGCTAATCTAGGAACATGCAAAACATCAGGGAGGGTTTTAATCCTCCCATCACTAAAACACAACAATACCTTTCCTTCCCTGACAATTGGATATGAAGAGTTGTCACCAAGGTAGATATTGTTACAAGTATGGGCCTAACCGGTGTTGTCATTGATGTCAACATACCCCTATTGCATTGATGATAAGGATTGGATGAGTTGTATGTTGAGGATATTGAGAAAATTAGTCTTATTAGGAATAGAGAAGAATAGTGAAGACAATAAGGTAAAGATCCCAGCTGAGATGAAGATCAGAGGATACGCTTCAAAGGGTTTGTAGATATGTGTCTTAAGATGATTCAGTAAAGATTTGAGAGGTCCTCATGAAGATCTGAAGAAGTTATGGCCACTTGAGTAAAACCAGTTCTAGCAGATGTTTAGAGGTGACAGAGTGACACAGAAAGGTCTGGTGAGATCCAGAAATGCAATATCTTGTTCTGCAAATTTGGTGGAGTATTTAGGAAGTCAATGTGAATTGACAACTCAATTGGTTTGTGATCTGAAGGTCCGCAAGAATCTATTCCAATATAACAGTAACGACAAACTGTGTTCTTGAGGTTCTGAATGAAGGAGAGAAAGATTTCACTAAGTAGTAGTGTGGATGTTCTCGGTGTTTCAGGAAAGCTTATGGAGGTCTTTGGATTATGTCGAATTTGTGTTGATGGTCCGCATTGAAGATTAAGCTCATAATTGAAGAATTACTTCTGGATGATGTTGTTCTTCCTAAGTCTGGCTGACCAAATAAGTTATACATCCTGCGGATGATCTTGAAGATGTTATGTGAAGCATGACGTGCTCCTAAAAGAAGATTGAAGTCTCAGATCTGTGTAGCCAACAATGTGTTGATCCGCATGAAGTCTTTTGTAATTAGTCAAGTTGTATTTTCTCTATAATGTATGCTGACTTGGATGATTATCCCAAATTCAAATGTCTTGTATAAATAAGAAGTTGTGAAGTCATTTCAAAGGAATCTTGGTTGAGATGAGAGTATGGTAGAGAGGAGAAGTACGAAAAGAAGAGCAGAAGTATTGGGCTTAAATGGAACTGACTCAAGCATGGTGAAGATGCTATTCTTTAGTTCAAGTACGTAATATTTATTATTTTGTAGATAATGTGTCTCCTGTAGGCAGTGGGTCTATTGTGAGCAGTGTGCTCAGGCAGTGAGCCCTAATTAGCATATGCCATTTTGTTCCTTTTACTCTTCTAACAAAAAATACAATCTTGGGTTAGTCACCTTGTGGTTTTTCCCTTAAGCAGGTTTTCCACATCAAAATCTTGGTGTCATATGTGTTAATGTGTTTTTACTCTTGAATGATTGCATTATGTTTCCATGATTAATTTATGATTATGCTGCTGAATTACAAGAAGGATTTAAGTAATTAATAAGAGGAAGTTTTGGGACAACTAATTCACCCCCCTCCTCAGTTGTCTGCCTTGATTCTAACAATTGGTATTAGAGCTAAGTTCCTCTAAAAGAGCTTAACCACTTGAGGAGATCCAAGATGTCTTCTTATAAGAAGGATAGCCCGAGGTTTGATGGAACCAATTTCACTCTTTGGAAAAGATGCATGGTATGTCACTTACAATGTATGGGAATGCAATATTAGATCATGGTATCAAAGAAATATGTTCCTCCACAGAATGGTCCGAGAACTATAGATGAAATCAGAGATGCTAAAAATAATCTTCGAGCTAAAGAAGCTCTACTGAGTGCCTAATCTGATTCAGAGCTGACAAATGTTATAGATCTAAAAACTGCATATGAGATTTGGGAAAAATTAGAACTTTTGCATGAAGGAGACAAGTATGTTAAATGTGCCAAGCTACAGAGTCTGAAAGGAAAATTTGAAAACATGAAGATGAGTGAAGATGAGAATATCACCTCTTACATGATGAAAGTAAATGAGCTTGTATGTGGCATCAAATGTGCTGGTGGAGTTCTAGATGAAGATGAAATTGTTGCTAAGGTTCTCAGATTCTTACCTCCTACTTATAAACACAAAGTTACTGCTATTGAGGAAGTTAGATCCTTAACAACTATCACAAGGGATCAATTGGTTGGTAAGATATCTACATTTTAGTTAGCTGAGTTTGGTGATGCACTTCCCAAGACTGAATCAATGTTCAAAGCTAGTGCCTCTACAAAAGGCAAACAAAGATATGATCCAGGTGAAAGTTCCTCAAGAAAATCTTCTTGGTATGAAAAAGCAAGAAAGGATTTGGAAGAGGATGAATTAGAAGCTAAACAACTTGAGGCTCTCATTGCAAAAAGACTGCCAAGAGGATCCAGTAAGTATGAAGGAAAATTGCCTTTCAAATGTTTTAACTACAATAAGATTGGTCATTTTGCCTCAAGGTATCCAAAAAGATTCTCTAGGCCAAATCCTAATAGATCAAGATTTCAAAAGAAGCGTTACTATGTTCATGAAGATGATGATGAAGGAGTAACAAATGATGAATTAGAGACTGGAAACAAATCCAGAAGTGACTGGGTGTTTATTGCCATCAAAGAAGAAGATCCAATGCCCTCTGAATCTATTAATCATAAAATGGTAGAAAGAGTATTGGCTACCCAAGTTGAAGAAAAGGATGATTGGGTCATTGATAGTGGATGCTCCCACCATATGATAGGTGACAAAAATAAGTTTATAGATTTGGAAAGATATGAAGGTAGAGTTGTAAAATTTGGTGATAATTCTACTGGCAAGATCAGAGGTAGAGGAACTATTTCTTTTGATGGAAAGAACAAAACTATTAATGTATTATATGTTGAAGGTCTGTAGCACAATCTTCTTAGTGTTGGATAGTTGGTGGACAAAGGCTATGATCTCCGATTCAAGAATGGAAAATGTAAGATCTTTGAAAGTTTCAAAACAGAGATTGCATCTGGTACTCAAACAAAAGGTAATATTTTCCACTTGGTTGGTACTGGTAAAAGTTGTTTATTTGTTCAAATTGATCAGAGCTAGTTGTGGCATAGAAGAATGTGTCATGTGAATTTTGATAATATCATCAAGATAAGAAACACTCAGGCTGTAAGAGATCTTCCAAGACTGGTGATGTTGGTGTGAATAGGGTTATTACCTAACCGGTTTAACCTTTGTTGTGTGGATAATTCATATTATTTAACTATTTATTAGTTAAATAATACTCATACACATGTTCACATGTTAAGTTGATTTAGTGAGTCTACTAGATGTTTCTAGTTATTTCTAGTTGTGTCTAGTTGTTAGTAGGTGTTGATAGTTGTCTTATCCTACACATGTGATCTAGTTACCATCCAATCCTCTAGTTGTCTCATGTAATAGGAATGTGACACTTGTCACATGACTACAACATCCTAGCTATCAACCTTGGTCTATATAACCAAGGCCTTTCATTGTATCATATCAATTAATCTTGTATCAAGTCATTATCTTGTGTATAGAATATCATTCTATCATGTTGATCTTCTTTGATTCTTGTGATTAGCTCTTAGACATCTTGATCCTGGGATAGCTACCTCCATAGCCAATCCTAACATGGTATCAGAGCCAGTCTATAATGCTGAGTCAAACAATAACTTTGATCAGCAGGTAAAGATCAAGTCAAAGCTGTCGACGCCACAGCAGTCCGCTGGAAATAGTTAAAACTTAGACACAGATTTGTCCACCCTAGATCACTACCTTCAGGTGTAGAGTCAAATCTTCCATCCCAAGCTTTCGATCCTCACTGGGTAATTTGATTCAACTCCAAAGATGACGATGACCAAAGTCTTCAATGGCCTTCTTGCAAGATTGTTGTTATAGAGATGCTCAATGGATACAAAGATGTCACAAGCCTAATCAATGATACTGTGATTATGCAGATCACCCTCCAAAACAATACAGTCTCCAAATACCTGCTATAACAGCGATGGAACCTCAAACATAGACTGAAGTACCTTAAAAAAAGTGGCTTGCATGAAAGCTGCAACAACTAAAGTTGTGTCCCAGGAGGCAGAAATGTTTGAAGAGATCGACGTGGATGAGAGCTCATTTAAACTAGATCACGGTCTCCTGTAGGAGTAGATCGGCCTAAAAATATGAAACAAGAGCTGAATCAAAACCTCCAAACAAGCATTGACTTCTTCAGTGGAAATTTGTGAGTGTAATGTGCTACCTCATGCTACAATCAAACCACGACCTCAATCTTGAAAGAGACAAGCCAAAGATGGCTCCAAAGGGGCAGTGAACAAAACAAATCTTATTGGAGTTTTGTTTAAGCCATCAACACAAAATAAAGAATAGTTTTCTCCTTCCTTCCTTCACTTGTTCATTCTTTCTTTGCATGTTTTCTCTCTTTTGGGGAGGAGTTTTTCCCATTAGTTTTTCTCCTTTTCTCCGCTTGTGAGAGATCTTTTGTACATGGGTACCTAACATGGCCTTATTTCTGGGACCCATCTTTGCATGTTTGCATTTGTTTGGTCCTCCCTAAGTTGCACTTAAGGGGGGGTGTTGGTGTGAACAGGGTTATTACCTAACTGGTTTAACCTTTGTTGTGTGGATAATTCATATTATTTAACTATTTATAGGTGAAACCTACTAATAGTTTGTGCAAAGAATGTCAATTGGGTAAGCAAAGCAGAGGCACATTCAAAAGTAAGGAATAGTCTTCTACCAGATTATTGGACTTAGTTCATACTGATCTATGTGGTCCAGCAAGAATCAGGAGTTTGCAAGGTGATAGATACTTCATGTTATTAATTGATTACCACTCTCGAATGTTGTGGGCAAAATTTCTGAAAGATAAATCTGAGGCTCTTGAGAAATTCAAAATATTCAAAGCTATGGTAGAGAATGAAACTAGATTAAACATAAAATTTCTAAGGTCTGATAGAGGTGGAGATTTCACATCTAGTGAGTTCATAGAATTCTATGAGAAACATGGGATAAAAAGATAGTTGTTTGCTCCAAGGACTCCGTAGCAAAATGGAGTAGTGGAAAGAAAGAACCGGACCATCTAGGAACCATCTAGAACCATGATGATGGAAGCAAATGTTCCTCAAATCTACTGGAGAGAAGTTGTAAGCACTGCTGTCTATACTCTTAATTGAGTACAAATCAGAAGAAATATTGATAAAACCCCTTATGAAGTCTAGTTTGGCATCACTCCCACTGTGAAGTATTTTAGAGTCTTTGGTAGAAAATGTTATATTAAAAGAGATGAAGACCTTGGCAAATTTGATGCTAGAAGTGATGAAGGAATATTCTCAGGTTATTCTACTCAAAGCAAAGCATACCGGTGTTATAACAAGAGATTGAGAAAGATGATAGAAAGTACAAATGTGAAGGTTGATGAAATTGTTGAAAAACCCTCAAGGTTTTATGAATATGATGAAGATGATCAAAATGATGTTTTGGTCCAAACCCCTTCTAAAATTTAGATCCAGACTAATCCAAAGAATCAGGAAGAAGAGATAAGTCTGAATGAACCTATTCAAGAAATAGAAGTGCAAGAAACTTCCAAAATTCTTAGGTATGTAAGACTGAATCACTCTGAAGATCAGATCGTAGGTGATAAAAGCAAAGGTGTTCAAACAAGAAAGATTTCTCAAGACTCAGAAAATTATTGTCTGATTTCAAAGATTGAACCAAAGACAGTGAATGAAGCATGCAATGATGAAAGCTGGACTAAAGCAATGGAGGAAGAGATGATGCAAATTGAGAAAAATCACACTTGGGATCTTGTTCCTAGACCTAAAAACAAGAATGTGATTGGAACCAAATGGGTCTTCCAGAATAAACTGAATGAAGATGGTGAAGTAGTCAGAAACAAAGCTAGATTGGTTTGCAAGGGTTACTCTCAAGTAGAAGGAGTTGATTTTGAAGAAACTTTTGCTCCGGTGGCAAGAATTGAAGCAGTCAGATTATTTCTTGCCTTTGCTGCCTTCAAGGACTTCAAAGTATATCATATGGATGTCAAGTCTACCTTCTTGAATGGTGACTTGGAAGAAGTATACATTGAGCAACCAGATGGATTTCAATTGTTTGATCATAGTGATATGGTCTACAAGTTGAAGAAAGTATTGTATGGACTCAAACAAGGCCCAAGAGCCCAGTATGAAAGACTAGATAAGCATCTTTGAAGATTGGTTTCAACAAAGGTACTGCTGATAGTAACTTGTACTTCAAAATTGAACATAAAAATATTTTGATTGTTGAAGTATTTGTTGATGATATCATTTTTGGAGGAAGAGATAGTATGTGCAAGACTTTTGCAAATCAAATGAAAAGTGAATTTGAGATGTCTATGTTTGGGGAAATGAATTTCTTCTTGGGCCTGCAAATCACTCAAACAAAAAAAGGAATCTTTATTTCACAGACCAAATATGTGAAAGAATTGTTGAAGAAGTTTGGGATGGAAGACTCAAAACCAATGATTACTCCCATGGCAACTAGATGTAAATTGAGTAAAGATGATGACTCTCCTAAGGATGATCAGAAAAAGTACAGGTCAATGATTGGAGGACTATTGTATCTTACTCAAACTAGACCTGACATTATGAATGTTGTTGGTCTTGTTTCTAGATTCCAAGCTAATCCTAGAGAATCTCATGTCATGGCAATCAAGAGGATTCTCAGATATCTAAAAGGGACAGTTGAGTATGGTTTATGGTATCCTAAAGATCATGATTTCTCACTTCATGCATATACAGATGTGGATTGGGCAAGAGATGTGGATGACCAGAAGAGTACCAGTGGTGGAACATTCTTTTTAGGGAAAAGATTGGTTTCTTGGTTGAGCAAGAAACAAGAGGCAATATCTCTGTCCACTACAGAAGTAGAATATATTGCAGCAGGAGGTAGTTGCACTAAAGTATTGTGGATGAAGCAAATGCTAAGGGACATAAGAGTGGAGTATGAGGAACCTATCACAATCTTCTGTGATAATTCAAGTGCAATAAATACATCAAAAAATCTAGTGTTCCATTCAAAGACAAAAAATATATCCATCAAGTTTCACTTTTTGAGAGAGCAAGTGAACAAGAATGAAGTCAGATTGGAGTTTGTACCCTCTACGGATTAGATTACAAACATTTTTACTAAACCTCTACCTAAGGACTCTTTTGAGTATCTCAGGGAGAAGTTAGGGGTTATTACCCCTCCAGTTTTGATTTAAGGTGCACAGATGTTCATTAGTCTGGTGGATCTCATAGTCATATCTTGTGGTCTGGATTGATGATGAGAAGCTGCTACTCAAGGGGCACAGTTGGTATTGATGCAAGTATGTGCCCTTTGCCATTGATGTCAAAGGGGGAGAGAAGACATGTGAAAAAAAAAGTGATTATTGATCAAAGGGGGAATAGTAAAGGAAGAGAAGACATGTAAATGGTTGTTGTTGATAGGGGGAGCTATGACAGTCAATAAGGAGAAGTTCTTGCCTTGATGGTTAAAATAGTTTTTCACATCATAAGTTGCCATCAATGACAAAGGAGGAGATTGTTGCAAGTATGGGCCTAATCGGTGTTGTCATTGATGTCAACATACCCCTGTTGCATTGATGATAAGGATTGGATGAGTTGTATGCTGAGGATATTGAGAAAATTAGTCTTATCAAGAATAAAGAAGAACAGTGAAGATAGTAAGGTAAAGATCCCAGCTGAGATGAAGATCAAAGGATGTGCTTCAAAGGGTTTGTAGATATGTGTCTTAGGATGATTCAATAAATATTTGAGAGGTCCTCATGAAGATCTGAAGAAGTTATGGCCACTTGAGTAAAACCAGTTCTAGCAAATGTTCAGAGGTGACAGAGTGACATAGAAAGGTCCGGTGAGATCCGGAAATGCAATATCTTGTTCTACGGATTTGGTGGAGTATTTAGGAAGTCAATGTGAATTGACAACTCAATTGGTTCATGGTCTGGAGGTCCGCAAGAATCTATTCCAATATAATAGTAGTGACAGACTATGTTCTTGAGGTTCCAGATGAAGGAGAGAAAGATTTTAGTAAGCAGAAGTAGTGTGGATGTTCTTGGTGTTTCAGGAAAGCTTGTGGAGGTCTTTGGATTGTGTCCAGTTCGTGTTGATGGTTTGTATTGAAGATTGAGCTCATAATTGAAGAATTACTTCTGGATGATGTTGTTCTTCCTAAGTCTGGCCGACCGGATAAGTTACACATCCTATGGATGATCTTGAAGATGTTCTATGAAGCATTATGTGTTCCTAAAATAAGATTGAAGTCTCAGATCTATGTAGCTGACAGTGTGTTGATCTGCATGAAGTCTTTTGTAATTAGTCAAGTTGTATTTTCTCTGTAATGTATGCCGACTTGGATGATTATCCCAAAGTCAAATGTCTTGTATAAATAAGATGTTGTGAAGTCATTTCAAAGGAATCTTGGTTAAGATGAGAGTGTGGTAGACAGGAGAAGTGCGAAAAGTAGAGTAGAAGTATTAGGCTTAAATGGAACTGACTCAAGCATGTTGAAGATGCTATTCTTTAGTTCAAGTATGTAATATTTATTATTCTGTAGACAGTGTGTCACTTGTAGGAAGTGGGCCTCTTGTGAGTAGTGTGCTCAGGCAGTGAGCCCTAATTGACATATGCCATTTTGTTCCTTTTATTCTTCTAACAGAGAATACAATCTTGGGTTAGTCACCCCGTGGTTTTTCCCTTAACCGAGTTTTCCACGTCAAAATCTTGGTGTCATATGTGTTAATGTGTTTTTACTCTTGAATGATTACTTTATGTTTCCATGATTAATTTATGATTATGCTGCTGAATTACAAGAAGGATTTAAGTAATTAATAAGAGGAAGTTTTGGGACAACTGATTCACTCCCCCCCTCTCAGTTGCCTGCCTTGATTCTAACAGATATTACCTCCATCATATTCTTCATATGAGGAGAGCCATTCCTTATGTGAAGTCATATGAAATGAGCATCCTGAGTCAACCAACCAGTGATCATTAGAAACAAGATTGTATGTAGAAAGTAAAACTTCTTCACTTGCATTCGAGGACTTATCCGAAGCACTCTCCCACTGTTTCTTGGGGTTTTTGCAGTCCTTCTTCACATGTCCCCTTTTACTACAGTTCCAACACTTAACTCTATTCTTTTTACCAGGAGTCTTAGACCAGCCCTTGGACTTGTCCTTAGCCCCTTTCTAATCTCCTTTAGGTCCTCTTTCCTTAGACTTTCCCCTAAAACTGAGAGCATCCCCTGAACTATTTGAACTCTTCTTCCTTAATTCCTGTGACAGTAGCACTGAAACAAGAGCATCCAACTTTGGATCTGCAAGGTTAGCAATGATAGCAAGGATAAAATTCTCCCAAGACTCAGGTAAAGAACAAAGAAGTAAGATACATTTATCTTCCTCACTAACCTCAACATCTACTAAATCAAGCTGACTCACTAACAAATTAAAAGAATTTAAATGCTCTGCAACTGATTCACCTTCTCGCATTTTCATGGAAAATAATTTTCTTTCTAAATAAAGTTTATTTACCATACTCTTGGCTTGATAGATCTCACCCAATTGTTTCCACAACTTGTATGCAGTCTCCTCCTTTGCGACATTCAACATGACAGAGTCTGAAAGATGCAACTGGATGGTTCCCCATGCCTTCGTATCCAGTCTATCCCACTCATCTTGAGATACATCATCAGGTTTTTTCTCTTTTTAAACAACCAACCATTTGTTTCTTTCTTCCAACAAATCTTCCATTTTCAACTTCCACAACTCATACCCCATTCAATTGAACTTCTCAATGTCCATTCGAGAGGTTGATGCAACGGTGGATGTAGCCATAATAACAACACAATATCTGCAAAACAAACACAACCAAATCTCCCACTGCAGCTACAGCTTCCACACTACCACATAAGAGTCAAAGCTGGCTAGGCTCTGATACTAAATGTTAGAAATGAAAGCAACACTACTTCAATAGAAATCTGATTCGAGATAAATTTCAGCAATCTTTAACTGTGTGTTATTAATGGGGATTGTAACAAAACATGAACCCACAATACATAAATATACCAGAAGTAGAATGAAGCACATAACACAAGTGTTTAACGTGGAGAAAACTCTTTCAAGTAAAAAACTCCACCAAGAAAAGAGGTCAAGTTGTAGTATCTTCACAAAAGGAGATTACAAATACATTCACTTCCTCTATCCTCCAACCTTCACTCCGGTAGAACCTAGGTACCTATAAAGTGTTATTTTCGTCTCATCTACTATGCTATAGTTTATATAGAATTTACACAACCTCAAGACATTAAATGACTTCTTACAAGCCCATAACACTTTTCAAGAGTCAACAATACAACCTTGGGCGTCCATGGCCAAGAATAGGCTCTTACGGGGTCATAAATGCTGTCATGCATGCATCCTACACTTGGAAAAATGTGCCCATGCAAGCTTGAATGCCTTGGGGCCAAAAATAGCCACTTACAACATCTTATGATGTGTCATATGCTATTATAAGTGTCATAGATTCTTATGACAACTTACAGTTATCATAGAATCTCTTACACCTTCTTACACCATCTATGATGTGTGTCATAACACTAAAAATAGATTATTCCTCCACATGTGCACCCCACTTTGACCAATTACCATTTACCATAGTAAATGACATCTCGTAACTACTGCCGGTAACTCTGGGACTTACCATGCAATAAATCCAAAATTACCGTGGATAGTAAATAATTTTTACTTTTGCCAGTAAAATTTGTACATCCCTTATGGGTAATTACAAATAATAAATAAAATAATATAATAATGGGATTTACAAGGTTAATGGCACCTTATCCCAATATGATGAATGTAATGCCAACCTTCATGTACATTCCAAGGTTGATGAATTGTATAAAAGCATGTAATAGAGCTGTGAAAAAGTGTGTGTTGAGTGAATGTGAAGAGATAAGTACGAAGGTGTGAAAGAGTAGAGCAGAGAAGTTATATTGGGCTTCAATGGAACTGAATCTTGGCATGAAGTAGATGCTACTTAATCAGTTCACCACTTTGGCAGTGAGCCACCCCTTGGTAGTGAGCCACCCTTTGGCAGTGAGTCATTCTTTGCAGTGAGAAATTTGGGTAGTGAGCCTCTATTTTTTGGTATTGTTATAACTCATATATTTCTGTGGGCTAACACCCACCGTGGTTTTTCTCTTTTAGGGTTTTCCATGTAAAAATCTGGTGTCTACTGTGTTGGATGTGTGATTGTGATTAAGTCTATGGTTTCATGTTTTCATGGTTAAATCTAATTATCAGTAATTAAGTTGTTGATGGTTTGATAGTCATATGAAGCTAAGTTTTTGTGACAATTGATTCACCCCCCCTCTCAATTGTCTAGTGTATTTCAACAATTGGTATCAGAGAAAGGTTCCTCGATGGTAAGCTTAATAGCTTGAGGTAGATCTAGGCTGTCTTACGAAAAGGAGGCTCCACAGTTTGATGGGATGAATTACGCAACTTAGAAGATTTGAATGAAAAACCATCTGCTTTGTATTGGTTATAAAGTATGGAAAGTGACATAGATTGAATATACTATGCCAGAGAATGGTCTGACAACTGAAGATGAAGTCAAAGAATATGAGGTAAATATAAAAGCCAGAGATGCTCTGCTGAGTGCATTGACTAACTCTGATTTAATAAAGGTCATGGATTATGAGTGCTAAAGAAGTCTGGGATAAGATAAGTAATCTGTATGAAGGAGATGAATTTGTAAAGAGTGCCAAATTGCAAGGATTGAAAGCCAAATAAGAAGGTCTTAAGATGGGAGAAGATGAAAACATAACATCCTTCATGCAAAAGGTTGATGAACTTGTTACTGGAATCAAAGGTATGGGAGGAACTGTTGATGAAACTGAAGTTGTGATGAAAATTCTTAGGTCATTACCTAAATCCTATGCTCACAAGGTTGTTGCAATTGAAGAAATAATGACTGTGCAAAAGATTAATAAGGATTGGTTGCTTGGTAAGATTACTGCTTTTGAAATGAGAGAGTTTGGTGATGCTCTACCAAAAGTAGAAACTGCTTTCAAATCCAGTACTTCAGAAAAGATCTCCAGAGCATAAAAGTACAATGTGGAACCTGATGATGAGCTTGATGAAATCAAAGCCAACATTGTTTACAGATTACAAAGACGTTCTGGTAAGTTCAAAGGCAAATTACCTTTCAAATGTTTCTCATGTGGTAAAGTAGGTCATTATGCTTCCTGATGTCTTGAAAGAATTGAAAGGAATAGAAAAAGATTTGAGAACAGGCCTAGAGCTTCAAAGAAATGCTACTATGTTAGAGATTTTAATGATGAAGGTTTGACTGATGATGCTAGTACTAGTGCAAATGAATGAGTGTTTATTTCTATTAAAGAAGAACCTATGTCTACTAATCATGCAAGCTGTGTGAAGGAAGAAAAACTAGTGGAAGAAAGTGTTTTGGCTGTTCAGGTTGAGAAAGACAAGGATGAATGGATTATTGATAGTGGATGTTCACATCACATGACCGATGACAAAAGTAAGTTTGTAAGTTTGGAAAAATATGATGGAGGACTGGTTAGGTTTGGAGACAATGCAGCTAGTAAGATTTGTGGAAAAGGATCTATTTCATTTGATGGAAAGCATAATACTGACAATGTCCTATATGTGAAAGGCTTGAAGCACAATCTTTTGAGTGTTGGTCAAATGTGTGACAAAGGTTATGATCTGAGATTCAAAGATAATGGAAAGCTCTAGAACTGTGATTGCTACTGGTAATAAGACCAGAGGTAACATCTATCAATTAAGAGGAACTAATGATTATTGTTTATTAACCCAAGCAGATGAAAGTTGGTTGTGGCATAGAAGGTTATGTCATACAAATTTTGATAATCTAGTAAAGATAAGTTCAAGTCAGACTGTAAGAGATTTACCAAAACTTGTAAATCCCACCAATACTATTTGCAAGGAATGTCAGTTGGGGAGCAGACAAGAACAAGTTTCAAGAGTAAACAATTTTATGCCGGTTTGCTAGATCTCGTTCATACAGATCTATGTGGTCCTACAAGGATAAGAAGTCTACAAGGTGATAAGTACTTCATGTTGCTTATTGATGATTATTCTAGAATTACTTGGGCTACTTTTATAAGAGACAAATTTGAAGCACTAGAGAAGTTCAAATCCTTTAAAGCAATGATTGAAAATGAAATAGAGCTGAAAATCAAATGCTTGAGGTTTGATAGAGGAGGTGAGTTCACATCAAATGAATTCAACATTTTATGTGAAGAGTAAGGAATAAAAAGACATTTGTCTACACCTAGAACTCCTCAGCAAAATAGAGTTGTGGAAAGGAAGAACATGACAGTTCAAGAAGCTGCCAGAACAATGATAAAGGAGGCTTGCCGGAAGTCTTCTGGAAAGAAGCTATACATACTATTGTCTACATTCAAAATAGAGTTCAAGTGAAAGGTAATGGCACTAAAACCCCTTATGAATTGTGCTATGGAAGAATTCCAATAGTAAGATACTTCAAAGTCTTTGGAAGAAAGTGTTATATCAGAAGAGATGAAGATCTAGGGAAATTTGATGCAAGATGTGATGAAGGAATCTTCCTTGGATACTCTACCAAGAGTAAGGTTTATCGGTGCTACAACAAAAGGTTGAAAAATATTGTAGAGAATGCAAATGTGAAGGTGGATGAAGGCAAAGGAAAAACATCAAATCAGAGTGGCTATGAGTTAGGTGAACCTATTGATATAACTTATGAAGAAAAAATTGAACAAGAAGAAAATCAAAGTGAAGACAAAAAGGCTCTAGAAATTGCTAAGACTCCCAGGTATGTAAGAATCAATCTCTTTGAAGATCAAATTATTAGAGACAAAGAGAAAGGACTACTGACAAGGAAAAGAGCTACAGAAGAACAAGTGAATTATTGTCTTCTCTCTACAATTGAACCAAAAATTATGAATGAAGCTTGCAATGATGAAAATTGGGTTAAGGCAATGGAAGAAGAACTAATGCAGATAGAGAAGAATGAAACTCGGGAATTAGTTCCTAGACCTACTGACAAAAATATTATTGGAACCAAATGGGTCTTCAGGAATAAGCTAAATGAAAATGGAGAAGTTGTAAGGAATAAAGCAAGGCTTGTGTGCAAATGATATTCTCAAATTGAAGGGACAGATTTTGAAGAGACTTTTTCTCCAGTAGCTCAAATTGAAGAAATCAGAATGTTTTTGACATTTGTAGCTCACAAAGATTTCAAAGTGTATCAGATGGATGTGAAGTCTACATTCTTGAATGGTGAGTTAGAAGAGAAAGTCTAGATTGAGCAACTGGAAGGATTCCAACTATCAAATCAAGGTGATATGGTATGCAGGTTAAAGAAAGCATTGTATGGACTCAAGCAAGCTCCTAGGGCCTGGTATGCAAGGTTGCATAAGTACTTATTGCAATTAGGATTTAGTAAAGGCACTGCTGATAGTAATCGTTATTTCAAGATTAATGGTGATCAAATTTTGATTGTTGAAGTCTTTGTTGATGATATCATCTTTGGTGGAAATGAAGGTATGTGTATGAAATTTACTGGTGAAATGTAGAAAGAGTTTGAGATGTCTATGTTTGGTGAGATGAATTTCTTTCTGGGTTTGCAAATCAATCAATCAAATAAATGAATCTTTATATCTTAGTCTAAGTATGTGAAAGAGTTGTTAAAGAAGTTTGGGATGGAAGACTCTAAACCGATATGTACTCCCATGATGACTAGTTGTAAATTGAGCAAAACTAATGAATCACCCAAAACTGATCAAAAAAAGGACAAATCCATGATTGGAGGATTGCTTTATCTAACTCAAACCAGGCTTGATATTATGCAAGCAATTTTTCTTGTTGCAAGATTTCAAGTTGATCCAAGAGAATCACATGTTATGGCAGTAAAGAGAATCCTGAGGTATTTAAAAAGGCACTCTGGATCATGGCTTATGGTATCCAAAGGATAATGATTTTACTCTTAGTGCTTATACAGATGTTGATTGGGCCAGAGATGTTGATGATAGGAAAAGTACAAGTGGAGGTGCCTTCTTCTTAGGAAATAGATTGGTTTCATGGTTGAGCAAGAAATAAGATTCAATCTCTTTGTCAACTACAAAAGTAGAGTATATTACAGTTACATTTTGTTATACTCAAGTGTTATGGATGAAGCAGACTTTGAAGGATATAAGAGTTGTTTATGAAGATCCAATTGCAATCTTATGTGACAATACAAGTACCATAAATATTTCCAAGAATCTAGTGATGCACTCAAGAACAAAGCATATATCTATAAGGTATCACTTTTTGAGGGCAAAGGTGATAGAGAATGAAGTTAAGTTGGAATGTGTGCCCACAAAGGATTAGATTGTAGATATTTTCACTAAGGCTCTGCCTAAGGATACTTTTGAGTATCTCAAGGAAAAATTAGGGGTCATTACCCCTCCATCTCTGAACTAAGATGCAAAGGAATATATCAGTCCAGTGGTGTCCAAAGATTCATTCTTTGATCTGGATTGATGTTTTGAGAGCTACCTCTCAGGGGGAGTAGCTGAATGATGAAAAAAGAGTTGGTTGCAGAAGTTCAAATTTGATCAAAGCAGTAGAGTGTAAGTATGTGTCCTTTGCCATTAATGTCAAAGGGGGGAGAAATCATGTGAGTGCAGATGTGTAAAGAGAAAGGGGGAGAATCATGTCTTGATGGTCTTTATAGTTTTTCACATCATATGTTGCCATCAATGACAAAGGGGGAGATTGTTGTAAGTATGTACCTAATCAGTCTTATCATTGTTGTCAACATATCTGTGTTGTCATTGGTGTCAACTGTGCACCTATCTTGTTGCTTACTTGTAACGAGTAAGATTCTTTGTATTTACTTATTTATGTGATCTTGATGTTGAGGATATTAAGAAAATTAGCTCCTTCGATAGAAACAGTGAGTTGCAGTAGAAACAGTGTATTGCATACAGAAGAACAATCCAAGAGATTGCTCCGCATTTCCTATAGGATGAATATCTTTGTCTGTGGATTGGAAGTTATTTAGAAGTCTGTCTGGAGATGTTATATTCCAAGTTTGAGCCTTCGGTATGAAGATTTGAGTGAGTTATGTTCACCAGAGTGAAAACTGCTTTTCATGTATGTTTGGTGGTGATAGGGAGAAAGTATTATGCTCTGTATTCCTTTGCATTGAAGTAT
Organism: Cunninghamia lanceolata; assembly: GCA_027924645.1. NCBI lineage: Eukaryota > Viridiplantae > Streptophyta > Pinopsida > Cupressales > Cupressaceae > Cunninghamia > Cunninghamia lanceolata. The sequence goes on along the minus strand of BSBN01000677.1, from coordinate 10,386,212 downwards.
TTTGATCTGTAGTTCTATAGTTAGGTCTGAGATGATGTTATGTGCCTTTAACTCAAATGGTTCATGATTTGGTTGTCCTCAAGTGATCTTTTTCTTATAACAGTAGCTGACAGTGTTGTTCTTGTGCTTTGGTTTGAAGAATCTTCTTGACAAAGTGATTAGAGATCATGCGGTTGTTCCTTATGATTACAATGTGCTTGTGGATGTCTCCTGATCATGTTCCTACTTTCAGATTGGTCTACAAAGAGAAGTTTAGATCATGAAAGAAGAATGTTCTTAGAAGACTCGTGTTAACTCCAGTCTTGGCTGACTTGGTTGTTTTCACTATTTGTGAAGATGCATTGAAGATTGTAGAAGCATTTTGTGGTGTGGAGGATTGCGTTTGAGTCCTAGCTAAGGCGTGACATGTTCATCATACTTCTCTACATCTTTCCTTAGCTAAATTTTGTAATAGGTCTATACCTATTTCTTTGTATTAATGTAATGCCGACCTTGGAGAATGTTCCAATGGTTGATGAATGTAATGCCAACCTTGATGTACATTCCAAGGTTGATGAATTGTATAAAAGCATGTAATAGAGTTGCATAAAAGTGTGTGTTGAGCGAATATGAAGAGATAAGTGTGAAGATGTGCAAGAGCAGAGTAGAGAAGTTACATTGTGCTTCAATGGAACTAAATCCTAGCGTGAAGTAGATGCTACTTAATCAGTTCACCACTTTGGTAGTGAGCCACCCCTTGGCAGAGGGCCACCCTTTGGCAGTGAGCCGTTCTTTGTAGTGAGTAATTTGGGTAGTGAGCCTCTATTTTTTGGTATTGTTATAACTGATATATTTATGTGGGCTAACACCCATCGTGGTTTTTCCCTTTTAGGGCTTTCCACATAAAAATCTGGTGTCTACTGTGTTGGATATGTGATTGTGATTAAGTCTATGGTTTCATGCATTCATGGTTGAATCTGATTATCAGTAATTAAGTTGTTGATGGTTTGATATTCATATGAAGCTAAGTTTTTGTGACAACTGATTCACCCCCCCTCTCAGTTGTCTGGTGTATTTCAACATGGATGTATGCCATGTACTTCTAGGAAGATCATGGCAGTATCATAGAAGATATCTCCATGATAGTAGAATGAATACTTATGCCCTAGTGAGGAATGGAAGAAAACATGTCCTCACTCCATTGACTACCCAAGAAGGAGAGATGGAAAGAAACCCAAGAACATTGCTATTGAAAGTAAAAAATTCTTGAGAGAAGATGAATATGAAGCTACATGTGTTGTTGAAATGATTTCCAAAGAGTTATGAGTAGACAAAGCAAAAGAGCCCAAATGTGAGGATGCATATGGTGATAATGCAAATTTTGAGATGCTACTGGTACATGTAGCGAAGGGAGCTAACTATGAAAATGCATATGCAAGTAGTGGAGTCTCTATGATTTTGCATGTTGGGGAAACAAGATAAAACATGGTGATGATTATAAGGAGGAAGTGAAAGCAATAGCAAGGAGGAGCATCAAGAAGAGAAAGGGGCATTGGGAAAAAGTCATGTCATGGTGTCAAAAAACTACTAGAAGATAAGTTTCATGAGAAAAAAGAGTCAAGGTAAATATGGATTTTTTTTTGTAATAAAGAAAGGGCCTATTAAAGGGGAAAAACATGCAAAGATAGACTATGGTCGAAGGAGACTACGCCAATCCAAGGATGTGAAAGAGGAGATAGAGAAAATGCCAATCATGATAGAAATTAGGAGGGAATGCATGGTGCCTCATGCAAGTAGTGGAAACATGTGATAGAAGTGTTGCAAGTGAAGGAAATGTGTAACAACTATAAGGAGCATCCAACCATAAAAGAGGAGGTAAAGGAAATGTTTATTGTACTGCAATAATGGAAAGTGAAGTTGCAGCAGTGTTTTCTCCTCTAAGGGGCAAGGAATTATCTGTGGGCATAGTACAACCAAGTATGAAAAAGGGAGAGCAGATAATAGTTGCAAGAGAGGATAAAAATGGACAACAAATGCTCAATATATTCCAAGAGGATGCAAGTGATCATGTAGAAGCAATGAAGAATTGTAAAGAGATGGAGAAGGCACTATGGAAAGATGCACCTATGGTAATTAAAGATTACCATAATGCTATTTTTGTGTAGGAAAAATAAAATTATGTCTAATGGTGGGCATGAAGGTAATGAAAGAGGAGGTATAGGTTATAGAAGAAGGAGCTAAAGAAGAAGAAAGGATAATGGATGAGTGGTTTGAATAGAGTTGGGCCCTAAAGAATAGTTTACACTATTAAAGGATGAAGAGTTGCTCAACCAAATATTTGACAATGATGTAGTAGAAGAGGAGAGTAAGGGTGAAGGAAGAATGGATGGGAAAGAAAAATAGTTTAATATTTTAGCCAAATGCAAAGCCATTCTTGATGGTTCACTTATCTCTCACATGCCACCAAGGAGTGTTGATTTTGTGAGAAGAAAATAAGAGATTTATGTTAGCAGAGGATAATAGGTATGTTGAATACATGAAGGATATTTAGATACATATTAGGTAGGATGATGAAAGGAGAAATAGCTTGTGTTGTATGAATTAAGGAGGAAGAGAAAGTAGGCAGGATGTTCAGTTGCAAGTTTACTTGTAGCAACATAACATATGAGTTGCAACAATATAATTTTGATAGTGAGAAGAGGCTCACATTTTGTAACCTAGAAGTTTGATGTAGGGGTATCGTCGGACCCTACCACTCTATCATGAGCCAGTTTGGGGCTTTAAAACTAATACAATTAATGCCCAACCAAGAAGATTTTGGAGAGTACTAGAGGTTGGTAATTTTAAACTTGCTTGAAGCTTAAATGAAAAATTGGGAGAGATTTTTATTTTTGATGAGTTTGAGAGGAAAAATAGGGGAAGTAGCATGTGGAATGACAAAGGAGAGTGAGGCTACATAGAAAAGAGAATGGATTAGAGAGGCTAGAAAGGAGGAGTAAAACAAAGACAAGAAAATTGGAAATTTTATGGAGATGTAGGAGGAGTGAGTAGGTAGAGGATCTTTAAAAAGTTGTATTTGTCCTGATGTGAGGAGAAGGATGTGAGGCATGAGAATCAAGTAGTTTCTTTATGTTATTTTGTCCCCTTCTACTCTTTTGTCTTAGATTTTGTGCAGTCCAATAGGATAGATAATTATGCGCTAGGTGTATAGGCTTTGTTGGTGTAATTATTTATTTAATTACACTTTATTAAGTTTACTTTAGGGGTTTTTATAGCTCACTTAGGGTTTTCAACCTTGCAATATAGAAGCAAAGTCTCACATGTAATTATTCAATTCAATATTGTTATTTGCAACCATATTCAATCAAATTATCCTCTTGTCTCTCTCTCTCTTGTAGAAGGTAATCTCTAGTTTTGAAGGTGATCTTGGGAGTTTGAGTCCATTGAAGACTCTTACATGGTATCAAAACTCATCAATTAGCTATTACATGGTACCAAAGCTTCATATCTACAAGCCCCTTCTTAGATTTAGGAGAAAATCAGGCAAGAGCCTTTTGTTAGGTGTATTTCATTAAATTCAGAGTAGTTGAGAAAGTCAAATTAGCCTTTATTTGGCTCAATTTGAGCACTAAACGCTAGATCCACGAGTTTGAAATGGGTGTTTTTTCCAGATCCAAAGAGTAGCCACAATTTTGAGGCATTTTGTGTCAAATCTGACCTTTCCATCATGCCCAAAAGACCCAAAAACCTTAATATTGATTGTTAAATCATTGAAATCAAGCTTATGAGCATATGGGTAATTTTTTTGCTATAAGATGTGTATGACTCCTGTATGACCTTGTCATATGAATTTTATCAAAAAAATTTAAAAAAGGGTTGGGGCATTACATGCCCCAAAATGGGACATGCAAGCCCATTTTGGGCCATGTTGGCTTGTTTTCTGGCCTATTGAGCCCTATGTTTTGCCCACAGACACCATAATAGGGCCCCTTTTGGGCCCTAAGCTTAGGAATTTGGCCACCGCTTGCAACAACCTCTCAACCACCATCCTTTTGACACCACTGTGCTACCCTCAGCCATTTTCCATTGTTGATCTCCTCCCTAACACCACCAATGCCCCACCCAGGGGCTACTCTACTTAAATAGTGTTTCTTGGCGTAGTCATCACCCATTTGTGGCCTAGTCATCACTCGACCACCACCGACCAACAGAATGCCACCAACCAAGCCCCTTTTGGCCCTAAAGAAGGTCTTTTTTTTTTTTTGCATAACTTGGGCATATGGAGTCAAAAATTTGTAAATGAATAGGCATTGGAAAGCTGGTTTCGATATCTATCCAATGATGTTGGTATTTTTTCCAAATTTTGTTACTTGTCCATTTTATTGCTATTTGAAGCCCATATCACCATTTTGGATTCCAAGCTAATAAAATTTTGCCACAATCTCTATTTTTTGTGATTCTTAAGGCATTGGAAAGGTATTTAGGAGCTCTACATAGCCATCTATGTATTTTTTCTAGATTAAGCCCCATGCATATTTTATTCAATTTGTCAATTATTTGCATTCTGATTGATATCTTAGACATCATGACACTTGGATATGTTCTAGTTTTTTGGGTGGATTTCATATCTGCTTCATTTCTGCACTTTAGTTTTCTATTTTAATCATGCACCTAAATTTATGGAAAATCAAATGTAATTATTATGGGAAGAAAAGACATACAATAGATTAATGCATGCTAAAACAACTTGATGATTTAAAACTTATGTATAAATTTCATCAATTGAGACAGTTGTGCATTGCCAGTGGAATTGGTTTTTCAGATTATTCTAACCCAACATATGTCAACACATCTCCATCTCCTATTTCTTCATCTAAGTCTAGTGTTGCTTCTTTGAGAGCTTCCAGTGATTCTTTGTAGTAGGACTTGTTGATGGTGGTTTTAGCACACAACAATGCAGATGTGATTGTAGGTTTCACACCTCTCTTGAAAAGTATCCTACCCTAGGTAAGACTACTTCAAGGATAATACAGCTAGGTCTTAGGTTGCTTGGAATCTCTCAGTTGGTATGTTCTAGTTGTGCCTCCAAGGGGTCTTACATGCAATCTATAGATTTTCAAGTTTGGGGCAGCAAACACACATAAACCCTTTGATGGTTTTCAGTTGATAAAATAATGTAAAATGCTGCTTGAATTCCTAATCTAACAATGGTTTAAAGAAAATGTAAAAGGTTAGGGTTTGAGAAGAATCCTATATGACATTCACAATGCACAGGTTACCTTTAGTAGACAAATACTCTAAAAATTTTAACCAGTTTCCTGAGTTACTAAACTGAAAGGGGTGTTATAGTACTGCAGAAAATGGTGCTATCTTTAATGGAAGTCAATAGATTTTTAGATTACATTCATTTGTCAAATACCTAATAAGCGGTGCAACTTAACTTATGAAATGCAATCAAACTTTAGCACAAATAATTAGTCCAGACTAACTTTACACAACTATCTACCATCAGCAAATAATTAAAAGTATGGACTTAGAGGATTCATCAGATACTTTCGGCAAACCACAAACATTTTAAAGGCACAACTAACTAACTATGGGAGAGCAAGAAGTGAACCACGAAAACTAAAATGAGCCAACACAAGACACAAATTCTTAGAATTACTACAGAAACTTGCTTTGCATTACTTCAAATGGCATAGAGTCAACAATTCGGCATCAAAATCTCTCTTACAAACAAAGGAGATGGCAGCCCTTTATATAGAAAAGCAGCATACTGAGCTTTCAAATAAACGGTGGAGATCAACTCGACACCGATGGTCCAGATTACATCGATAAATACAATTGCAATAGCTCACATCAATTCTCAGATTACATTTTGTCTTCTATGAAAAAGATGAAAAACAACCTCCAGATACATTGAATCTAGTCAATTTGACTAGCCAACTCAATATATTAGTAGAAAAGAACATTTTAGAAGCACAGAAAAGACAAAATAGAGTCACATGATGCCCTGAATACAATAATTTATAATTATGACGGGTTTATATCCTTAAAATATTCAAAATATTATCAGGATTCTTCATCTAAATCAATTTTGTCTTCACCAGCCAGGTTGTTATGGTAAGTCAGCCACGCGTCAAGTGCAGGATTAATCTCTAAGGGATCTGGATCCTTCAAACGATTGACCCAGTAGTCAAACATCTCCAGTTCCTGACTGAATTTACTATATATTTTTTCTATCTCTGCACCTACCTTTTGAAACACCTTGAATTTGGCCCTGAGGTCGCTTACCTTGTCTAACCTATCCTCCATACTAAGCTTGGCATCTTCAAAAATCACCTTATGCAACTTATCTTTACACTTTTTGATATCAAATGGGGCATAATCATCATAGGATGCTTCCCGGCAATCCTTTAAAGAGTCATTGATATCATATATGATTGATCTTAGCTCATCATCGGTTGGCTTATATGCTTCTTTTATATTTTCAAAAGTTTCTTTTCTCAAAAGAAGCTGTTGATACCATTCAACGGCCTTTGGCAACTGATTCCTAGTCAAAATATTCTCTACAACCAAAGTCTGGGCAGGCAAGTCCCTAATGCTCTTTATCTGAGGATACATATGCGAATAATATTCATCGAAGGAGTCACATTCCTTGCACAAATCTTTCCATTTCTTGTGTAATTCTAGTAGCTTCTTGTGCGCTTGAGCAGAGGCGTTAATAGTTTCACATCCCATCTCAAAAAATTTTAATAGCCATTTTTTTGTACCTTGGGATTTGGATCTTACCTCACCCAATCTGGCCATTTCATCAGTAGATAGGAAAGTGGGTATTGTCCTTATATCTCCTCCTGCATCTACTAGCTTAACCAAAAACTGAAGGCATGTGTGAAGTTCTTCATTCTGCTGCTTCAAATCCTTCTTGGACATTTCATCCTTGTCTAGTTGTTCCAAAATTGATGTAACTGAATCCTTAAAATCATCCACCCTTTGTGCATGAGTGGCGGGTCCCAAATCAACTATAGATATCACATAATCCTCTGCCTTGACATGTTCTTTTGTTGTATCAGCTGGTGGGACTGTTATTTCTGCAATTCTTGATCCTGACTCATCTTTATAGATCCTAGACTATATTTTCACCTTCTTTTGTTTCTTAGTCTTCTAAGCTTGTGACAAAATTGTACTCAAATCTAGCTACATTATTTCCACTTGTGACTCAGGATATGCCATTCTACTTTGTAGCCATTTAGGTGCAAAAGATTTATTCAATTCAGTAGCTCCATCATTATCAACTACAACCATCTCTTTGAGTGACTTCTACTCTTGCTCTGGTTCCTCATTCTTTTCTGTGTTTATCTCTTCTTCTTTTTCTTCTTCTTGGGCCAAGTTATCCAGATTTACCATTATACTTTCTTGAGCTGACTTGAAAACTTCTTTCATTTGACCTTTATCTAGAGGACTATCAGATACATCAATGACTTCAACATTGACTAAAGGTTCATGGGAGTCTTTATCACTTACTTCAGCCAATACATCTTTCTCCTCCTCAAGTGTTGTTTCAGGCTCATGCAATCCCAACTCTGCACATACTTTCTCAATCTCAGGTAGCAATGGTATGGCCAAAGAATCCGTAGGCATTTGTGAAATAGGAATAGTAGAGGATATGGCTAGGGGAGGCACATTGACTTGTGTTAGATTAGCTAAAACTGCCGATAAGGAAGAAGAGATGACAAGAGGTGAAGGAAAATGTAGTGAAGGTAGAGGGAGAGAGGGTGAAAAGATGGTAGAAATGGGAGGTAATGTTGCGGGTGTAAGTAATTGAGTGGAAGAAGTAGAGAGTGTAAGTGTAGTAGTAGAAGGGGATGAAGTGGTGACAACGGAGGAGATAGGCTTGCTAGAGGTATTGGAAGAAATTGCCAATGAGTAGGAAGTAGCCACACTGGTAGAGGTAAGAGAGATGGTAGGGGATGTGTCTTGAGTTACAAGAGTTGAGGTTATAGGTGAAGTGGATGCAATAGTGGAAGAAGTGATAGAAGAAGAAGTGGTAGTAGTGCTTACACCTTGGGTAGCGGGAGATAGGGAAGTTGGAGGACTAGAATCTTTCTTGGTTGTAGTATCCTCCTTACTAACCTCTTTTACTTTTGCTTTTGTTTGCCTTAGAGCGTTCTCCAGGACCACTTGGCATGTCTCTTTTCTTGGAGGCCCTTGTTCTAGTAGAGGGAGGCTGATCTTTCTTTGGAGGAGGTCTCGCAGATGGCTTCTTAATCTTCTTCGCTTTCTCAGCCAGAGATGTATGTTCTTCAATGTCTGATTTCTGCCTTTTAGCTAGCTCTGCCTCATGTGTGACATTGATTGGCTCATCTTCTTCTCCCCCAAAGTCCTTATCTGATTCCAATGTTATATAAGTGAGTTGTATTCCTTGTCCTTCTAAAGCAGCCACCTGACCCCTTACCCAGGCTTTGCTCAATTTGATAGGTTCTCTCATAATAGTATCCAAGGAGCTTTCTTTTGCATTTTCCCAATTTGGTAATGGAATAGGTTGATGGTATTGAGCCTCCCACAGTCCCTTGACCATAACATTTTCATCATCTTGCAACTGGTCTGGTACTGCCATAATGTGGAACTTCTTGATGAAAGCCAGAGGCAGCCTTGAATGTGCCTTCTTCATAATCTCATAATCATCTAGGCAATTGGCCCAAAAATCTTCAATGTGTATCTTGTGAAATAGCTTCTTACTCATGAGTCTTTCCATCACCTTATTTGGATCAAAATGATCCCTTGCATTGTAGTAGTGTAAGTTGAGGAGTTGAAGCTCTTTATCAGAATGCTCTACAGATGCCAAAGAAGGGCATGCATAGTTCCTCTTTCCAAATTGGATAGGAAACTAAACATTGGTTCTGTGTAAGTGTTTGAGCTTCTCGGCATATGGTATTAACTATCTAGACAGCTCTAGAAGCACTGTCTTGTCATCGGGATACCTGGGAAGTCTGTAAGCCATCCCAGTGAAGCCTTGCACCCTTAAATATGTGAATTTCTCAAACTAGATGTACCATCTACCATACTTAGTTATTTCATTCATTGCTTTAGTGGAAATCCTCAAGGCTGTGTTACCTTGCAGCATTTTGGTTATATACATTGTGAAAGCATCATTTACCCTTTTGAAATGTATCAAAGATTGAGATGAGGTTAGTTGTGGGTAACATTAATATACCTTTATCTAGGTTTGCTCATCATTCCAACTTCTCCAATCTTGGACAACCAACATAGTGATTTCTCCTTGCCAATGCATAAACAATATAAGATGTCCATCTGAAGTACCTTTTATCCTTGAAATTGCTAAAGCCCTCATGAATATTGTCACTGAGGATTTGGGCCCAGTGGAACTTAGTCCCTTTCAATATCTCAATGATGATAACAAGCATCCACCCCTCAAAAGTGAAAGCTGTAGGTAATCCATATATCATGCTTAAGAAAGTTAATAAATCTCTAATTTCATCATGGAAATCACTCCTATATAGTACTTGGGGAAACTTACTGAGAGCAGACCTTCTATTTTTGGCCCAATTGTCATTCATGTGCTTTCTTCATCCTTCTACGTCTTTGTTATAGGTCTCCTCTGATCCTTGTTTGTTTGGCATAGTCATAACCTTGTGCCAAGGAATATCAAAGGTCTCAGCTAGAGAGGGTGGGCTTAAATCAGCCAAGATATCCCCATTGGTTGTTTGGATTGTTCTTGTCATGATATCATACCTATCTGCATAGGTTGCCATCAATTCTGCACATTGCACTAAGGTGGGGAAGGTAGTATCTTGTGATATACCACTGTCCCTGAGTATTCTAGCCCTAGGAGTTGGGTTTGGACCAAAGATCCTCAATCTAAAGTCATCTAGGTCTGTCACTGTCATGCCCACACTTCCCATGCAGTCACAACACGTATTCATGCGTGTCATGTCCACATGCGTCATGTGGTCATGATACGAACTATCAAAAAAATTTCCCACGCTTCCCTAGAAACCCCCTCGCACGCGTAGGCGTGCTCGACGGTGTATGCTTATGGTGATAATAATACAGTTGTCAGCGGGGTACTAAGTACATGTGCGCACACCCTACGCAAGGAAACGCATGGTTTCCTGACTTAGATTAATCTCACGAATTTATAATTGAACAACAATTGTTTTAGATGATAGATCATTTCAGTAAAGCACGGTCATTTGTTCTTCTTTCCATTTTCTAGAATTTAATACTAATTTCTCCTCCTTCAGACTTAGCATTTTCAACCAAGTCCGTTCATTTGCCCTCTCTTCTTTTTCTTGGAATTTAATTTTCCTTGTATTTCTATCACGTTCATTTTACCGTTTCTCTAAAATTTAATTTATATATATATATATATATATACTGCCATTATCTCAGTTCACTTAACTCTCAATTTCATTAATAAGTTCTTTAACTATAAAGAAAGTATAGAATAATTCATTAAAAATAGAGCAATGAGTTAATTTTTCTTTTGCAAATATAAACATTGTATTTCTGAATTGCAACTCTAAGTTTAAGCATCTATTCAATTCGTATTATACATTATGCATAAATAAATCCCACTTTCCTTGATTTAAGATTTCTATTTCAAGTCAAATGTTTTAAACTACATATAGTTTGCCTTAAAATGAATAGTGAAAGTGAATAATAAAAGTGAATAGTGAATAGTAAAAGTGAATAGTGAATAGTGAAAAGTGAATAGTAAATAGTGAAAAGTGAATAGTAAAAGTGAATAGTGACAATGAATAGTGAATAGTGTATAGTAAAAGTGCATAGTAGAAGTAAAAAGGTCCCCATCCTAGGAAGAGACCCTCAAGGTGGCGGTAATTTCAAAAGCAATACTGCAACCCAAATTTTATTTATTTCATGGTGGGGATATTTTTTAATACTTTTACAGACTTAATTAAAACATCAACTAACTCACAACGTTGCAAGTAGAAGAAGAAGGAACTAGATAATTTTAATATCCTTTTAAAAACAAATTTTCTTTTCCTTTTCTTATTCTAAATGGTAAAACTTAATGAACAAGAAAATTACAACTATCAACCCAAGAACAGAGAGGATTTCCTCACAACTCCAAAAATAACAATTTATACAACAATAGGGAGATAATTTTCTCCTTTTAAAAAATTGACAAGGAAGGAGCTATTAAAAGATCAGGCTCTCCTTAAGACTTAAGGAAAATAGAATATTTTCTAAGATCTAATAATCTTCTTCAAGCTTCACAATAAGCTCCCAGAAAAACTACATATTACACAAGGGAAGAAACACCACACAAGCTTCTCTCCTCCCTACCATAGACCCACAAGAGAGTCACCCCCGAGTTAGGGAGACCATCCTCATACCCAGGGTAAAATAGACTATACACATCACGACATTGAACAACAACAACAAATCAAATAATACACACACCCTCAAGGTTTGACACTCAATTATAAAGACAAAGCTTAGGTGAGTTCAGGGAGGGTAGGGAAGTAGACATCTCTACCTCTAGGTGTCATCCCTTCACATTTTATCACTTTTTATCACAAGGCCTCAAGCCAACTTTATCACAAGGCCTCAAGCCAAAAATTTATCACAAGGCCTCAAGCCAAAAATTTATTCTTCCGCAAGGCCTCAAGCCTTCCAATGAATTAATTACCAGGGATATCCCAATAGGCTCTCAAAGCAACAAAGCCCTCTAGGCTCAAAAGTACTAACATGCCCTCAAAGCATTTACAACAAGAACCAAGATGACACCTGAGGAGGGTCACACCTTCCCTTCCCTATACAAGATGAGCATTGCCTTCCAACTGGAAGGAGCTCTTTCTACACCCAACACACAAAACCTCAAAACAATAACAAAATACTCATAGAAGACATTTGCAAACTCATTCAACAAGCAAGAAATAACATACATATAAAACAACAGATACACAGGAGAGTAGACTTGATTCATCAACCTTCCAAAGCCCAATTATGGAATGAAAGTTGATGAAGAGCTCCACTCTAGCCTCCTTCTCCAAAATTCTCCTTTTTCCTCAATAATCCAACCCCAAAAATAATCTCTCTATGATCACAAGCAAGGGATAATGAATGGAGGATATAGGATGGCTAGAATAATTTCGGCATTATGAGGCTATGAAGAGAAGAATAGAGAAAGAATTGGGCATTATGAGGATGCCAGAAGAAGATTTCCTAGAGGAGATAAGAATGCAAGAATGAAGTCCCCTCCTGCAAGAATGAAGTTCCCCTACACAAAAAATAAAGTTCCCCTGCAAAATTCTGTCCCTCCAATTGCTTAGAGAAGGGTCTCATTTATAGATTTTTTGAGAAGTGAATGGAAGGTGAGTATCAAGAGTTGAGATCAAGGGCTCACATTATCTGTGAATTTTAAATTCATAGTGGATGAATTAAAAATTCATTGTTTTAAGATTGTAATATTTAAATAACCCCACTATCCCAAGTGGAATTAATAAAATATCCCCACTATCCCAAGTGGAATTAAAAAATATCCCCACTATCCCAAGTGGAATTAATAAAATAAACCCACTCATTATCTATTATCCCTAATGGACTTAAAACAATTAACCCCACTCAAGAGGTCCCCCATTATAGCCCACATGTAGAAATAAAATACAATAAGTAAACTAAAATAAGAGAGAGTGGGTGACACACCACCCTCATTAAGGGGAACCCCACCAAAAGAGAGGCACAATGAGACAAGCACTCCATTATTAGGGGATCATGGAGTTGCTCCATGATTGGAAGTGGGCCTGAGTGTGGATTCCACTCATCCCATTGTCCCCATGCTTCCAAATTCGTTACTTAACTTCACCCTGAAGTTGAAGTGACCATATGGAGGTTAACCCAAGGTTATCCTAGTCAAAAAGGTCCCTAGACCCATGGGGTATAACCTAGGGTTGTTTTAAACCTAGTTAGGACTCCCAGAGTCAAGTAAAAACACAAAGAAGATGGTCAAAAAGAAATAAAGTTAAAACAAGATTCAAAACAACATTTCTTACAACACTTATCACAATATAATTAATTCAGAAGATAGAACTATTTCCCTTAACCTCATGCAACATTACAACAATACAACATTACAACAATTTACCAAACACAAGGTTGATCTTAGTTCCTCATGGAACTAGATCGGCTCACAAGGGATACAACATAGGGTGTGGAATGATCTCTTGTATTTGTGGTTTTGTTAGAAATACCTACACACTCAATTTCAAAGTTAATTCCACATATAAATATCATAGCCGAAACAAATTTAATACATGCATTTCTAAAGCATACCACAGTTCTTATAAACATAATGAAATCACATGACAATTTTCTATCTAACATCACCCAATTAGTTTTCCTTTAACATAATCAGATTTTAATAGTTTGAAAATCTGGGAACAACAGTCCCATAAATATAAAAATACCAACAACAGTAAGCTAAATAGTCACATGTACGGAAATGAAAAAGTGTAGGCCTCACAGTGACTTAGGTCTGTATCTCCTGCATCACTCCACCTGAAGTGAATCTTGGTCTCTGGAGGGATTCCCTTAAATTCGTACTTCATAGCTTGGGCTCAAGCAGTCATTTAGTCTGCAGGACTAGACCTTATAAGTTTGATATCTTGAGAATTCTTTTCACACACTTCTAAGTTTAAGATGACCTTTAATGAATCTGCTAGTACTACTGATATACCCTTTTAAAGAATCTCAAATTTAATAGTTATCACTATTGCACTTATAACAATCATCATTAATACATGCAAAGAAACATTTAATGTTGCAAGAAATCTTATGAAAATCATCATTATCTATGCATTACAACATTAGCTCTATTATTTTTGGCACTTTCCATTTGAAAATTCTTTGAAACACAGTCATTTCGCATGATTTGTACTATTTTTAGGGTCATCTGACTTGTAGACAAAAAAGCGCTAAGTTAGATTTTTATATCCCTTTTGATGGCCTTGAATTGAAGAAAATAGAATATAAGATATATATTGGTTTATTTCTAAACAGTCTATTGCAATCTAATTGCTAACATTTTCTAATATTTCTTGAAAAATAAATTCAATATGTTTAAAAATGATGGAGGATTTTCTTCAAAGTATTCCGGTCTTATTTCAATCAACTTTGAAATATTCCGGTCTTATTTCAATCAACTTTGAAATATTCTAAATTATTGTAAAATCGCTTCTGGAGCCAACTCTGGAGCATTCCAACTTCATTTCAGTCAACTTTGAGATGTTCCAACTTCACAATTTGGCTTAATCCATGGATTTAACATTCTCGCAACCTTTTCTCCTAAAAGATTTAAGATGAATTGTTATTATATTAAAAATAGGGAAAAATAATGAAAGTACTTGTAGACTATACTTCAATTTCACCATCACTCACTCTACCTTATTCTGCCACATTCATTTTTTTTAGATGGGATGGGTGGATGGTGGGAGAGAGATTTGGATGGAGGATAGGGACTCAAGCGTCTGTTTCCAAGAGGAGGTGATAGTGTCCCATTTTTGGATGCTTGCAGCACATAGAACATGTTAAGTGTTATTACGTGCATGAATGTTGGTAGGTGATTGGATGAGATGGAAATGGAGTGGATTATGATGTGAATTATAGATGGATGGGAGATGGAGGATTATGATGTGGATTATGATAGGTTTATGTAAGGATGGATGGGGAATAGTGGATTATGATGTGGATTATGTAAAAGCATGGACCATAGGGATATGATGGGTGAAATATGTGGGATAGTGGATGAAAGATGCGGAGATGGAGGTATGTGGGAAAGTTGTAGAATGGAAAAGAACCAAGACCAATGGTTGCACACACCATTTTAGATTTTGAAGCTTGTGATTGGGAGGGGGTGTTGGGGGTAATGGGGATTTGTTATTTTTCCTATTTGAGTACTTAGGGACCCAAATGGACTTAGGATTTTTGGAACTTTTAGATAGGGAGTAGGATTTGTGGGATTTTTGGGATTCAGGATTTGTGATATAGTGGGATTTGGATGCTTCATTTGGATTAATTTCTTTTTGCTTAGGGACCCACACCATTTTTAATT
The DNA here is from genome assembly GCA_027924645.1 of Cunninghamia lanceolata. Lineage (NCBI taxonomy): Eukaryota > Viridiplantae > Streptophyta > Pinopsida > Cupressales > Cupressaceae > Cunninghamia > Cunninghamia lanceolata. The sequence goes on along the minus strand of BSBN01000677.1, from coordinate 10,371,136 downwards.
TTACTTTTGGGGGTGTGGGCTTTTGTAGCCTTTTGGATTTTTGTTTTTGACTTGTGTATTGATGCCCTTCATAATGGTAATTTTGAAACTTTTGTAGGCTTTTTGATTTATGTGAGGAGGCATCCAAATTTGTATTTTTGAATCCCATAGCTTCATGTTTAGGTGATGTGTGCGTTCATTGATCCTGGTTTGGAATGTTAGGGGATTTAAGGGAATGAGATTTGTGGATGGAGGGATTAAGGAACTTGTGGATGAAGGGATTAAAGATGGGAATATTAGGAGTTGGAAGGAGAGGAGGAAGAGTGGATGGAGGAAGATGTATGGTCACATGCTTTTGTATATGGTATGACAATGGGAGAGGGATGGCAACATATGACTTGAATGTATGATGAGGTCTACCAGATTTATGATTAATAGAAGAGGATTTAAGAGGGGTGAAGGTGGTACCAACATGTATGGATTGTTTATCTTCATATGTATATCCAAGGCCATGCATGTGTGGATGGATTTGGACATGGATGGGCTCCAAGATACCTTGTTCAATAAGGCCTAAGCATTTTCCTTGATAACTCATGTTTTGGAGCATGCGATGCACAATGAGATATTTGTTTCTTTGGAACCAAGATGTGAGTCCATTATTAGATGGAGAAGGATGGGTGGTGGATAGCTTTTGTTCCTCTCCCATGAGAGAACCACCATGGATGAAGGTAGCTGGACCAAGGGGATAGGATGATGGATTTGGGACGGGGTTGATAAGGGATGATGGAAGATCAATGGAAGATGGATTTAGAATGGGATCAATAGGAGACGGTGTGAAATCAGGAAATGGATGAGTTGGAATGCCTGGATCTTGCTCAACATTGTGCTCATTAAGATTTAGTGTAATAGGATTCAAGTTATCTGTTTGATTATCTATGTTTTCTTGGGGACCAAGTGTCTCATCAAGAGAACTAGATGTTGTGGGTTGATGGATAGGGCTAGGTGGAGGATGGATAAGACTGCTGGAGGTTCCTTGATCATGAATAGTATTGGGACCATGAGTGGAAGGAGTGACAAGCTCTTGATGGCTTTGATCTTGATTTGGTAAGGAACAAGGTTGATCTTGCTTTGGAGTTGACTCTTGACGTAGCTCTTGAGTTTGGATAGGCATGGAAGTTTCTTTGATAGGTTCAATGTATGGTTGGGAATGAATTAGGCTTATGGCAGGTGGATCATCAAGAACATTTGAAGGTTCTTGGCTAGATTTTGGACTACAAAATGGGATAGGAGAAAAAGGCATGACATTTGAGGGTTCTTGGATAGTTTCAAGGATAGGAATTTGATGGAATGAGGGTGGTGGTTGATTCCTTGCTAGTATCCAATGGATCACATCCTTCATTAGTATATGGGTAGATGTAAAATATAATGGATGAAGAATAATGGTAGAAGGTGTAGGCTTATGTGTAAGATTAGGATCACTTGTGCTAGATGGGGATGTAATTTGATGAGTGGATTTGGATTTCTCCACAGCTCTTCTTTTGCTTTTAGATTTTGTAAAGAATCTTTGGAAAAAATCATTCAAGAATTCTTTGGTTGATGGATTAGAGCTTGGGAAGTTTGATGGTGGTGTTGGTGTAGGACTAGTATGCTTTGGGATAGGCATTCTATTGGATGGTGATGGAGGACTAGTAGATGGAGTGGTGTATGATTCCAAACTTAAGGTGGTATTTCTCTTGTCAATAGTATCATTAAGATGGGTTAAGGATGTGTGATCTTGGTGTGAGGAGTGGCTAGTACTAGTGTTCTCATGTTGTGGAGGATTTGGAGATGGATATTGAGGAATATTCATGAGATTGGTTGATAAGGAGGAACCAGGCTGACATGATGATGAGGGTGACTCATGGAATTGGTATGTTTGTGGTTTTTGGGTTAAGATCTTTTTCTCTTGTGTTGGGATGGAGTTACACATAGATTGAAGTCTTTGGATTTTGGTTTGTTCCTCCAAGTATGCCTCTAAATCTACAAGATCCTCATCATCATTAGGAGAAAATTTTGGACCACCTCGAAGTATTTATGGTTTTGGATTTGGCCTAGATTTATTGATGATCTGACCATTTTGACAAATGAAGATTGGACCAGGTCCAAGAATGAGAATATGAGTAAAATGATGATAAATGAATTAGGACAGAAATGGATGGATTGGATGATTTGATCGATTAAAGATCTTCTTAGGATTCACAATGACAAATGGTGACAAGGATGCACTTTAAGCACAAAACATAATGGCTAGATGTCTAATAAGAAGTGGAAAATGTTTGTTTTGAATACACACACAAAACACGGTAGACATAAAGTTTTGGATGACTCTAATACAAAATTAGAGTAAAAGTCTAAATGAGGGCCTAGATTAGCCCCAAAATTTTTCATTGGTCTCGACAAATTTGAAAACACTCGTAAGCATGCACAACCTAGGCTGGAAAGAGGATACTACTTGCTGAGTCCCTACTTGGATTACTCCATATACTAAGACAAGGCGGACAACTAGAGATATTGGTGACACTAGCTCCCCCACCACAGCGCGGGCACACCAAATCTCTTACCCCGAAGATCCAGAGATCTTATGAACTAAGGGATTTTCTATCTCCATAATGAATAGTATGTGTAGGGTGGCTTCGAAGGTCTAACCTCCTACACCAGCAAGTAAAAAAGGTTTTTGGCCTCTATAACAAGTGGTTTCTAGTCAATGTTTTAGGATAATCTGGTGTCTATACATGTGGTGGTTCACTCATTTAAGAGGCCTCCTAGCTCTTAGAAAGGGTTTTTATACATCTCATGGATATTGAGAGAGACTTCCATTAGTATAGAACATCTGCACTAGGTGATTGATGACTTTCGTCACAGCCACAATTAGTTATATAGCGGACTAAAATGAAAGTACCACTTGGGTCGTTCCCTCTCACAAATCGGGAGGTAGACCCTCTAAAGGGTTAAAAACATAAAAGAGATGAGTGTGACTTCTGATCACCAAGTTTGTACAAGGTGAGAGCATACACCTACCACCTTACAAGCACAACAAATAGTGATTAATGAAGCCCTTAGATTAAACTAAGTGCCTAGATTAATGATAAAAATTTGATCTTTGACAAGCGGTGCTGCACACAATCCATTAGTAGTTTCAATGATTTGATCTTCGACAAATGAGATAGATGAAATCAAAGTATTAGCACAAAACCAAATCCATGAAAAAAAATCAGAAAATAATGTTAACATGCAGCCATAAAAAGATAAGCTCATCAGAAGATTGCAATTTCAGATACATTTTTTTTTCAATAGTGACATAGATTTGATCATTTTGAAACATTTTTGACTTGAAATGTAAAAACTCATAAAAGATACCCCTACTAATGTTCTGAGACCTTTCCAGAAATATAAAAAAGTTAGAAAAATTCCATGATTTGCACCTAGAAATGTGGATTTATGAAAAAGCTATAGTCGGCAAAGATTTGATCATTTCGTACCTAATTTGGCCTCAAAATTAAATCTTTAAAGAACAGACCCCCATTAAAATTTCAAAATATTTCCATAAATGTAAAGTGTTTTAGAAAATTCACTGATTTGCTTACAAAAATGTAAATTTATGAAAAAACTAAAATCGTTATAACTTATTCAAAACTGATGATAAAGACGTGATTTTTCTATTGTAGGTTCCTAAGATGATCAATAAACTTTTGTTTAAAATATTGTAGAAAAATTCACATCCGTTTGAAAGATATGATAAAATCTTTAAAACCTAGGGTTTTTTTTTCCAAAAATGACATAAATCTACAACAAAAGTTAATAAAACCCACAAAAAGCAAGCTAGATTTTCAAATTTAAGCACATAAACCTGCAAAAAGCAAGGGTTAGAACCGCAGGTGTGCCAAAATGTATACATGAAAATTGATCAAAGGAAAACAGAAGATAAATGCAAACACAAAACCTTCTCCTTCAATCAAATCCGCACACTTTGATTGATAAAATGATTGACATGTCAGTTGCTCATGATTAAGCATAACTCTACTTTGTTGTGTCATTTATTTTTTTTGTGTTGATAATGGCTTGGTTGAGGCTATATTTATAGAGTTTTGATGTGGAGGGAAGAAAATTTGATATAGATTTGATTTTAGAGATGAGATTTGATTTTTGCTTTATTTGATCAAAGGGGAAATAAAACAAGATAAGATTGGATTTGAAAAGATAGAAAGAGATTTGATTTTACTTTTAAATCCTCAAAAGGAAATAAATATTTGAAAAAGGATGGGAGGGTAATTGATGAATTATCTAATTAAATTAATTAATTAGATACACATGAGTTCAATTTTGGAAAGATATCAAGAAGATGCTATTTAGATTTTATTAATTAAATAAATATTTGATTTATTTAATTAATGTTAGATTTATGATTTAATTAATTAAATAATATAAATTATTTAATTATTTGAAGAAAGAAGGGATTTGATTTTTTGCTTTATTTCACAAAAAGAGGAAATAAAACAAGTATAAGATAAGATTTGAAAGAGGAAAATGATTTGATTTTTATTTGATTTAAAATGAAATAAAGCAAAAGAAGATGAGAGGATAATTGAGAGGATTATCTAATTAAATAAATTAATTAGATACACATGAGTTCAATTTTAGAAAGAAATCTAGAAGAAGATATGATTTGATTTAATTAAATAAATATTTAATTTATTTAATTAATATTAGATATCATTAATTAAATAAATATTTGATTTATTTAATTAGTGTTGGATTTATGATTTAATTAATTAAATAATATAAATTATCTAATTAACATTAGAAGAAAGAAGGGATTAATTAAATAATTGTAAATTATTTAATTAATGTGGTAGAATAATGTATAGTGAGTGATGGTGAAATTGAAGTCAATTTTAGGTGTCTACAGTAGCAAATAAATAAATCTATCCAACCGTTTCTCTTAAAAAGTGTGGATGACTTGTCATTTTGTAATGAGAGAATAAAGGATGTCATTCCTTTATCATCGAAGTAGGAGAGATAGATATAGAGAATAAAGGGAGTTGTTCCTTTATCATAGGAATGTGAAAGACAAGTGTACTTATTATATCTAAGTGTTTCAGGATTTAATTGTGTAAAAAAAATTTCTCCTCAATGTTTCGGATCACACTCCATGATCCATCATTAAGAAGTAGAGAGCAAGAGAAGAGAATTAGAATTCATAATATATATATAAGACATACTTAAATACTTATTAATGTACATACACAAACACATACATATATTCATCAAAAAACCTGATGGTTCCTTAGGTTGTCACATCTTCCATAAAGCTACCCACACTAACCTTTACCTTCACTCTTGCTCATATCGCCACCCTACCCAAAAAGTTGGTATCCTTAAAACTTTGGGCTCTTTGTACTTGTGATGCTAAAAACTTAGACCAAGAGCTTACGCATCTTACCAAAGTGATGCAGAGCATGGAGGGATATCATTAACCAATCACAAATCAATCAACTTTGGACAATCTTTTAACCTTGAAACCCCAAACTTGTTACTTTCTCATAGTTTCATCAACTTTGCTTGTAGCATTCCAAACAATGAAAATTCAACATAACTTTCGAAAGAAATTGAAAACCCCCAAACCAATTACCATTCTAGATACCCTTTTCCAAGTTTCAAAACATATCAAGAGTGCAGGGGTGATCTATTTGTAACAAACCCTTCAAATACTTGCTACTACGTTTGACAATAGGCTTAAAAGAGCATAAATTCACCGTAATTTGACCATAACTTTCAGATAACAACTCCAACCCATGATCTAAAACCTGTTTGGGATACCCTTTATGGAGTTCTACAACATATCCTAAAAATTAGAGGTGATTGTTTTGGAACAATACCTTCAAAAGTCTGCTGCTACGCTTGAAGAAGGCCAAATTAGGCTTGTTTTGATAGGTCACTTTGTGGTTTTCACAACCCAGACCTTAAACTCTCAAACCACCAGCCTAGAAATGTCAAACATGGTCTGCATAAACATTTTCCATCACCCAAAACAATTTCTTCAAAGTTTTTTCACAAACCCTATCACTTATACAACCTTTTATGCCCAAAACTAGAGAATTTCCACCTAGGGCATCATCTAATCTTCATCAAACCTCCTTCCCTGCTCCTACCAACACCATACAATAAAAATACACCCTATCCAACCCCATTCAACTAACTCACAAAGCTTTTCATCGGTGGAATGGTGAGATTTCCATTATTTTGCTCATAAAACCCCAAAACCTAGATTTTCAGAACTAGTTTTAGAAAAACGACTATAAAACCCACAAATCTTGATGAAATATTATGAGACAAAAACCAAAAGGAAGATAATTCATTCCTTTACCAATCCCAATGCCTAAGAGTTGACTTTCAGGCTGTACCAAGCCGTACCAAACATTGTTCCATCAAGTTTCAATGCAAAAACGCAGGAAAACAGGGTTCTTTATTGAATTTTCAACAAAATACAACTCTTCCCCCTTGGTTTCACCTTCACCAGGTCAATTTAAGCATGTTACATCAGTTTTCCCAACTACCCTTTTAATTCCAATGACCCTTTAACTTCCCTTTACAAAATGACTCGTCACATTCCATTTACTTGTATTTTTGCAACATTAGCAAGATTTTGCAACTTGACTCCACAATCACCTAGCAACCTAATCAATGACTCAAACACATTAAAAATGGTCCAAATATGACCTTATTACAAACAAAACACAACCAAAACTCAAAAATTACAAAATTACTTCATCGAGGCATGAATTCCACTTGGTGCTCCTGCACCATACTCTCGGAGAAAGAAGAGTTCAAGTCCCTTTTGAATTGAAGGTAATAACAGAGTTCTACCTTAGAATTCTCTTGCATGATGTCTTCCATCCTTTTCACTTTGACTTCCTTAGAAGAGTTCCTTTATTGCTTCATCTTCACCTTGGGTTTCTTGCCTACTTGACAAAGATGTTTCCTCTTGGTAATGCAAACTTGTTCCCTATCTGTCTTTCCACCTTGCAGCTAATTATTTTTGCCTTGATGGACTGCATATTCTACCCTAGCACCTGGTTCTTCCTCCATAGTTTGCTTCATCTTGAATTTGGGCTTATCCTTCCTTAAGGCTGCAATCACAACAAGAAAATAGTGTATTCCATCCTCCTTCCCATTAAATGCATGCTTAAACTTGTCCACCTTCCTCAATAAATCATCCTTAATTTTTTCACCTTTGTTTCCCATTTGTTTTATCTGATATTTTGTCCCTATGATTGCTGCTTTATCAGGTTCACTAACCTTTGATGTGACAAAAATTAAAAGATCATTATCCTCTTTGGAAAACAATGAATAAAACACCATTTCAACATACCTTTGAAGCCAACCTTGATCCTCCAAAATCAATTCATCCTTCACCCTTTCTATATCAGATTTTGTCACCAACTCAATGTTATTTCCTTCCAAGTTCATTTCACTCTTCAAGTTTGTTGTCTTAGTACCTTCAAATTCTGGAATGGCTACAACCTCCATGCATTCTTCTTCTTTTACCATCATCACCTCAGCTTGCTTGGTTTGTTCACCATCTTGCTTCATCAACAAAGATTCTATTGTCTTCACATTTGGTTTTAATGATCCCACTTCTCTTCTTCTCCGAATAATCTTCTTGATAGGCCACATAACCTTCCTCTTGACTGGTAAATGCCAAGTTTGCTCTTGGTTTGTTAATTGTTGCAAATCAACCTTCCATCTCTCTTCCATCCTTTCTCTCATCTCTTTTAGTTGTTCCATAGACTGCCTCAACTCTTTTATCTCTTGGTCAATTTCCATTTGTCTTTTCTTTTTCCTTCTTCATCTCTTTTTCCTCTTTTTTTCTTTCTTGTTTCTTCTTTTGTGAATCCTCAGCCTGCAAGTATCTCCTCAACACATCCATTCTTCTCTTTATTCAAGCAAGTCTCTTTCACCTTGCTTCTCCTTGTCGTTGTGACACCTCACATAGGTTTCTTCTTTTCTTCACTACCTAGTCTCTTGGTATTCAGGTTCTTTCTTCAACTTGCAAAAAGACAACACACACAAACACACAACTTTCTTTTCCTAGTCTTCTAGCTCTGATACTACTTGATGCAAAGCATGGAGGGATATCATTAACCAATCACAAATCAATCAACTTTGGACAATCTTTTAACCTTGAAACCCCAAACTTGTCACTTTCTCACAGTTTCAACTTTGCTTGTGGCATTCCAAACAATGAAAATTCAGCATAACTTTCAAAAGAAATTGAAAACCCACAAACCAATTACCATTCTAGATACCCTTTCCCAAGTTTCTAAACATATCAAGAGTGCAAGGGTGGTCTAACTGTAACAAACCCTTCAAATACTTGCTGCTACGTTTGACAATAGGCTTAAAAGAGCAAAAATTCACCATAATTTGACCATAACTTTCAGATAACAACTCCAACCCATGATCTAAAACCTATTTGGGATACCCATTATGGATTTCTATAACATATATAAAACTTAAGGGTGGTTGTTTTGGAACAATACCTTCAAAAATCTACTGCTACACTTGAAGAAGGCCAAATTAGGCTTATTTTGATAGGTCACTTTGTGGTTTTCACAACCTAGACCTCAAACTCTCATACCACCAGCCCAAACATGTCAAACATGGTCTACAAAAACATTTTCTATCACCCAAAACAATTTCTTCAAAGCTTTTTCACAAACCCTATCACTTATACAACCTTTTATGCCCAAAACTAGAGAATTTCCACCTAGGGCATCATCTAATCTTCATCAAACCTCCTTCCCTACTCCTACCAACACCATGAAATCAAAATACACCCTATCCAACCCCATTCAACGAACTCACAAAGATTTTCATTAGTGGAATGGTGAGATTTCCATTATTTTGCTCACAAAACCCCAAAACCTAGATTTTTAGAACCAATTTTAGAAAAATGACTATAAAACCCACAAATCTTGATGAAATCTTATGAGACAAAAACCAAAAGGAATCCAATTCATTCTTTTACCAATCCCAATGCCTAAGATTTCACTTTCAGTATATACCAGGCCGTACCAAATGTTGTTCCATTAAGTTTTAATGCAAAAACGCAGGAAAATAGGGTTCTTTATTGAATTTTCAATAAAATACAACTCTTCCCCCTTGGGCTTGCCTTCACCAGGTCAATTTAAGAATGTTACATCATTTTTCCCAACCACCCTTTTAATTCCAATGACCCATTTACTTCCTTTTACAAAATGACTCTTCACATTCCATTTACTTGCATTTTTGCAACATTTGTAAGATTTTGCAACTGAACTCCACAATCACCTAGAAACCTAATCAATGACTCAAACACATTAAACATGGTCCAAATATGACCTTATTACAAACAAAACACAACCAAAACTCAAAAATTACAAAATTGCCTCATGGAGGCATGAATTCCACTTGGTGCTCCTACACCACAAAGTTTTTAAATTAAATGGATACAAGAGAATACACATCCTAAGAGCGTTCAAGCAAGTCAAGTCCCGCCTAAGCTCCAATCCCAAGGATGTCAACCCTTCCAACCTTCCTATCACCACCTTCCCCAACATTGAAGGCCTTTCTAACAAAATTTCTAAGATTCTAATTAAAAGGGCCTCTAATGTACTTTCAAACCCATTTACACTTTGAGAAATTGTATCCCTTCACTAAAAGACCCCAGAGAGCTCCTATTCAACTATGGAATCTGCAAGATTGTTTATTCATGTGATACCCCCTACATTGGTGAGACAAGACGGTCTTTTAGTACTAGGATCAAAGAGCATAGTGTTGACATTAGGCATGAACGAGTCCACAAGTATGCCCTAGTAGAGCACTTATCCATCACCAAACACCATATTTGCTTAGAAGACACTCAAATCTTAGTCAATGAAGACAACTAATATAAGAGAAAACTTAAAGAGGCCACAGAGATTAGCTAACACCCTTCCAATATTAGTCATGATGATGGATGGAGTTTGAGTTTTTCTTAGAATCCCCTATTAACCCACCTCAAAAACCTCTCTCTCCCCCTTTCTTGATCTCTTGCTTCTCTCCATTTGATTCTTTCATCTCTGTTGTTCACATCACTCCTCCCCCTTATCTATCACCCTTTTTGTTTGTACCTCCCTTTCCTCTCCCTCTCCTTTTCTTCTTCTTTCCAACCTTATTGATCTCCCCCACTCTCCTCCTTTCCCCCCCTTAGTATTTTTCAGGTATCATGTCCCCCTAGTTACCCTTTCTTCATCCTTTTATGTCTTGTTTCTAGTCCACCTTTTCTACTAGTTCACATACACACTCACATATTTATGTTCTTCTTCTCTTATTTTGCCTATTTTTGTGTGAGGTTCATCTTTGTTCTTTTCTAGATGTACGCATGCATGTATCCTTATTTTTTTATTCTCATTTTTTAGTATATTTTTTTATATACTTATAGTTTCTCATGTTCTTGGTGGTGTGTTTTTTAGCTTCACATATGTTGCCTTGTTCTTTACATTTATTGAAATTCATTCCCATTGAGGCATAGGTGCTCATTTTCTTGCCTTTATGTATACATATACTCTCTTATTATAATTACAATTATACATACATACATACATATATATAATATTATTATTATACTTTGTTTATGTAATCATACAACTATTTGTCTATTTTCTATATATATTTTATGTGTATGATTATATAAGTCCATATGCATTTATTCATACATCTGCATATTTCTCTAGATAGATATATAGGTTTATAATTATATAATATCATACTTTTCATATTATTATCCAACTTTATGCATAAACTTTTTTTGGGTAAAAATTTATTCATTAATACCAAGCATCAAATGCCAAGAGACAAAATTACAGAATGAAGCAATATCACATCCCACATCACCCAAAAAAAAACTAGGAAAACACCCAAAGACCACTTGAAACCGAACCAAAGTGGCCCCCATCAGTTTGACCTATCATCAAGCACTAATTGGTGTAACTTTTGAGACTTGTCCAAAGATAGTTGATCCCAACAATTAACATACCAGCCTCCTTTCCACTCTAAATCCCACTTTGGAAGATAGTCTGCCACCCCATTCCATTTCCTAGGGATATGGACAAAGGAAGCAGACTCAAAATAACTTCCCAATTATAGAATCTACCTACCCACCATCACCAATTGCCAGTGAATTCCTTCACACTTTTGCTCATTCAACACATTAATCACTATCTTAGAATCTGCCTCACAAATAATCTTCCTCCATCCTAGGGCACATGCCATTTCCATTGTCACAAGAATAGCTCGAACCTCCATGAGATTATTCATCTCCTGGCCCATATACATGGAGAAGAAGAAAACAACCACTCTAGAATTGTCCCTCCCAAAACCACCAATCCCTGCATGACTAAGATTCCCTCTAGAAGTCCGTCTGTATTAATCTTGAAAACCCCATTTGGGGGTGCCCATTTGCCTTCCCTTGAAACCTTCATCTTTGGACTATGTCCCACCCTTTCTGCATACTACCCAACAAAATTATCACCAAAGCCCAAACCATGAGCCACATTCAACTCCTCTTTCTCCAGTGATTCATCCAAATCACAATTATCCACTATAGTCTCTCGAATCATACTCACGATCCTTTGTAATAACTATTGAGCCCATATTTGACAACCCTAGAAAATCCTTCTATTCCATTCCAACCAAATCTACCAGATGATATAGGAAGGCCCAATCTCCCATGTCACATGAAGAAAAGAAGCTTTGGTAGGAGGTCTCCCCAAACCATTCAAAAAATCCACTAAAGAGGTGGCATGAACACACCCCTTATTCCACATTACCCACTAGAAATGCCAAATTTCCTTCACATAAGGGAATTGAAAGAAAAGATGGGGGATACACTCTTTGCTATTCCCACACAAGGCACATATACAAGGTCCCTAAAAACCTCTTTTCCACAAATTCTCCCAAGTAAGGCATCTATTCCTAGCTACCAACCAAAGAAAAAAGTTACATTTCAGCCAAACATATTTACTCCAAACTTTCTTCCACCAGGGAATTTCACTTCCTCCACCACCTTTCTGATCAAGAACTTGGTACCCTACAACCACTAAATAAGACCCCTTAGGGTCTAGATCCTAAGCTAAGATATCCCTTTCACTCAAAGAATTACAAATCTACTTAGCAAGAAATGACAATAGAACTTTTTGATCTTCCACTGAACCCCCTATGCCATTCCTGGGGGTCTCTCCATCGAGCTAACTCCACTTGTCCCAAAAACTAGGTAGAATCGTATCCACCTAGCTTTGATAAACCTATCACATAAATCTTGCAACTACGGATGAGAAGAAATAATAGGTGGATGCCCATCCTAGGAATCATCCCAAAATATAGCTTCTGAGCCCTTGTTACAGATCCATAATAATCCTTGTTTTATTAAATTATCCCCCTTCTTGAGGGTACCCCAAATCACTGAGCCTTCCCCGAGAGATTGACCCTTGGAATATCTTCACTTGTTATCTCCCCCAAGTACTTAGTTGTAAGGATCTTAGCCCATGACTACTCTAGTTTAATGCACCTCCACCAATAAAGCTTGGTAGCAAGGGCTAACAATTCATACTTGATTGGAGAAGCCCTAGTCCCCCATTCTGCTTAGAGTGACAAATAGTCTCCCAACTGACCAAACTCCATTTAGAGGCCTCCAGGTTTCTAGCCCATAGAAATTGTCATGAAAGAGCATTAAAGTCCCTAATAAAACTCGTGAGAGCCACCAATTGAAGACACCTATAGATAGGGAGAGCATGTATCACTGATTTCAATAGCATCACTCTCCCAACATATGAGAGCCATCAGAAGGTCTAATGACTAACTTTCATATAGAGCTTATCAAGAATCATCTACCAATACCCCCTAAAGAGAGGGCCAACTGAAATAGGAAATTCTAGATATGTGAGAGGGAGAGCTCCAACCTGAAATCTAAGAATTATGGAAATCCTATGCTAAATAAGATGAGGATTATTAAAGAAAATGATAGAATACTTGTCCTCATTAATCCTCCGTCCTAAAGCTATTAAGTAAATATCCAAAGGTCTCCACAAATTTACAGCCTCCTTGACTTTGGCTAGCCCAAGCAAAGTTGTGTCATCCATGAACTATAGATGAGATAAAGAAGGTAGGGTGCTAGCCCAAGTCCATGCATGAATCCACCCTTGTCTCACATGAAATTTTATTAACTGACCCAAACCCTCAACCATTAGAATGAATAAATAGGGAGATAGAGGATCCCCCTTCTGAAGTCCTCTAGAGGCCCTGGACAAAGGAGACAAACCTCCATTGATGATAACTGAAAAGGAAGTAGAGGTAACACAACTCATTACCCACTCCACCCACTCCTAATCAATGCCAAAAGTAAGAAGGACCTGCTAAAGAAACCTCCATTTGACCCTATCATAGGCTTTAGACATATCTAACTTGATGAACTTAGCCTTTTCCTTCAATATTGCCATAGACTATATAGCCTCCCTTGCTACCACCACCCCATCCAGAATCTTCTTGCCTACTACAAAGTCCCTGTGCTCCTCTGAAATTAAGGTGCTTAGATGCTTCTTAAGTCTTTCCTCCATTAGCTTAGTTATGATCTTATAGACCACATTATATAAAGCAATGGGACTAAAATGATCAAATGAAAAAACTTCCATTTTTTAGGGATAAGAACAAGAAATGTAGAATTCATGCCATGCAATATATGTTTACTGCTATGTGATTCACAAATTAGCTCTAGAAAATATTGTTTAAGAATCTCCCAAAACACTTGAAAAAATTCAATCAAAAAACCATCAAGTCCAGGAGCCTTCCCTTTCTTCATATAAAAACCACCTCTTCTAGGTCCTTAAAAGAAATAGGCTTGATGATCTCTTCATTCATCTCCATCAGCACTAATAGAGGGATACATTCAAGAACTAGATCCTCCTCAGCTAGCTCTTGGAGGAAATCTTTTGAGAGAAGAGAAGAAAAGAATTACATGGCCTCTCTATAGATATCTTGTGACTAAGATAGTTGATTCCCATGAGAAGACCTGATAGGGGATACTATGTTCCTCTGCCTTCTATCTTTAATAGAATTGTGAAAGAATACAGTATTCCTATCTCTTTCCTAAAGCCATCCAATCCTAGCCTTTTCCTTCTAATAATTTCCTCCCTAAGTTCCCATTCTGATAGCTCCTTAAGTAATTCTAATTCCTTCTTCAGATTCTTTGGTGTAAGAGCTTTCTCCCTAGTATAACATGTAACCTCATCTAGACGAGACTGGATATTTTCCTTAGACCGGAAAATATTTCCAAAACATTCTTTATTCCATCTCTTAAGTTGGCATTTCACAAATTGCAATCTCTTAACAAAATAGTACATGGTAGTACCATATGCAGGCTTTTCCCCTACCACCAATCAGCCATAAGATCATGTAATGACTCCTCTCACAACCACATTAGTTGGAATCTAAAAGAAGGTTTCTTTGAGGTCCTAGACATAGTTGCACTTAACTTTATGGGCCAATTATCAAACTCCCTCCAATCCAAAATATCTGAGTTGGAAACCCATCGATTACTCACCCAATAACTAGAAACAAGGAACCTGTCCAATCTCTTAGAGATTGATTCCCTGCCACACCTATTGTTCCAAGTAGATTTCCCATTGTTGGGCCATATATCCATTAAGTACATAGAATCTATACTCTCTTGAAGCAACATAGAAGCAAAGTCTAGCCTTTCCACCCCTCCTTGCTTCTCTTCCAAACTCATAATAGCATTGAAATCCCCTACCAGGATCCATGGAAATAGAGGAACCAGAAACCACACATATTTTATATGGGCCTGTTTATCAAACTTACCAAGAAGATCTGTAGGGGTGTACACATTAGTGAAGAGAATAGATTCCCTTGACTCTATACTGGATGCAACAATTGAAATCAAATGTCTATTGGTGATCCACCAGAGAGGGGTAATCTTACAAGGATCCCATAGGCAAGCTGACCCTCCTACACTAACCTATGCTCCAACACACTGGTAATGACCTCTCCACCAAAGCCTAGAGTAAATGTTATGCATTCCTTCTACTGAGAGCATTGACTCTAGCAAAATAACCACATCTAGTTTGTGATATCGAATCAAAACTTGAATAACCTTTTATCTAGGGATGTTGTTAAGACCCCTTACATTCCATGAGAGAACAATCATTTTTGGAAATGAGAGCCAATGGGCCTAACCAATCCTAGTTCCACCAAATACTCACCCATTAACTTCATCTTTTCCTAATCTTTCTTGCGGCCTACCTTCATAGGCTTCTTTGTAGCTCCTTTTTTAATGATCTTCTATTGATTCTCTAACACTTGAAGACCTTTCTTCATCTTACCCTCCTCCAAATCCTCCCCCACATGAGGGGAAGGAGAGGAACCATGCATTTGTGCATTAAGTAATGGCTCTTTCCCTGACAATTCAAGAGTACCTACCTCTGCTAGATCCAGTTCCGTTTCCATTATATCAATGGGGTTTTCCACCTAAAACTTGCCCTGGCTATTATCCTTCCTTAAATTTACTTGATCCTCTACTACATTTTTGACACCAGGATAATGCATATCTATATTTATATTTTGTTCATATGAGGACTCCAACATATCAAACCTGTTATAGAGCCCATCCTTTTTACCCTCCTTCAATAGCCTTTTCAACCCTCTTCCCTTATTGCATTGTCTAGCTAGAATAAAACCATCCTTATACCCATTCCCATTTAAAGTTAGAGCTTTCCCCTTATCCACCACAGGGGGAGATGGAGTGGTATTCATGGGAGCTATTGGGGTTACTTTAGGACACTTCCTTTGTAGGTGCCCATATTCGTGAGATATAGCCACTAAATGGTAAGGTTTCATAATCCAGCTGTTGTAACCATGACAATGATCCTAACCTAATTTCCATAGAACCTAGAAGTGGCTTATTCAAATCAATTTCAAAACACAAGTGGGCATAAGAAACTACCTTGCGATCCAACGTCTATTGGGAGGGTCCAACCAGATTATCGAGAAACAAAGCAATCATATGCAAGATATCCTACCTCTTGAATTCTATTGGAAGCCATGGAAGGCACACCCAAACTGGCATTCTCAATGGAAGCTCTTCCACTAGATTAAACCCCACATGCCAGGGTTTAGGAATAAACCTATCTAATTGTAGAAGTATAACCCACCCTTAAATGCATTAATCTTGTCCACCAATCTTGAAAACATAAAAACAAAATAGGTATTCATTGCCATGATCACATTCATATCTCCCACTAGATTCCATGTCTATCAGGCCCATGATTCTAAAAAAGACAACAAAATTTTGATTCCCATGAATTTGCATTTAAGAGCATGATCTGCTAGGTATAGCATACATTGGCTATTGAGTCTGGCTGGATAACTTGAACAGGACGATCTCTATTCTCCTCCAGGAAACCATTAATCTTCGGCACTTTTATCTCCCATTTCGCATTATGTGAATCTATCATGGTGTTATCCAAGAAGTTAACCACCTACTCATGATTTGAGGAAAAAGGGTTTTCTCCATTGATTGTAGCCTTAAAGGATAGTTTGAAGGCCTCACCAGTCCCTTCCAAAGACCCCATAACTCAAAAAATCGTTAGAAGGCTCTAACCCTAAGCCTAGGGTTAGATTCAAATCAACCCTCTGTAGGTTTTCTGCACAAAAAACCCCTATCTGACCCTTACAAAAAAATTCAACTTTAGGACAAAAACCCCACACCGAATACAACAAACACTTATGTCTCATGCGAGATCTACACCAAACACCCAATACAGTACCCTCTTACCAACACCCCCAGGAACAATAGATGAAAAAAACCCTTCCAAACAGATTGTCCAAAACAACAAACAGACAAAGAACCCACCTCCTACAAGTCAGAAACTCCCCTAAACCAGATCCACACACTCAAAGTCCCCACACTACAGGTGAATAAAGGGCTCAGGCAGTGGATAAAGCCATTCCCTTAATGTCATGAAAGGAAAAACCTTTGCATAGAAACCCTTCTTGCCCATTGCGTCCTCCTGAGGATGTTTTCTACAAATTATCAATTAGATCTATTGAAGAGGTTACAATACTTCAACTATATGCATAATTATAATGCATGCATGTCCTTAATTATTTTTTGGTTTTTCCTATTTTCAACTAGATTTACACATTATATAGTCCTATAATTATATAGTTATAGAACTATATTTAATATTATTTTAATATATATTGGTGTGTTTTTATAACTACATTCTACATAGATAATTATGCTTCGGTGCTTCCATGTACTTTGTATATATTATCTCATATACTTATATATCTATGCATCTCATGTGTATGTGCTTGTTATGTACATTGATAGGTGTTTAAGTATATATATATCCAATTAATTTCTTGGTGGTTTCTTGGTTCTCAAGCCACTTCCCCCCTCTTTCTATTTAGCCTAGTCTGAGAATTGTCAATTCTAACTCTCTTCTCTTTCTCTCTACTTCCTGATGATGGATCATAGAGTCTGATCCAAAACATTGAGGAGAAAAAACTTTTACGCAGTTAAATCCTGAAACACTCAGATATAATTATCATGGACTATGGAAATCTGATGTCTATTAAGTTTACTTATGCTTTTCACTAATTTAGGGAGTTGGGTGAATATCTTCAATGTATAAATAAACCTCCCAACTCTAAAGAAAGGAGGATTTTTTTTGTAAGTTTTAGAACAAAAACTATAGTAGTTTTTAGAAAAAATTATAATATTTTCTTGAAGCAAATAAAAAATATGGAGCATTGAGAACAAGGGTGAATGATCTTAGTCCAATTCCAAGGGAGGAGTTGGGTGCTCATCTCGAGGAAGAGGACAACATTTGGAATTTATTTGTTTGTTTGTATTATTTTAGTTTTATGCATTTCTATTTATTTTAAATCTGTTAAATTAGATTTGTAGTTTAATAGTTGTTAGTTTTGTTTCTATATTTTTGATTGATGGAGCCATGTTTTTATTTTGTAGTTTTAATTTACGAAAGTGAGTTTCAATTATGCATATGTGATTTTATTTCTAGTATGTAAATTCCTTTTTAGTTAAATTACATTAATTTAGTTTTTCTCCTTTCATTATAAAGAACTATTTTCCAAACATCTTTAGGTTCCTAATGCAAACAACCTTTAGACACCACCCCAGATTGAAAAATTAAAAGGAGAGGATTATAATGACCCTCATCAGGGGGTGTTGGTATGATTATTTTTTTTATTACACTTTATTAAGTTTACCTTAGGTGTTTTTAAAGCTCACTTAGGGTTTTCAACCTTGCAATATGAAAGCAAGGTCCTACATGTAATTATTCAATCCAATATCATTATTTGCATCCATATTCAAGAAAATTAACCTCTTGTCATAATATCTAGTTTTACAAGTGATCTTGGGATCTTGAGTCCATTAGGGACTCTTACATGGTATCAGAGCTCATCAATCATCTCTTGTGGGCATAACAAAGTAGCTAGAAAGGCATATGTAAAGAAAGAGACCATTTAGGAGAGAAGGAATGTCATTTTAGAAGGAGAGAAAGCAGCATAACAAAGTACCTAGAGGGGTTCAATAAGGATAAAGGATAAGGGGATAATAAGGAAGAAAGAAAGTATACAACATAGTGGACTATGTTGGGAAAAGGTGTGTTGTACACCTTTTCATAATAATAATGTTGATAATGTAAAAATAAATATTTACTTGTGGTGTATCTAGAAGTTGTAGATACCATATAGGATAGGCATTCTTGGGGCCACTTGTATGTTGTATGAGACATTAGGAAAAATATTTAATTTTGGGGGGTCATGGTTTAGTAAGCTCATGATTTTGAGACTCATAGTTTATTGAGCTCATGGTTTTGAGGAACATGGTCTATCTAATACCATTTAGTGGTTTTGCAAAAGCTTTTTCTATAAAAGAAAGCAAATGATAGTTGTTAAGGTTAGCTTGTCTAACCTTTGGCTTGTTGGTTAGAGGTTAGATTGATCATCTCTTATAGGTTGCATATGTGATTAGAGGAAGCATGGATTGGGATGTGTGGCTACATGGCTCTCATTTTCTTGTTCACATGGAGGAGTGTAACTAATTTTCTTGATACTTTAGAAGCCTTGCATAGAGACTCTACAAGTGTATTGAAATCTTGTTCTTGAGACAATACATTAAGTGTGTGATTGATTTTGGAAGCTAGTTTTTTTCTTGAGATGGTTTTCCCAAGGCACATATGGTGTTATCTTGTGTTATGATTTGTCTAAAACCATAAAAAGCATACAAGACAATGGATAACACATGCAGATAAAACAATAAAGAAATACCTTCAAACCTTGCATAATTTTAGACTTCTGATAGGACTGAATGGAGTGTACCCACACTCCATTGGATTTGTCATATGGATGTATTTGTGGGTTGTTCACACAACTAGAACAACCTTGGTAGAAAATGATAGAATATAATATGTCATATGAACGTGCATATGAAACCTGATGAGAGAGTGTGAGGGTTTGAAATGAAAATGAAAGTTTAATTTATATTAGAGGGAATAAAGTGAATAGCTAGGGTTAGAAGGGTGAGGGATGAGGTGGATGGCAAGGATTGAAAGCCAATTTTAGTGCTCATGATGCACCATAAATGAGGATGACAGGTGACTAAAATAAGAATGGGAGTGGGAAAATAGGATTTTTTAATTGATTTTGGAGTGGAACTGCTTATGACGTATAATTAATGAGTTTAAAAATAAGGATGTGAGTGGGATAATTTAAATACTAAAATTATTTAAATTATGAGAGACAAGTGGAATTTAAATAAATATTTTAATTTATTTAAATTGGATGATGATGGAGGAAAATGGGATTAAATAAATAAGATTTTATTTAATTTAGTGTAAGAGGAGGTTAAATGGATAAGAGGGATTAGTTAAATAAATGTAATCTATTTAACTAATGGGAATGATGTAAGGGGTCATGGAAAGTAGCTTGAGGAAAATATGTTGCAAGGTGATGCAAGGTGACGCAAAGTATCACAAAGTGTTGCAAGAGGATATCGAAAGGCAATGTATGGTCAATTTTAGATGTCAACATTTTTCCCCTCTTTGAGATGATGTTGCGATTAAGAGAAGTAACATCATTTCAAAGAAGAAAAGGTATGGATGGAGGGAAAATGATGCCTTAGCCACTTGAAGGAGTGACAAGAAGGAATGATGTAAGGATGGGATGCCCCCTCGAGAGGATAGTTGGGTTAGGAGAACATGGATATGCTCTTGATATGGATGAAAAGAGGTTGGATGGAAAAGGATAAGGGTTAAGAATGGATTGTCAAGTTGAAAGAGATAGGTGAAATAGATAGTAGATAAAGATAGATTGAGAGGTAAAGAATGCTCTAGAATAGGATTTGGAAATGGACAAGTTATAGTCATAATGGATATAGTGGATAAAGAATATATAGTTATGCTAGTATAATGTGTAGTGAAACCCTTATTTGATATAGCAAGAGGATATTATGCACCAAGGTATAAGGAACCAAGGTGACTTTTTATCCTTTGCACGGACTTTCCTAGCATAATACAACATTGTCTAGACACAAGATATGAATATTAGCTGGAGTGATACAAACTTGATATAAATGCAAGATAAAATGTCAACACACACAAGTAAGCAAGCAAGCATGCACAAATGGTTTGAAAACAAACAAGATAATGCCCCTATCAAGTTGTAAATCACTGATCGATCGATTGATTCAGATAGTGTTGTCATTGCAGGGAATGATATATCCCTAAATCAACACAAGGATACAGGCATGATATATCCCATTGAGGATGATGATTGATTGATTGAGAGAGATAGTATTGACATTGCTGGGAACGATATATCCCTAGATCAACACAAGGATGTAGGAACGCTATATCCCATTGAAGATAATGATTTATTGATTGGGTTGACAGCAAGACTAGAACAAAACCAAGGATGTGGTTGGATGATTTGGCTAGATTGTTTAGCTAGGTTGGTATGGATTAAGGATGATTTGCACTTGGATTTTACTACTTGGATTTTTTTTGGATATTTGATTTTGTTTTTGGAATTTTTGGAAATGCTTTAATTTTTTTGGATTTTTGGAAATGTTTTGATTTTTTTTTTGGATTGATTTTTTTGGGATTTTGAAAATGTTTTGATTTTTTAGATTTCTTGGAAATGTTTTGATTTTAGATTTTTTTGAAAATGTTTTAATATTTTTGGTATTTTTGGGATATTTGGGTTTTTTGGTACTTTTGGGAATATTATGGGATGACATTGGATTGTAGTTTGAATAGCCTAGATGCTAGATACCTATAACAAGGGAAAATCATGAATAGGTAGATGGATGGGCAATACTTGATGGGAGGGATAGGAAGTGTAAAATGGATGAATAGGAACAAGGATGGCTAATAGTGGATAATTTATGGGAAATCCATAAAGCATAGATGGACAGAAGAATTTATGATGTGATCTCCAAGGACTATGTCGTATTGGAATAACATACCCCACTCTAGGTATAATGCTTAGGATTTTACATGTAAAACTTATGACGATAGGATGATAGGATTGGATAGAAAGGATGAGGTAGATCAAGAGATGTCCAAAGCATTTTTCAACATTTTTCCTCCATGTCTGTATCAAGATCAAAAGGAGGAATGGAGGATAGGTATGTGGATAGGTAAATAGCATAGGTAGGTATGAGGATATGATGGATGAAGATGGTAGGATAGGAGGAAAATAATAGGATGGAATAAACGAGACAACATGCCCCCAAATGTAAAACACATAGAGAATGAATCTAAACATGACACATGTTTTCCAAGTTTTCATCTTGGTACTTTTCCAAGGAGCCACCAAGGTGGTTTTCACCATTGGATGAAGGGATTTCTCTTTACTATTTTTCTTTTCTCTTTTTTTTTTTGATTTTTCTTTTTTTTAAATTTTTTTTAATTTTTGGATAGGATGGGGGAATATGGATAAGAGAGATTTGGAAGAGGATGGGACTCAAGTATTTAGTTCCATGAAATATGATAATCTCCCATTATAGAGGGATGTCGCACATGGATCATGTAAAGTGTCATTTTGCGCATGGATGTTGGTAGAGAGGATTGCATGAGAGGGAGATGGAGGTGGATTAGGATGTGGATTATGTATGGATCGATAGTGGATTATGGATGGAAGGATTATGCAAAAGCATGGACCATAGGGATATGATGGGGAAAATATGAGAGATAATATATAGAAGATGGGGAGATGGAGGTATGTGGGAATGTTGTGGAATAGAAAGGAGCCAAGACCAATAGTTGTAGACACTGAATTGGATTTTGAAGCCTTTGAATGGAAGGAGGAGTTGGGAGTAATGGAGATGTTTGCTTAGGGGATGGTTGATTTAGGAATTTTAGGACCCAAATGGTCTTAGGAATTATAGGATTTTCTAATAGGGAATGGGATTTTGGGGATTTTTGAATTGTGGATGCTTTATTTGGATTAAGTACTTTTTTCTTGGGTATCCACACCATTTTTATTTTTTCTTTTTTTTTTGAGATGTGAGATTTTGCTTGGATGTTAGATATTGATGCCTTGTGGCATGATTATTCTTAGGCTTTAATGGACTTTTTACTTTATATGGGGAGGCATCCAAATTTCTATTTTTGAATCCCATGGGGATTGTGATAGATTCATGTTTGGTTGATGTGTGCAATCATTGATCATGATTAGGAATATTAGGGTATTTAAGGGAACATGATGTGTGGATGGAGGGATTAGTGGACTTGTGGATAAAAGAATAAGGGGATGTGAGGATGGGGATATTAGGTGTTGTGAGGAGTGGAGGTACAGTAGATGGAGGAAGGTGTATGGTCACATGATTTTGAGATTTGTGTGACAATGGAGAAGGGATAGTGACATATATTTTGGTAGTGTGATTGGATGCATGGGGTTTGGGATGTAAAGAAGTGTATTTAGAAGGCATGGAAGTGGTGCCAACATCTTGGGATTGTTTTCCTTGGGGTATATAGCCAAGGCCATGCGATCATGGAGGAACTTTGACATGGATGGGCTCCAAAATGCCTTGTTCATGAAGGCCTAATCCTTTTCCATAATAATTCATGTTTTGGAGCATGTGATGTGCAATGGATGTTTATTATTTAGGACACAAGACACGAGTCCAGTATTAGATGGGGAGGGTGGAGTGGTCAATGGAATTTGTTTATCTCCTACAAGAGAGCCACCACGAATGAAGGTGTTGGATCCAAGAGGATAGGATGATGGATTTGGTTGAGGATTGGAGGAATGTGGTGATGAAGGGACTGAAGGGGTTGATGAATTAGAAGATATGTGGGTTAATGGATTAGTATTAAGAAAGTTAGGGGAATATGGTGATGAAGGGATTCAAGGGATTGATGGATTGGCTAATGGATTGCATGATGGTGTTGGGATAGGACTAGGAGGCTCTTGGATAGGCATTTGATTAAATGATGATGGATACATATAGGATTCATAAGAAAGAGTGGTGTTTCCATTGTCATAGGTAGTACTATGAGGAGGACTCAGAGATGTTGGATTTTTGTTCAAAGGATAACTAGGACTTGCATGTTCTTATTGTAAAGGATCTTGATAGCCTTGTAGGTAGATCTAGGAATAAGGTGAGATGTTGAAATTAACTAGTTGGATGACCTTGAGGTATGGATTGATGTGGATATTGGTTGATATTAGAATAAGTGGGATAGGTTGAGGTAGGATTAGTGTGATATGTGGTTGGACTTGGTTGGTATGAAGTTGATGAGGATGACATATGGGGTTGCAGTTGTGGTTGTGGTTGTTGAAAGGATAAAGGTTGTGGTTGTGGTTGTTGAAAGGATAAAGGTTGTGGTTGTTGTATTTGATATTGTTGGATGTTTTGGAGTTGTATAATGGCTTTTTGTTATTGGATGAATTCTTTTTGTTGTTGTTCTAGGAGTTTTTGTTGTTAGATGAGTTGTTGGAGTTGGGATTTGGTATGTGTGAAGATGAAGCATGGTTAAGAATTTGGACTTGTGAGTTTGGGGTAAGGTGAATGTTAGGTAAGTTTGGGGTATGGATAAGTTAGATTGGTTGTTGATGAAAGGTAGGGATGATGATGTAGAAGTGACTGGATACTTTCCATATAATATTTTGAGTTCATCAAACATTCTATGGATGCCAAAAGGATCTTCAAGTGCCATATGGATGATTAGGGTAAAATGGATTAGATTGGATGAAAGAGATGATTGGGATAAGATAACTAGATGGGTAATTATGATTCAAGGGAATGATTAGGATGGATGCTATATTAGGTTGGAAGATTGATTTTTTTGGATTTTTGGAGATATTTTGGTTTCTTTGGATTTTGAGATTTTTTGTTTTTTTTGGATTTTTTGATTTTACCAAGAAAAGTAAACACAAAAAGACAATGGACAACTTGACTTAACAAGGAATTTGGTGTGAATTGCTTCATAGATAAAGTGCCTTATACTAGTTTTGCATAAGGAAAACATGCCAAACACATGAAAAAACCTAGAATTATTCAAGTAGGAGTGTCATATCCCATGGACTTGCTCAGGTGTGACTTCAATCTCCATTATTAGATAATGGTGATTTCTGTGAGGGTAAAATAGTGATCAATCAAATGAATAATAGATGACCCAAACATCAACAGAATAGAGAAACAAAGAAGATTCAAGTAAACAAAGCAATGAACAAACACAGCAAACCTCTTCCGTTTCAAAACTTCTGTTGTTCACCTATCACGAATCGTCCTTTCGCAGATGAGATAAGCCCTCAGAGAGTGCAATCTTTTAAAGCTGTTTGAGGAAGTCGATGGTGAACGGCTATGGTGTGATATGCAATGAAGGTGAGCTCCAATGCAACAATGGTGATCTCAAGCTTGCAGATGACAAGTGGGTGCCAAAGGCGCGCTGGTGATATTTCTGCAGAGTAACGATGTCAAAAGCCTAGATGAATAGAATGGAGGGATGAAGCTTCATTTATAGACTCGGAGGAATAGGAATCAACGGTTGAGAGAAGATATGAAGATCAACGGTTGAGGATGGTTGAGGAATGTGCAACCAGTGGAAACGTGCCAAGTGTCCCAGCCCCATCATGAAAGGTGGGATGTGACAAAACTGATTGGAGAGTTAACTCCATTGACTGGTCTGTTAACAGAATTGATTGATCAGTTAGAAGAGTGGATTGTGGAACTGACTGAATTGATTGAGGATTTGACTCAACTGACAGGTTAGTTAACAGATTTGATTGATTGGTTAACTGACCTCTGATTGGAGAAGAAATAGGCCATGTGGGTGAGGGAAAATAAGGCAATTAAATATTAAATATATTTAATTACATGTGCAACCTGATGAGGTGGACAAGGTGAGGTGGAAAAGGTGAGGTGTAAAGGTGACGTGGAATTTTGAATTTAGAACTTTAGGATAGAGGAATTAGGCTTAATTAAATAATTTATGATTATTTAATTGTGAAGGACAAATAGAAGAATTATAATTAAATAAATAGAATTTATTTAATTATGGGATAGTGAATTGATTAAATAAATTTAGAATATTTATTTAATTAATAGAAGAATGGAATAAATATTTAGAATATTTATTTAGGATGAATCGTGTCATTTTTAGGCGTATACATTTTGCCCCTCTTTGATGCAATGCCATTTACAGCGTTGCTTCAAAGAAACTGATAGTCTGAATGATGATACATGCCCCAGTTTGCCCCTGGTACAGGTTAAATGACGATAGGATGCCCCCTCGGGAGATTGGACAGGAAAAATGGTGAAAAATTTGGAGATGGACAATCTCACGACGAGGAAGGGGTGAGGACAGGTTGGAGGAAAAGGGACGCGGTCAGGGATGCGGGAAGAAAACGGGAGGAAAAATAGACACGGGAAGTAGTCACAGTCATCACCTAGCCAGAATTAGGGTTTGGAGGCTATAAATAGGAGCTGGGTCCACAAGAATAGTCATTTGCACACTTGGTTGATCTGGATTAGAGAAGGAGAGCTCAGAGCAAACTTAGAGTAGCATGGCAGCTAGAGCAGCAGACATTCCACGCGAGGAGCACCGATTCGAGCGAGTCCGACGATTCGGGCGGCCAGCAGAGGCAGGACCCCCGGTATGTGCTTCGAAAAATTTCTCCTAGGGTCGAGTTTAGGTGTCATAAATGCACGTAGAAAATAGGTGCAATGAATGCGCCAAAACGCAGAACGGCGCATATGCCTCGCGAAGTTGCGCTTTTGTAATTTTACGGCGCATATGCCAGTTTCAGCGGCGCATGCGTGAAAGCTACGCATTTGTGCATTCTAGTTGCGCTTTCATAATTGGGCAGCGCTTTTGTATTTCTGCCGCGCATGCGTGAAATGTAGCAGCGCATTTGTTAAGGTTGTGCATATGTGGATTATTGCGGCGCATGCGTAATTTCGTGGCGTATGCGTGGATTTCTGCGGCGCATGTGCTATAACGGCGCATACATGCGCTGTAGCGGCGCATATGCATTTTTGCGGCGCATATGTTGATTTTTGCGGCACATATACCAAAAATGGTGCATTTACCACCTGTAGTGGCGCATTTGCTTGGGATGGCAAATTACTTAGCCAAATTGATTCAATTAGCATCCTGTTTGATGCGGGAATCGATGAGCTATCTCCGAAATTGCAGGAATCTAGTCAAGAGATGTAGTGTGCTGTTTTGATCAATTTGAAATGCTAATTTTAGTTGATATAGTTCAGTAGATATGTTGAGTATGGTATATGCGGCTTGAGATTGATGCCTTGCTTTGCGTGCTTGCAGGAGGAGATACGAGAGACGCTGCAGTCGAGGGAGACGTTCCCTATGCCTCTATTGTAGAGATACATGCTGACGGAGGCTGACAGAGTGGCGCTTGGTGCCATGGGCTTAGATTATGTTTGCTTTATGCCTAAGGTGCGGGTGAACCGAGGACTATTGACAGCTGCCGTGGAGAGATTCCACAGCGAGGACGGGACCTTCCACTTCCCTACTGGAGAGATGACTGTGACGCTGGAGGATGTCTACAGGATACTGCACTTGCCCGTAGTAGGCGAGTTGGTGGAGTACGACGCACAGCAGGATGTGGGACTCACCGAGTGTCAGCGAGTATTTGATGATCCCGAGCTGGTGGGACAGGTCATCCCGTGGCAGGACATATATGACTATTACGACTACTTCCCTGGGATTGTGGCTGGACTGATTGGGGGCGTTGTATGCCTGGACAGGAGATCGCATGGGTTCCCCATTGGATGGGGCAGGATCATGGAGTGGATGCTGACCGAGGGCACCTGATATGTGTGGGGACCCTGCGTGCTAGCCCACCTTTATCATGACATGCATCAGGTGGTGTACCACCACAGCACGAGTCTATCGGCTGGGGTGTTGCTGTTACAGTTCTGGCTGTGGGAGCACATAGCGGTGACCAGGCCGATATGCGTCTTCGCGAGGCAGAGGGGAGAGCCATACAGCTATGGCTATGCAGGAGTGATTTCCCAGCACAGGCTGGGGAAGCTAGAGTACTGGCGGCATACCTTGGACGGGGTAGATGTGGTCGTCTGGCGGCCATATCTGGATTGCGAGCCCTGGGATGACGAGGGAGATGAGCTACCCTTCTGCTTTCAGACCAGGTGGTTGATAGGCCAGACACGGCACATACTGGAGAGGCAAATGGTGGGTCGAGTGCTGCGACAGTTTGGCAGGAGACAGGGCATGCCACAGGGACAGGCCATGTTTGCCCGGACACATGCAGAGAGGGTCAGATGGGGGCCGATGGCTTCTTACGAGGAGGCCCTGGCAGAGTTCCAGCAGTTGCCGTATGTGGCATGGGACATGAGGCGAGAAATAGCAGACGCGGGGGTCACACAGGAGTATGAGGATTGGATTACTGCACATCCATTCCTGAGATATTCAGGACCTGGCATGCTGGTGCCTCGTATTGACAAGGCGGACTCAGAGGAGGAGGGAGAGGCTGGCCCCGGGCGGAGGGCCGCTAGAGGAGGACAAGGATGGGGTGGCCGGGCTGCAGAGAGGCCGAGGTAGCGGAGGAGGATAGATCAGGCTGGGCAGGCAGTGCCAGGACAGGGAGAGGTACAGCAACAGGTGCAGCAGCAGGCACAGATGCCACCACCCCAGCAGGTACCACAGCAGTAGGTGCCGCAGCAGCAGGTGCCCCAGCAGCAGGGGCTAGGACAGGCAGAGGTAGCACAGGGGCCAGTGCAGGGTGAGGCACATGAGAGGACTATAGCCAGCCTGAGGGGACAGATGCGAGAGTTGCAGGCACAGCTGAGGAGAGTGGAGAGGAGGCGAGATACAGACGCAGCGGTGATCGCTGGTTTGACTCACGAGCGAGACATGGCAGATGCCCGGGTACGCCTTATCTGAGTAGAGAGGGACATAGCAGTGGCTGCCATGGGTACAGACGCAGCGAGCTCGTTTCTGGTTGGGCAGGTGCAGCAGGCACAGGCACAGGTAGGCCAGTTGCAGACGCAGTTGGCACAGGTGCAGACAGACCTAGCCAGAGCGCAGCAGCAGGCACAGTACTACCGAGGCTTGTACCATGGTGCCGTGGCATCGAGCCAGAGGGCAGGGAGTTTCAGGAGCCAGTCTGGGGTGGCTCACAGAGCAGGTCCTTCGCAGTCAGGGGCATTCGTGATGGGACCTCAGCAGTCAGGAGCTGGCAGTGGTGGCCCATAGCAGCAGGGGTAGACACAGACCAGATTTTGTACATTTTGGGACATGTATCACCGTCTATTTAGACGTATATTGTATATGACACTTTGATTTTGAGAGAGATGGTGATATTATACATTTGGACCTCTTTGTATATGATAGTATGGATGATGATGCAGCTTTGGGTATCTATTGCATGCGTTATGAGATGATGATTTTACTGCTATTGTATGATGTGATTCTATTGCATAGTTTAGATGGTCTATATGATGCTATATGAGAAATTCTTTGACATGCTGCTATATGATATCTATATGATCTAATGTGACAAATGAATGCAAAATGTAATATGATGTCTATGTGATGATGCAAATGTATGTATATGAAACATGATTTCTATGTTATGATGTAATTGTATATGTGGTGTCTAAATGAGCTAATGCAGATGTGTGTATGGAACATGATTTCTATGTTATGATGCTGTATAGATATGTGATATGCTACTGGATGTTTATATGATGTAATGCTTTGAATGTATGCAGTTGTAACATGAGTACTATGTGGTGATGTAACTATATATGTGATGCACTTAGCTATGTTGTTTGATTTTCTGGGCTTTTAAGATTAAGATGTGATGCAAATGTATTGGTGACCTAATGCATTGGATGGTGCATTCTACTAACCTAATCATGTGCATGACTAGTTTCTACGAATGATATGATATGCTCCTATATGCCTTGTTTTTGTGATGTCCGAATGTACTCTATCAACATAAGAATGACATGATGGATAGAGGAATGGTTGCGAAAGAATGACTTAGGAACTTTTCTTGATATCGTTACTCTGCATAGTTTGAATAATGAGGATTGTATGGATGGGTGTATGGATATAGGACGGATGTTTTTCTTTTAGATTGCTTTATTTCATCATTGGGCATTTTGTTTTTGGTACTTTTCTGAAATGTTGTAAGTGACTACAAGCATCTAGGTATAATTGAACCGAGATGACCTGAGTATCGCTTACATGGAGTGTGATTGAGCAAGTTAATACAAGCATCTAGTCAAAATTGAATCTAGATGACCTGAGTACTTCTTGCGTTTCAACAAGCAAGGATTGCCCCCGTTCATGTAAGGCCTTGGATGTCCTCGATGATCTTTTGCTGATCATGTCCTTAGACAAGGCGTCGCATTACTAAAGTTTAATCCCCAAACATCAAACAAAGAAAGTAATCATGCCCCCATCATAGCATCTCTAGCTTTTGGCATCCTTGAGTAGCATAGGAAGGTATGATAGCAAAAATCAAGACTCTGTAACTTAACCCTAGGTTCTAATCTACAAAAGCATATTTGCGTTGATATGTGTTTATTTCTTGCCTTAATTTGCATAAAATCATTTAGAAGACCTTGGGTATTTGCTTTGCATTGGATAGGTTAAGATGCTCATAGTCAAGATTTCTGCTCGAAGCGCGGGTGTTTGCTTGCATTTTCTTGCTTGGGGAGAAGATTGCACCATCCTTATTGAGAAGACTGACCCTAAGGGACTGACCTAGTGCCTCGGGGGCTCATTGCTAAATGGCCTTGCCTACGTGACGACACAGAGGCAACGTAGTTCGGGGTAAACCCTAATGGACCATGGATGGACTAGAAGAAAGACGACAAGAATGAAGACAAGAAAGGAGACGAATGGGACCTTGGGAGAGATGGAAGCCTCGGGGGCGCATTAGAATAATGGCCTTGCCTACGTGACGGCGCAGAGGCAACGTAGTTCACGAATTCGGACCACAGACACTGACGAGAGACACTACGCTAGGCTCACTTCGAGGAGACGGTATGGGACAAAACCTTGGTTGACAAGGCCATAAGGTGAGTATCAAGCCATGATAGGTAACTGTCAAGCGTTTATTGTGGGATGGATATGGGTCGAATGGGGAAAATAGAGGGAGAATGGGCTCAAGGTGATTGGATTCCCAAAGATGGAGAATGCGGTTTGTCACAAGTAACGCCTGTTTACCAGGTTTTCATCACTTGCTTTTATTTGCATGAGAAGCTAGAAAGTAACATGATGCCTGATTGCCAGGTTTTCATCATGATACCTATCCAAGGTGCCTGTTTGCCAGGTTTTCACCAAAGGATAATTTTTTGTATGCTTTCTATTTTTTCTGATTTTTTTGTATTTTCTCTTTGTAACTTTTTTTGATTTTTTTTTATTTTCTCTTTGTAACTTTTTTGATTTTTTTGATTTTTTTGATTTTTTGACTTTATTGTGCCCCCTTGCATTGGGGTTCTCTTAGGTATAGAACCGGCGAAGGTGCCTGCTGTTGATTGGATCATCAAACAACTCACCTTCTGATGTGGCCAACTGATATGCCCCCGATCCGTAAGCCACTACAATTACATAGGGTCCAAGCCAGTTAGGCTCGAACTTACCTTTCTTTTCTCTGTCCTGCTGATTTCGAGGGTTCTCTTTTAGGACGAGGTCCCCAACCTTGAAGCATCTTGGTCTAACCTTGTGGTTGTAGCTTCTTGACATCATCTATTGATAGGCTTTGAGATGGTCAAAAGCTTTTTGGCGCCTTTCCTCTAGCAGTTCTAGCTCTTGTAGCTTGGAGACTCTGTACTCTTCGTCTGATATGAGACCTTTTAACGACACCCGAAGGGATGGGAGTTCGACCTCAATGGGAAGGATGGCTTCGGAACCATAGACGAGGGTGTAGGGTGTAGCACCTGTGGGAGTGCGTATGCTGGTTCGGTAGGCCCACAGAGCGGGATTGAGTTGGACGTGCCAATCGCGACCAGCTTCGTTGACAGTCTTCTTTAGGATTTTTAGAATGGTTTTGTTTGATGCCTCAGCTTGGCCGTTACCTTGGGGGTAATATGGGGTGGAGAAGCGATGTTGGATCTTGAAACGTTCACAAAGTTCCTGGACATCCTGATTTTTGAAGGGTCTCCCGTTATCCGTTATGATGGATGAAGGGATGCCATATCGGCAGATAATGTAATTCAGAATGAAAGAGGAAATTTACTTTCCTGTGACGGTTGATAAGGGAACGGCTTCAATCCACTTTGTAAAGTACTCAGTGGCGGTTATGATGAATTTTTGGCTGTTGGAAGAGGGCGGATGAATCTTTCCCACGAGGTCAAGTCCCCACTGGCAAAAGGGCTAGGGTGTCGTTAGAGGTCTCAACTCCTAAGCAGGTGCATAAATCAGGTTCCCATGTATCTAGCACTGTTTGCACTTTTTGACGAACTGATATGAATCCATTTCCATATTGGACCAGTAATAACCCAAACGCATGAGTTTCTTAGCTAAGGAAGGACCACTGGAGTGTGTTCCGCAGATCCCTTCGTGCACGTCTCGCAAGGTAGTTATAGATTCTTCTTGTTCTAGACAATGGAGTAAAGTACCATCCAGACCACGTCGGTAAAGGGTATTGGCGATAATGGTGTAACGGGAGGCTTGTCGGATGAAAGTTCATTTTTGGTTGGAAGAGAGGTCCAAAGGAAGGACATTGTCCTTGAGGTAAGTGTAGGTCTTACCGTACCAAGGTGAATCAGATCCTACTAGGTGGCAAATGGAATGGGTTTCAAGGAGATCATAAGCCGGCTGTCGAATTGTTTCTACTAAGAACTCATACCGTGACTCATGTTCAGGTATCTCTAGAAGAGAGGCTATGGTCGCCATTGCATCGGCTGCTTTGTTCTCTATCCTGGGTATTTATTCAAACGAGATTGTCCCAAAATGTGCTTTGAGGTCGTCGACCATCCGTTTGTATGGGATGAGCTTCTCGTCTTTGGTCTGATACTCGTCGTTGACCTGGTTTATGACAAGCTGAGAATCACCGTAGACACATAGTGATTGGATTTTCCACTCAGTGGCCATCTTGAGACCAATTACCAAAGCCTCATACTCCGCTATATTGTTAGTGCATGGAAATAACAACCTGTAGGACTTTGGAATTGTGTCACCTTGGGCAGTGATAAACAAGATACCTGCCCCGGATCCATGGTTGGTGTAAGACCCGTCGAAGTAGAGTTTCCAAGGAGATGCTGACAGAGTGAATAAAGACTCATCAGGAAACTCAAACTGCATTGGTGAAGTGTCCTGTAACGGTGCCTCAGCTAGTTGGTCAGCGATGATTTGCCCCTTGATGGCTTTTCTATCCACATATTCTATATCATATTCGCTAAGAAGCATAACCCATTTGGCTAGTCGACCTGTGAGAGCTGCTTTGCTGAGAAGATATTTTAGTGGGTCGATCTTGGCAATGAGTTTGACAGGGTGTGCCAACATGTAGTGCCAAAGTTTTTGTGAGGCAAAAACCACCGCAAGGCATGAACGTTCCACCTGTGAGTATTGCAACTCGTAGCCCACTAAGGTTCGACTGATGTAGTACACAGCTCTTTCCTTGTTCTCATAGTCTTGCTGCACTAGGAGAGCCCCAAGAGCAGTAGGTGTAGTAGATATGTAGAGAATCAAAGGTTTTCCTTGGATCGGAGGCATGAGTATAGGAGGATTCATGAGGTACTCCTTGAGCTTGTTGAATGCCTCTTCGCACTGCTCATCCCATTTAAATGGAACGTTCTTATGTAGGAGATGGCTAAAAGGGTGGCACTTGTCTGCCAGCTGTGAGATGAACCTGCGGATGGCCTGTAGCTTGCCTTGTAAGGATCTCAACTATGTTAGAGTTTTGGGCGGAGGCATGTCCATGATTGCTTTGACCTTGGCCGGGTCTACCTCTATGTCGTTTGCTGACACGATGAAGCCTAGCAGCTTGCCCGATGTTACCCCAAACACACATTTCTTTGGGTTCAATTTTACTTGGAATTGATCCAGCCGTTGGAAGACTTTCTCTAATGTGTCCAGGTGTGAGTCCCTGGTGATTGATTTTGCCAAGATGTCGTCAACATAATCTTCCATAGTCACATGCATCATATCATGAAATATAGTTGTCATGGCCCGCTGATATGTAGCACCTGCATTTTTCAGCCCAAATGGCATGACATTCCAGCAAAAGGTACCCCATGGACAAGTGAAAGCGGTTTTGTGCTGATCCTCTGGTGCTATTTTGATCTGGTTGTACCCTGAGAATCCATCCATAAGTGACAGCATTGTATGTCCTGCCGTGAGGTCGACTATGATATCGATGTTAGGCAAGGGAAAGTCATCTTTGCGGCATGCTTTGTTTAAATCTCTAAAATCGTTGCATAGTCAAACCCTGCCATCTGGTTTAGACACCGGCACAATATTAGATATCCATTCAGGGTAATCTATGGCCCTGATGAACCCCACGTCTAACAATTTCTTGAGTTCTTCCTTGACCAGGAGGGCAATATGGGGATGTATTTTTCTCAGTTTTTGCTTTACGGGCTTCACCCCTGGATCCAATGGCAAGTGATGTAGAATCAGGTTTGGGTCCAAACCTGGCATGTCGGCATATGACCAAGCAAAGCTGCCTCTCTTCTTTTTAAAGAATGGTACAAACTTGGTTTTCTCAGGTGGCGTGAGAGATTTTGCAAAGTGGATTATCTTAGGCTACTCTTCAGTTCCAATGTTCACTGGCTCTGTTGGCTCTACCACGATCTGTGACCTTTCTTGATACATATCACTTGGGAGGGTGTCAAGCATTCCATCGTCAGGTGCCACAATTGGGTTTTCACCTTTAGATACGTCCTTTCTTTTTACTGTTTTATGATCTGACACTGCCGCACGGTGGTTTTCACCGTCAGATCCCTTTTTGATCTTTACATTTTTGCGACTAGAAGGCTTGGCACCCTCCCCGAAGTAAGCTACAGTATTGAGTTCGATAGCGAAACCAGCTTTATGATCTCCTTTTGGTAAGTGATCTCTAAGTCCCATATAGTCAATGTAGGCATCATCATTCTGGAACATATCTAATTGGGGGGTTCCTTGCAGATCCCAGTCAATAAGCTCAGGATGCAAGAGGGGAAGGGAGTCGGATGAAAGACCTGATTCATTGATAGTGTGGATGGAAATATTAGGAGCACAGGTGGGGGTAGTGTTCTGGGTGGTACTTTCTTCCAAGTTGTTTATCGCAATGGAATCTATACTTTCCTCGAAAGCCATAACCTCAGGGAGGGGCAAATCAGATTCCAGTGGTCTGTCCCGTTGCATTTGTCTCTCATGATATGGGCTAAGAGTTTGGATGGTGTCAACCTCCTTGTCATCGTAGGAGTGTTCTGTCAGCTCGTCCCATTCATATTGATTGGAATCATCTGAATCTGCGTCACTATCCTCTTGGAGTGTTTGAATTGTCTCCACTAGGCAGGCATTTTCTTTGGCTTTACCCTTGCCTTTGTACCCTAGGCCAGTCATGTTTCTAGCCGAAGAGGAGGAAGAAGGTTGTATAGGTTCGATGATCCCTTCTTTTCTGAGGCCGATAGGGCCTTGTCCTTCATATCCCATCCTATGCAAGATGGTTTCACCCCGTCCATAGAGTTCTGTAGGGAGTCTATTTGGCTCTTGGGGTGTGTTTTCTTCTTCGGCATAAAGCCATTGCAAGAGATCTCGCTCCTCTGATTCATCGGATAAGGTCCCCCATTTTACAAAGGGGTTTGCGGGAGTGATAGGAGGAGCAGAGGGCTTTGGAAAATGCCTGGGTTGATGCTTGGGCTGGCCAAAGGAGCGAGGAGACAAGGGCATTTTTGCAAGGTTGAGGCTGTGCTCAATCTGGTATTCCCCCACGCCATTTTCTTTTATGGTGATTTTCATTGGTTTGGGCCGTGAGGAGGAAGCTTCGGCAGTATGGTCTTGTGGGGGAGTAGGGGAGATATGGGCTCTATTGTTGGGAATGATGCATTCAGGTTTAGCTTGGAAAGAATTGCAGTGTTGGTAGGGATCAGGATCGCCGTGTATGGTGACCTGTTTGCCATCATGTGGGAACTTTATGCATTGATGGTAGGTGGAGGGGACAGCTTTCATGGCGTGGATCAATGGTCTCCCTAGCAGAATATTGTAAGCAAGCTCTCGATCAAGGACTTGGCACACCACATCTTTAATCACCGGTCCCACTTGAATGGGTAGGACAACCGTGCCCTTTGTGGTGCGTTCCTCCTCGTCGTAGGCTTTGATAGTAATTTTCCGTCTAGGATCTACTGCCTGTTCAGAAAACCCCAATGCAAGGACTAGCTTCAAAGTGCAAATATTCAAACCGGCACCCCCATCAATGAGAACCCTCTTGATGCGGTGCCTGTGTACGAATGCGACAATGTGTAGAGGAGTGTTGTGGGGTTGAGACATGGAAAGGTCATCTTATTCTGTAAATGAGATGGAAGTGGAGGATGTCAAATTACCCACCATGGTTTGAAATTTTTCTTGGGCTAGGTTAGTGGGGACAGTAGTTTCCACTAAGGCTTTCTCAAGAATCTCCTTATGAGAAGGAGATAGACGCAAGAGCTCCAATATAGAAATGTGAGCCGGAGTCTTTTTGCAATTGGTCGATGACATTATATGGGCGGGGGTTAGACGGAGATGGCGACGACCTTGGAGGAGTGGTGTTGATCGTGACTCTACCACTGCGGGTAATTATACTACAACCAGTTCCGTTAGGTCCTGGTTGTTGGTTGGGGGATATGACGTTGACTTGCAGAACATGCTCAGAAATGCAGTTAATGGTGTACTCAAAGGGAACGCTTGCATAGTTAGCATTACTCGACCCATTGTTCTGGTTTGGCCTGTTGCGATTGTTGTCATTATTGTTATGGCTATTGGAGTTGTTGCCATTGTGACCATTGTTGTGGTTGTAACCATTGTTGTTGTGACCGCTGTTGTGATTGTTGTTATACGCCCGGTTGTGGTTTAGGAGAGGATCCCGGTAGGCCACATGAGATTCATTGGAGGTATGCTATTGTGTCCCTCCCTGATTCTGGTCCAGTATATCCTGTATGACGTTCTTAAGACAGATGCAATTATTGGTTGTGTGCCCCCTTCCTCGATGATACTCGCAATAGTCTGTGTCCTTCCAATAGGGAGGTTTGACTATAGGCTCGTAGTCACTTGTTGGCGGTAGAGAAATTTCATTGTTAGCCAACAACTTCTTGAGAGCAGACTCTTGAGATTCTCCTAACGGTGTGAATTTTCTCCTTGGATTTGAATTGAACCAAGGTCTAGATTCCCGAGGGGGTGGCTTGTTGAGTGCACCGTTATTTGCTTCTTCCTTAAGAGTGAATATGGGTTGTTGTTTAGGGGCTGCCACCTTGGCATCCACTACTCCATCGTTGACCACATTCTTGTTCTTGGTCCAAAAATTTGACTTGTCAGTTGTGTAATTGGAAGGAGGTGTGTCCTTGTAGAGCTTGAGAGTTCCTTTAGCGATCATAGCTTTCTCAATGAATAGCCCCATTTCAATGACTTTGGTGAATGAGGTAGGGCATTGTATCTAAATCTGATAGCTAAGATCGGGATTCAAATTGTGGACAAACATTTCCAATAGTTGTTTCTCAGGCATGTCGTAAGAACACTTACTAGCTAGCTGTCTCCATCGTTGTAAGAAGGTGGCGAAAGACTCACCACCCTTTTGTTTGGTGTTGCATAGGTCTAGCATAGATACCTCGTGTTCTATGTTGTAAGAGAAGTGCGTTATGAATTTATTGACAAGTTCATCAAAAGTTTTGATTCCTGGTGGGAGACGCGAGAACCACTCCATAGCTTGACCTCCTAAAGATCTTGGGAACAGTCTCATTAAGTAGGTCTCGTTGTGAGCTACTTCTAAACATGCTGCAGTGAATTCCCTGATATGATCTCTAGGGTCCCCCTTCCCTTTGTATTTGTCGAATTTCAGGATTCTGAACTGAAAGGGGAATGGTTTCATGACCAAACTTCTGTCAAAGGGGTATGGTGCTATATCTTCCAAGGAGTAGTTCTTGGAACTGGTGCCGATCTTAAGGTTGGAGATTTCTAGCTTTAGACTCTCAATTTGTTGTCTCACATCCGCCATAGGAGCATTTTGATCTATGTGTTGTTTTCCTCTCTCATTGGCCTGGGGGACCGTGTCATTTGTGCCTCTCTCATGTGCATTTGGGACTGTGTCATTTGTGTCCCTCTCACGTTCATTGTCTGCATTTTCCATGATGGAGCTAATGTCAAAGTCTGCGGGGAGTTTGATTCTGAGACTAGCAAGATGATGGAAATATTTGGTGGGGTCCTCAAGGAGCACTTTCTCCACTAGGCGTTGGAATTTGTTATCTTGCATGTGTGCCACTAATTCTTCACGAGAAATTTCTTCATCATCATCGCGTGGTGGGGCGATGTGATCGGAAGAGTCGGCCATTTCAGTTAGCTTGTTGTACTGGGATCGAGTAAGAACCATGCAAGGTGGGGTGGGATGAAATGGACTAGGATTAGAAATTTTGGCAAGGTGTCGACTAAGACTGTAATGAATGGGATATCTAGGACAAGATTTGGACAAAGGGTTCTCTCGCTCAATGACTTCAGGTAAGACGGTTGACACAAGACTCTAGCCACTAGCAAGGGTAGTCGATACCAGTCTCACTGTGTAGGGCTTAGTCGTTCAACAAGACTACTAGCAAAAGGTACTGTGACCTGCTAGGCTTACGTGAATTTACTAATGAAACAAAGAAGGACCTATGTCGAATCGGTATGGGACAGAATGACGTTGGACAAAAGGTGACTGGGACGACTGACAAAAGAGAGAGAATTGGGTGAAATGGATGAAGATTGACTGCAAGGTTGATTCTGACCTCGGAAAATGAAACTAGGCTGAAATGGGTACTCTGAACGGCTGACGAAAATTTCTCAAAAATAGGGCAGATGCTCACTGTCACACATGCGCAGAAACAGATGCGCAACAAGAATGGGTAAATGCGCCGTAAGTCGCTGTAAAAGCGCCGCTCTAGTGAAGTATGTATGCGCAGTAACAGTGTGTAAATGCGCAGCAGAAAAGTAAATGCGCAGCAAGTCGGTGTATATGCGCAGCAAGTCGCTGTAAAAGCACAGCAGAACAGTGTATATGTGCAACAGAAAGGTATAAAAGCACCGCAAGTCGGTACAAAAGCGCAGCAAGTCGCTGTATATGCGCAGCAGAAACGGATATATGCGCAGTTCTGGTATTTTTTTGCAAATTTTTGGGATTTTTCTCTGTTTTTGGTATTCTTTGGCTGGAAAAGGTCTTCCTGATCTGATATTATGAATTAATTTAGCAAGAAAACACAGCAAGCACAAAGAGTATTTTGTAGTTTTCCATTGTTTTTGTAGTTTTTCGACTCTATTTTGGACAAAAGCAAGCACAAAATCCTAGGCAAGAAATGGATTATAAGGGATTTGGGCCACTAAAACAAGAGGTATTTAATTCGGGCAACCGTTCAAGTGGTTACACGTGCGGTGGCGCTACTCTCCGTTATGGAGTCTCCCAGCCTCAAAGGGTTACGCCTGAGAGGGTTTTGGGGGAGGTTGGCCGTCGGTGTAACATAACAGCACTCGTTGCAGGAGGTTTTCACCTCAAGCACAATTTATTTTAAGTGGCTCGGTAGGCTTGGCATTAGCCTGTTACCACTCAGGGTCATTCCCGCTTGGACAAGCGTGCATCCAAGGGCAGGCCCCTCCTAAAGTTTAAACAAATAGAATGACAAGTCTGGCACTCTGATCACCCAGAAGAGGGGAGAGCATAAGCCTATTGTCATTTGCAAGCACAGAATACACTGATTGATCCACCCTAGTTAAAAGATAAAAACTAAATGGGCTAAGCTACTCAAACAAAACTTTGAAGTGATTTCAACAATATTGCAGTGGTTCAATTTTAAATCCCAGAAAGCAGTTGTGAGTTCAATTTTAAATCCACGTTGCACGAGATTGCTAACTTTGAAATTCAGGTCTCACGATATAGC
The DNA here is from genome assembly GCA_027924645.1 of Cunninghamia lanceolata. Taxonomy (NCBI): domain Eukaryota; kingdom Viridiplantae; phylum Streptophyta; class Pinopsida; order Cupressales; family Cupressaceae; genus Cunninghamia; species Cunninghamia lanceolata. The sequence continues at coordinate 10,331,472 of BSBN01000677.1, read as the reverse complement.
AATGGTTCATTTTAACTTCAAAAAGCAGGTGTGAGTTCAATTTTAAGTCCACGTTGCACGAGATTGTTAACTTTGAAATTCAGGTCTCACGATATAGCAATGGTTCATTTTAACTTCAAAAAGCAGTTGTGAGTTCAATTTTAAGTCCACGTTGCACGAGATTGTTAACTTTGAAATTCAGGTCTCACGATATAGCAATGGTTCATTTTAACTCCAAGATCAGTGATGAGTTTAATTTTAAATCTTAGATAGCAATAACTTGGAAGTTGTTTGCAATGCAAGCATGAAATAAACCAGTTACTTCCTCCCTAATTAAGACTAGATGAAGATTTGTAATGAACAACCATTTTACTCTTTCTCTGAAAATGAAATGTGAGCTAGTTAGATGCAACTACATGTAACTAAACCTGAGCCTATCCTGCAAAACCGCTCCAGCAAACACCTGCAAAAGGGTTAGCGTTAGCAAAATCCTCAAGAAAAGTACTAAAATCTGAGCCAGTTACAAATGCGCAGCTTCAGTGATCAGATGCGCAGAAGTGATCAACAGAAGCGCAGCATTAACGAATGCGCCGTAGTTTTGAACGTATGTGCCGTTAAAATAAATAAATGCGCAGTTTTAACATATGCGCAGCAACAGTCGTCAGAAGCGCCGTAATAGTCAACAGATGCGCCGTTATAGTAGATGCGCAACAACAGTCTATGGAAGCGCAGTAACAGTCAACAAATGCGTAGTTTTAACAAAAGCACCGTAACAGTCTGTAAAAGCGCAGCAAGAATACACAGATGCGCAGGATTTTCAAAAACACCATAACAGTCTTCAAAAGCACCGTAAAAATGAACAGATGCGCCGAAAGAACCTGTGCGTGACTCTGCGGGACCTGTATGGAACCTGCCTTCAAAAAAGCTCAAAAATGGTGAAATAAAGGGGCAACGGCCCCACGGTGGGCGCCAAAAATGTGAGGGTAAAATAGTGATCAATCAAATGAATAATAGATGACCCAAACATCAACAGAATAGAGAAACAAAGAAGATTCAAGTAAACAAAGCAATGAACAAACACAGCAAACCTCTTCCGTTTCGAAACTTCTGTTGTTCACCTATCACGAATCGTCCTTTCACAGATGAGATAAGCCCTCAGAGAGTGCAATCTTTTAAAGCTGTTTGAGGAAGTCGATGGTGAACGGCTATGGTGTGATATGCAATGAAGGTGAGCTCCAATGCAACAATGGTGATCTCAAGCTTGCAGATGACAAGTGGGTGCCAAAGGCGCGCTGGTGATATTTCTGCAGAGTAACGATGTCAAAAGCCTGGATGAATAGAATGGAGGGATGAAGCTTCATTTATAGACTCGGAGGAATAGGAATCAACGGTTGAGAGAAGATATGAAGATCAACGGTTGAGGATGGTTGAGGAATGTGCAACCAGTGGAAACGTGCCAAGTGTCCCAGCCCCATCATGAAAGGTGGGATGTGACAAAACTGATTGGAGAGTTAACTCCATTGACTGGTCTGTTAACAGAATTGATTGATCAGTTAGAAGAGTGGATTGTGGAACTGACTGAATTGATTGAGGATTTGACTCAACTGACAGGTTAGTTAACAGATTTGATTGATTGGTTAACTGACCTCTGATTGGAGAAGAAATAGGCCATGTGGGTGAGGGAAAATAAGGCAATTAAATATTAAATATATTTAATTACATGTGCAACCTGATGAGGTGGACAAGGTGAGGTGGAAAAGGTGAGGTGTAAAGGTGACGTGGAATTTTGAATTTAGAACTTTAGGATAGAAGAATTAGGCTTAATTAAATAATTTATGATTATTTAATTGTGAAGGACAAATAGAAGAATTATAATTAAATAAATAGAATTTATTTAATTATGGGATAGTGAATTGATTAAATAAATTTAGAATATTTATTTAATTAATAGAAGAATGGAATAAATATTTAGAATATTTATTTAGGATGAATCGTGTCATTTTTAGGCGTATACAATTTCCATCCCCTTGATACCATTTACCATTGCTTAGATAGATAGGGAATGCAAGGTCATGTACCACCTTACACCAGCGATGCACCATAGGATGTGATGACTCAAAGGTTCTTAACTAGGCTTTTATGAGCTTTTAGGGGAGTCCTCCAAATACATGAGGTACAACGAGGCCCAAGTCAGTGAACACTAGCCTATTAAAGGGATGTGGCATAAGTGGTTAAGTAAACACCACTTCACCTTATGTCTAGAATCTCTCAGGGCCCCAAGGCTATCTCAATGACTATGTAGCTAGATTGAGGTACAACTTTTGCTCTTCCCCCTTTGATATACTCTGCCAGAACACATGGTGGAGATCATCCCTAGGGTGATGAAATCCTCTAGCAAGCCTCCTAAAGGGTAGAAACACTATTCACTTTTGATCCCCAGGCTCACACTAAGTGTAAGGGGAGAGCATATTTGAGATAATGTTTCTGAGATTGAATAAATAAACACAAGAATAATGAAGGGGCTTTTGAATTCCAAGGTCACCAAATGGTACAAGGAGAGAGCATACACCCTTTTCAAAATCTGAAAACAAAGAAAACAATTTTCAATTACTATCCCCCTAGATTAAACTAAGTGCCTAGATTAGTGAGAAAAAAAATGTCTTTGACTGGTGAATCTACAACAACATATTAGTAGTTTCAATGGCTTTGGTCTTTGACATGCAAAGGCTACAAAACTAGGATTAGACCAAAAATATAAGTTTGATAAAATTTGAAAATGATAGTTGATACAGAAAAATAGATCAAATGAACAGATTCTACATGAAATTCTAAGCATTTTCAAAAAAAGTTTCATCAAGTTTCGTTAAGTTTTGCAAAAGATATTCTCAAAAGAAGTTTACAAACAAAGATCAACTTAAAGCAATTATACCTCAAAAATATATCAAAATTTTCTAATGAGGTTGACATTTCTGCGAAGTTGGGAGAACCATCTTTCCAACACCTCTGATTTTGTGAAAATCCAACCTGTTATGCAAAAGTTATGAAAAAAAGAAAAAAAGGCCCTCTTTAGGGCATTTGAAGGCAAGAGGTCACTGTCTAGTGGTTAGAAAATTGCTAACGGTTTGGAAAGATGTGGTCACATGTAACAAGTTAGGCTGGCAGTTAAGTTAGATGTTATAGTCTATGTAACCACTAGTGATTACTTCACAGTGGTCACATGTAATGGTTTAATGGTCTGGTGGTTTGATGTTACAATTAGCATTGACAACAAATGTTAATGATAATAAAAAATGCTATTGTAACCATAACAGAAAATGCTAATGGTTAAGAGTGTATGAAACGGGTAAGGTGAGTAGTTAGGGAGGTAGTTTGTCACTGGAAACAAGTATATTTCATTGTTAACTACAAGTGTAACTGCTGAAGTTGCCTTGGATGGTCCCCAATTTTAGAGAGGTGGTGCGGATAATAGTCTGGGCAGCCAGAATGACAATAGCTGATGTAAAGTATGATGGCAACACTGAAATATGCCACAACAATCTATGATGTAAGATAGGCATGGTGGTGAGGGTGTGAATGCCCACTCGGTAAGAGACAACATCAACGATGAAGGTGAGGGGAGACCGCTCGTGTTCTAGACAAGAGCATAAAGCGGGAACACCTGCAAATGTAAAAGGCTTCTTGCAGACGGAATTAGGTAGTTTGCATATGTGGTGAAGGGAAGCCTACTAAGGGTTTAGTCAAATAGCAATCACCAATAAAAATGGAATGGTGAAGTTTAGCACGACAGTTTGGTTGAGGGGCACGTTAAGGTTGGCATGACGCACATGATTAGAAAAAATGCAATGATGGCAACCAATGTTAATGGAAACCTTTTTCTCTACCCAATGGCTCACTATTGATCATGACTAGTAGTTATAACCATGTCACACAAAATATGTAAGTGGGAGGGGGATTTGTCATTTGTGTGAGCAAGAGATGCACAGATCCCAAGGGTATAAGGATATCGTTGGAGAATAAATGATAGGTGCATGCGGTTAGTAAAAACACTAAAAAATAAATAAATTGACCCTCTCATTAAAGACATAAATGTGATTGTTAACAATAAATCATACCCATATTAAAATTTTGACATATGCAGTTAAAAAACGAAGACCACACAATTAAAAAAATCAAATCACAAATTTATGTTTAAACCTGCGAACATTTTTTGTTAAATCGATGGATAAAAAACCTAATCTAACACCAACAATAAAGGGTTTCCCAGTCTATAGACAATGTGTAAGATGTCATATAGATCTGTATGGTCCATACTATATGGATCCTGCAAGAAGGGTCAGAGGAAAAAAATTCAAAAAAAATTACAGTGACCAAATTTGATGATTTATATGTCTACCCTACAGTTTTTGGGCCTCTCGGACACAATGACAAGGCTTGTTTTAGTGTAGAAGGCCATTTGCAATAGGTGACCCCTAGATCTTTCTCAAAATTCCTTCAAATCTACAACAAAAACTTGCAAATTTACAAAGAAAAAACAAGGTTAAAATCGGGCATGCCAAAAATGAAAGCATAAAAATCATATAAGACAATGGATAAAACATGTAGATAAAATAATAAAGCAATACCTTCAAACCTTGCATAATTTTAGACTTCTCATAGGATGGAATGGAGTGTACCCACATTCCATTGGATTTGTCCTGTGGATGTATTTGTGGGTTGCTCACACAACCAGCATAACCTTGATAGAACATGAGAGAAAATAATATGTGATATGAGCATGTGTATGAAACTTGATCTGAGAGTGAGGGTTGAAAATGAAAATCAAAGTTTAATTTATAGAAGGAGAGGGAATAAAGTGAATGGCTAGGATTAGAAGGGTGAGGGATGAGGTGGATGGCTAGGATTCAAAGCCAATTTTGTGCTCATGACGCACCATAAATGAGGATGACATGTGACTAAAATAAGGATGGGAGTGGGAAAATGGGGGTTTTTAATTGATTTTAGAGAGGAAGTGCTTATGATGCACAATTAATGAATTTAAAAATAGGGATGTGAGGGATAATCTAAATAATAAAATTATTTAAATTATGAGAGACAAGTGGCATTTAAATAAATATTTAATTTATTTAAATTGGATGATGGAGGAAAATGGGATTAAATAAATAAGATTTATTTAATTTAGTGTAAGAGGAGGTTAAATGGATAAGAGGGATTAGTTAAATAAATGTAACTAACGGGAATGGTGTAAGGGGTCATGAAAGGGACCTAGAGGAAAATATGTCATAAGGTGATGCAAGGTGATGCAAAGTGTCGCAAGAGGATGTCAAAAGGCAATGTTGTAAGACATGGTCAATTTACATTGTCATTCATTTGTATTGTGGAATTTGAATTGTTGTTTCTCTCATGAGGGTTATGTGGAAATAATATATTTTGTTGCAATCTTCCTTTTATTTGGTATTAGAGATAGGTTTTCAGATTGTTGGAGGAGACATATTATTGGCATTATTAACCCTTTGTTTGAGTGGAGGATTATACATAGTTGAACCCATGGTCTTGCAAGAAAAGGCATTTAAGGTTTTAGATGTGTTTACAAATTTTTAGTGTTTCAAATGTGGAGTTTTTTTGTTGATTTGACAAATGTTTTTTGTTGGGTTCATCTTGTGAGGGTTTTGGAGGTAAAATTTTGTAGAAGGCCTCCTAGAAAAAAAATAGACCTCACTATTGGATCTAGAAGGTCCAAAACACTTATAAATCAATATAAAACTCAATAGGATTTGGAGCTAAAAAATTTAGCTATTTTCAGGGTTTTGGAGGAATCTTTGGCAATTAGATTCTGTATAATTATACAAATATATATATAGTTGACCTGCATTAGATCTATGGTATAATCACCAAGGAATATTCTATGTTAGTCACCATCAACTACATTAGTAGGGTATGACTAGAAAAAAGGCAGTCTATAAGAGGCTGCAGGTACATGTTGTGATGTCATCACTATGCATGTTCATGGCATGAGAGCTAGAGGGTGAGGGCTCCCTTGCATTAGAATTTAGTAGAGTTTGGAGGATCAAAGCCTTGGTCACATGGGAAACTAACTACCTAGGGTCTAGGGCTAATTACAGGGGCCCTAGCCTCTAGTTCATGTCAGCCTGCTGGGGCTTAGTTTGCTTAAGCACCACCTCCACTGTGTTCCTCAGCTTAGGAGCTTCTTAGCTAACTTAGTGTTGCTCTGCCACCACCCAAGTGGTGCCACCATCCTACATTTCCCAAGTGCCACCTTTACCACTGCTCCACCAATGGTACCACCCACCTTCCACTAAAATTGTGCAGGTTCATTTTTTATTTGGCATAATGGAGCAGATTTATAGGAGCCATAAATTTTGCTTGTGGTGTCAGATTTTCAACTTATTATAATTGATAGAAAGCTCATTCTAAGCAATATATAGTGGTATCAATGGTTTTTCTAGATTTTGTTGTTTATGATAGAATTTATTAGATGGAATCTGTTATGGAGTAAAAAGTGGACACATGCCTTTTTACCTCCTTGTTTAGCTCCTAGGTCCCTGTAATTACATTATGCATTATAATTGATCACCTTGAAGAGATTTCCCAACACCAATGTGAATTTAGGACCTTGGGCCCTTCTTTAATCTCATCTTAGACTAAAAAAGGGCTCCTAGACTTGGGTGCCAACCTCCCAAGTCTCCCCTAATTGATCGGGGCCAATTAATGCTATGTCGGCATAAGACCTTTAAAAATGTTCCTCTTTGTCAGCTCGTGTAATTTAATTTCACGAATGTTAGCAGGAAAGCATATATGTGCGTGTTTTTGAATTCATTATGAACCTAGATGGATATTGCGAACTTATGATATTGGAGCAAAGAGCATTCAAGGTTTTCATTGTGTTTTTAGAGAAGATTTGTGTTTGTATTGTGTGTGTTGTTGCAGGCTTGAAATCATCATCCATATCCTTATGAGTTGAAGGATCTTCATTCTCCCAAGGGCTTCACCTCCAAGGTGATATCATTGTTATTTGAATCATTCAATCATCATTTTGTTCAGCCTCTGCCCTACTAGGGCATGCCTCTTGTCTATCAACAGTGTTGGAAGGCTTGAATACCATTCTGGGGTTTGACTGAGGCAAATCCTTAAACACCATAACCCCCCAAACCTTATCTTATCATCTTGTGTGTAGATTACAAGTACACGATTCAAGAGAAGTGAAGTTACAAGAAGATTGTGTAGGAATCAAGGTTTTGGGATCCAAAAGAAGTTCCAAAATATTCCTCCGAAAAGACTTGGGTGGTTGGTGCCCTAGTCTTCTAGGATTTTAGACTCTGGATCTAGCATCTGAACATCAATTATAGTATTTTCTCAATTTTGACTATCAATAGGTTCTCACTTTTAGGACTTGGGTAATTCCATTTCATCCTCTGATACTTTAGCTTTTGAGACATAGGTTCCGGTATCTCTCTGATCGTCCTTGTACATTTAGATTTTGAGTTTTAGTCATTTTCTATAGTGTTATAAGATGATTATCTTAGAACTAGGGTTTTGTGCATATTTGACCTAGGGTTTGATAAAAGGCTTGGTTAAATCTGATCTTTCCATAGCAAACAAGAGCACAAGATTTGTAACTGAGTCCAGGCCTCCCTTTGGTTGTGATTTGGCTCGGTCTTGTCCTTGAATGTTATTGTGGAAGATGGTTTTGATCTAGTTTGCATGTTTGTCTCCTTCATCCCCTTTTTCATGCATAACATTTTTGTATACTGTAATGTGGATCAAATCTGATGTAAAAATCAGAAATTTAAATCTTTCTATCATATGAAGTGAAAACAATGCAAAACTATGCCTTTTTTCTAGCCTAGAACGCTCAATTTTTTTTTCACTTTTTTCAATATTTTGCAAGATTTTCAAAAGGATATTGATGAATATGCAATGAAATCAATGTAAGATCTAAATTTAACTATCAATAAGATGCAAATGCTTAGTGCTACAGGTTCACAAAAATGTTATGTATGAAAAAGAGGATGAAGGAGACAAGCATGCAAACTAGATCAAAACCCTCTTCCACAATAACATTCAAGGACAAGACTGAGCCAAATCACAACCAAAGGGAGGTGGACTCAGCCATAGATCTTGTGCTCTTGTTTACTATGGAAAGATCATATCTAACTGAGCATTTATCAAAACCTAGGTCAAATATGCATAAAACCCTAGTTCTAAGATAATTAACTTATAACAAATAAAAAATGACTAAAACTTAAAATCTGAATGCACAAGGATGATTAAAGAGATACCAAAACCTATGTCTCAGAAGTTAAAGTGTCATAGGATGAAATAGGAACCTCCTAAGTCCTAAAAGTGAGAATCTACTGATAGTTAGAACTGATAAAATGTTGTAACTGATGCTTAGATGCCAAATCTAGAGTTTGAAAGCCCAGAAGACTATGGTGTCAACTGCCCAAGCCTTTTTGAAGGAATGTTATGGAGCTTATTTCAGATCCCAAAACCCTAATTCTTGCACAATCTTCCTGTAACTTCACTTCTCCTGAATCTTGTACCTATAATCTGCATACAAGATGACAAGATAGGGTTTGGGGGGTTATGGTGTTTAGGGATTTTCCTCAGTCAAACCTCAGAATGACATTCAAGCTTTAAAAAATTGTTAATAGATAAGAGAACGTGTCCTAGTAGGGAAGAGGCTAAACAAAATGATGATTGAATGATTCAAATATAATGATACCACCTCAGAGGTGAAGCCCTTAGGAGAATGAAGATCCTTCAACTCATAAGGAGATGGATGATGATTCCAAGCCTGCAACAACACACACAATAAAAACACAAATCTACTCTAAAAACACAATGAAAACCTTGAATGCTCTTTGCTCCAATATCATAAGTTTGCAATATCCATCTAGGTTCATAATGAATTCAAAAACACACATACATATTCTTTCTCGCTAACATTCATGAAATTAAATCACAAGAGCCAATAAAGAGGAACTTTTTTAAAGGTCTTATGTCGACATAGCATTAATTGGCCTCGACCAATCAGGGGAGACTTGGGTGGTTGACACCCAGGTCTAGGAGTCCCTTTTTAGTTTGGGATGAGATTAAGGAAAGTCCCAAGGTCCCAAATTTACATTGGTTCCAGTCAATCTCTTCGGGGTGATTAATTATAATGCATAATGTAATTACAGGGACCTAGGAGCTAAACAAAGAGGTAAAAAGGCATGTGTCCACTTTTTACTCCATAACATAATCCTAATTTCCCTTGATTTATTCAATAGGTCATATCTTATGCCTATAGTGTCCAATTTTGGACTTCTTATAGGCAAAATAGACTATTTTCTAATTACTTCATAGTGAATCAGTTTTGGAAGTGTTGGTATGTGCTTTGTTCACTTATATTTCTATAGTGTTTCTTGAAGGGTTCTTAAACTATGGTACTTTGTGGGTTTGCAATAAATCAAATCTAGAGTTTATTTGGTGTTTGAGTCATGGAAAATCTATAAGTTAATGTCTAGTTGTCTTTGTTTTACATGATTACTAATGTAGTTAAACCTATATGTTGCATTGTTATAGAACTATAAGATGTGTAGTTTTTCGGGGTGTCTATACTTACAAGTTACATAGATGACTTGGATGTGGATTGTCTATACCCATAGATCTTTTAGTATTAATGCAGATTCTATTGATTGGCCTTTGCTTGTCACTTGGTACATTGGGATGTTTGTCACTATGAGGTAGAGAGATGATATTTGCATTACTTGAGATAGTTGTATTTTGGGACTTATAGTTTCTTACTATGGTGGTATAAGAGATTCTGGATCTTGTTTTAGTGAGATTTTGATGTAGGTACATTGAGGTTAGTGATCATGGTTTCATGGAGTGATGAAGGGGGTAAATCATAAAACACACAACAATAGAAATTACACACAGAAAATAGAATGTTCTTTTATTGATTTGGACAACCCATTACATTACAGAAGCTAAAATACAATCAGAGGATGAATCCTCCATAGGTTGCAACACATTACAACTTCAAATCTCAAGACTCTGGAATCTTCTACCTTCTGTAACCCCCAAATCAACTAGGGTTTCTATTTTCCTGCCTATTCTTGATTATATACTTTCCCCCTTAACTCTACTACTACCCAGGGTCCCAAAAATAGTCATAAATAGCCTTTTTTGGTGGCCTCCAGCTAAATTTCAAAATTTGCAACTTCCTCCAAAAGTAGGTCAACTTCCGAGAAGCATAACTTTTGATCCGAGTGTCCGATTGACGAACTATTTTAAGTGGTCGAAAGCTCACGAAGTGAAATATCACACTAGAAATACACAAATAGATTTTTGTCAACTTTTTAGGGTGTTATGGGATGTTTTAGTGCCTCATATCTAATTTTAGAAATTTTCAGAGGCTTTTCAGAAAATGAAAACTTTAATATCTTTCAGCTCACAAATGATCTTTGCTTGATTCCTTTGCCAAAGGTCTTATATTTCATTTATGAAGCTTTCTCTAAATTTTTGCTTCAATCCATGCCCAAATGCAAACTTTCTAGAAATGGGAGTTCAACTTTCTAAAAATAGCAGTTTGGAAAAAACTGAAAGTCCTACATCATTATTCAAATGATTATGGAACCAAAAAATACTAATTATGGAAAGAAATGAAAACAACTTCAATGATTTTGAATCAACAACTTTTTGGGTGATGCAAGATTTCCCTTACACCATTGGATGCTCCTGCATTAGACACCTAGGGTAAATTTGAGAAGTGACCCTGTCATGTCTCAGGTGTTTGTTTGAGGAAAATCCAAACTGTCAACCTCTGCCTTAGACAACCAAGTAGAATCTTCAACATGCCTTCCTTTCCATTTCACCAGATATTCAAGTCATATTACCTGTTCTGAGTACTTCTTCCCACATGGTTATCCAAGATTTCTTCTATCTCTTCTATTGAAGTAGATGCCGGAATACTCCATTGTTCTTCTGTTGGTCCATCCTCTGTGCCACATTCATGATATTCTGTTAAATTAGCAATGTTGAACTTAGGTGAAATGTTAATCCTGCTCGACAGCTCTACCTCATATTCATTTCCTGAATCATGCTTCTTCAGGATTCTACATGGTCTAAATTTCTTCATTTTTAGCTTATTATATGTTCCAATTGGAAACCTCTATTTTCTCAAGTGAACCATGACTTCATCTCCTACCTAGAACTCCTTATATCTTCTCTTCTAATCTTCCTTAGCCTTATACTGAATATCCATCTTATTAATGTGCTTTCTCACCTCTTCATGCAAATTCTTTAGGTGTTCTGCAAAGTCTTCAGCTTCAACACTTGTCTTTTCTCCTTTGTCCATCTTCCTTAACTCTGAAGCATTTCTTGGACTATTCCCATATACAATCTAGAATGATGATTTACCAGTACTCCTATTGGCAAAATTGTTGTAAGAAACTTCTGCCTGAGGTAGAATCAAATCCCATCCCTTGGGTTTATCTCCTACTAAGCATTGTAGTAGTTTACCCAAACTCCTATTCACCACTTCCATCTATCCATCAATTTGTGGATGGTGTGCAGAACTGAACTTCAAATCTGTCTTCAACTTATTTCATAATGTCCTCTAAAAATAACCAACAAACTTGGTATCTCGATCTGAAACTATGCTCTTAGGTAGACCATGTAATCTCACCACCTCCCTAAAAAATATCTCTGCAATATGAACAACATCATTAGTCTTCTTGCAAGGAATAAAATGTACCATCTTTGAGAATCTGTCCACCACCAAAAAAATGGAATCATGTCCTCTTTATGTCCTTGGTAAACCAAGAACAAAATCCATACTAATATCATCCCATGGCTTCTCTGGTATAGGTAGTGGCTGATATAGCCCTGTATTCTAACTTGTTCCTTTTGCCATTAGATACACTCTACAACTCTACACAAATTTCCTCACATCTTACTACAACTGTGGCCAATAATAATGTTCACCAACAATTTATCAATGGTCTTATCTCAACCAAAGTGTCTAGCTAATCCCCCACTATGTTTCTCCTTAATCAGGTTCTCTCTCATGGAACTCCTTGAAATGCACAACTAGCTTCCTCTAAACAACATGCCATCTTGGATTATGAAATCCAACCATTTTGTCCTGTCCAAAGTAATAGGTTCCAAACAAACCTTCCAAGCCTCTGCAAAATTTAGATCTTCAGGATACAAACTTTTGAGATCATCAAACCCAACAACCTCTATCTTCATTTCTGTCAACAAATTTTGCCTTCTACTCAAGGCATCTGCAACTCTGTTGGACTTCCCACTCCTGTGCTTCAAAACAAAAGTATAACTCTACAAAAACTCAACCCATTTTAAGCGCATCTGGTTTAACTTTCCTTGACTATTAAGATATTGTAAAGCTTGATGATTAGTATATAAAACAAACTCTTTTGGCAACAAATAATGTATCCATTTCTTCAAAGCTTGAACTATTGCATAAAACTCTTGATCATAAACAAAATACTTTTTCTTGGCAACATTAAGCTTCTCACTAAAATAGGCAATGGGCTTACCTTCTTGACTCAAAATAGCTCCTATAGCACTACCACTAGCATCACAATCTACCTAAAATACCTTATTGAAAACTGGAAGTGCCAAAACAGGTTATTTTATAGCTTTTTGCTTCAATGTATCAAAACTCTTGTTTCCTCCTATAGTCCATTTAAACTCTTTTCTATCCCCTCTCATTGTCTCAATTAGGGGTGCACAAATACTACTAAAATTCCTAACAAATTTTCTATAAAAACTTGCCAAACCATGAAAAGATCTTACCTCTATAGCACTCCTTGGTGTAGGCCATTCAATGATAGACCTTACTTTTTCTGGGTCCATCTTAAAACCTTCCTCTGAAACAACAAATCCCAGGTATACCAACTCCTTTGAAAAACTACATTTCTTCATATTAATTAGTAACTTCTCCTCCCTCAGCTTCTCTAAAACTCTTCTAATATGCATTAGATGCTCATCCCAAGTCTTACTAAAAATCAAAATGTCATCTAAATAAACAATAACAAAACTTCTCAAAAATTATTTCAATACCTCGTTCATGAGCTGCATGAATGTGCTCGGTGCATTGGTTAGCCCAAATGGCATGACTAACCACTCATACAAACCTTCCTTTGTCTTAAAGGCTATCTTCCATTCATCTCCTTTTCTGATGCAGATTTGGTGATACCCACTCTTCAGGTCAATCTTCATGAAGTACTTTGCTCCACTCAAACAATCCATTATGTCATCCATTTTTGGCAATGGAAATCTGTACTTAATCATGATCTTATTGATGGCCTGAGAATCTATACACATTCTCCACTCTCCATCTTTCTTTGGTGCTAGTACTACAGGTGCCGTACATGGACTTAGGTTCTCTCTTATTAGTCCCTCCTTTAACAGTTTGTGAACTTGTCTATTTAGCTCTTCATTCTCTACAAGAGTCATTTTGTGGGCCGCCTTATTTGGCAAACTAGCTCCTGGTATCAAATCCATTTGGTGACTTATCTTCCTCATCGGTGATAAACCTTCTGGTACATTATCAGAGACAATATCCTAAAATTCTTCCAACAAATCTGAGACTTCTACTGGGACATCTTCACATTTCTCTCGACTAATCTTAGGAATCAATGCAAAGCAATGACGCTCATTCTTCATACCCTCCAAAAATTTCCTACCATCTACCAAGCAATTTCTAGCAATACTACATACCTTTTCTTCCACCTCCTTCAAGGGCTTCAACTTATGACAAACTCCATCTTTTGTTAGGGAATATGTGTTTGCACGACCATCATCGATAGTGCACCTATCATATTGCCACGACCTCTCCAATAGCATATGACATGCATCCATCAGTATGATATCACATAGAACCTCATCATAGTAGTTCCCAAGCTTAAACTTCACTAAATACTGCTCATTGACCAAAGCTCTATGGTCCTTCTGCAACCATGCAATCTGATATGGATGTGGATGCTTTATTCTTGTCAACTTCAACTTTTCAACCATCTCCTCTAAAACAAGATTGTCAGTGCTTCCACTATCAATAATAATATCACAACACTTACCTTCACATTTACACCTTGTGCAAAATAAAATCTTCCTCTAATTGGGTTCTTTCTCCTCATTCAACAAAGTTCTTCTGACAACTAGGGTTTCTCCCCTTTAAACATCTTCAGAACACTTAGACTATGCATCTTCATCTACATGTGCAACTCATGCATTGCCTTTAGGTCTTCTATTTGTCCTTCCTTGATGTTGTGGACACTTGTATGCTCGATGCCCTTCTTCTCCACATTGGAAATGTAGGTTCCCCTAAAACCTCCTCTTCTAGGTCCTTTCCCAGGTCTGCCTCTTCCTCTTCCTCTTTGTTCACCATTATTCTAGTCATGAGGACGGTAGGTATTATCTCCTCTCTGATTTTGACTGGTGCCAACTTCTTCACTTTTCTTTGGATCTTCATTTTGGCCTCCATAGGGTCTTCCACTAGTCCTTCCACCTTGACCTCTTCCCCTTTGCTTGTTGTCAAATCTTTTATTCAGCTTCTCTTCCACCTTCAACGAAAACTGGTACGCATCTTCTATGGTGGTCATTCTGACCAGGCTCAGCGCCTCTTGAATACTTGGCCTCAACCCATTAATGTAATGGGCTTCCTTCTCCTTGTTGGCCTCTGCATGGCCTATCCTGATAGTAATCTTATAAAACTCTTCTGTATACTCCTTAACATACTTGTTACTTGCTTCAATCCTTGCAGCTTCTTCAGCAACTCCATCTCATAGTCCATAGGAATGAACTGCTTCTTCAATTTCTCCACCATCTGATCCCATCTGGTGATCTTTTCTTTTCCTCTTCTATTCCTCTCTAACTAGACCTCCTTCCACCAAATACTAGCATGGCCCTTTAACTTTGTTTTTGTAAACTTGACCCGATCTGGGTCCTCCACATCTTCATACTCAAAATACTCCTCCATGTCATTGATCCAATCAATAAGCTATTTCAGATTCAAATCTCTAGTAAATGTAGAAACTTCGATCCTAGGCCTCTTTCCAATCTTAGAAATGGCCCTTGACAACCTAACTTCTATAGGATCTCCTGCAGCTTCTTGTTCTTCCTTAGATAACTCTTCTTCAGCTTCATCCTCGCTTTCTTCTCTTGTTCTTGTCTTAAACCCTCTTCACAGATCCTCTTGCAATGCATCAATTTACCTTTTAGGGCTCTAAAACCCTCTTCTATCAAAGCATTCCTCCCAATACAATTTCTTCATGGAGGCATCTTGATCTCTGCAGCAAACCCACAACCTCAGGTCCTAGTGCAAACTTCCTCACGGTCGGTGATCTGTCTACACACTCAGGAACCCTTGCTCTAATACCACTTGATGAAAGAGTAAATCATAAAACACACAACACCAACAAAAATTGCACACAAAAAATAGAATGTTTTTTTATTGATTTGGACAACCCATTACATTATAGAAGCTCAAATACAATCAGAGGATGAATCCTCCATAGGCTGCAACACATTACAGCTTCCAATCTCAAGACTCTAGAATCTTCTGCCTTTTGTAACCCCCAAATCAACTAGGGTTTCTATTTTACCGCCTATTCTTGACTCTACACTTTCCCTCTTAACTCTACTACTACCTAGGGTCCCGAAACTAGTCATAAATAGCCCCTTTTGGCGGCCTCCAGCTAAATTTTGAAATTTGCAACTCCCTCCAAAAGTAGGTCAACTTCTGGGAAGGATAGCTTTTGATCCGGGTGTCTGATTGATGAACCATTTTAAGCGCTGGAAAGCTTACGAAGTGAACTATCATGCTAAAAATTTGTAAATAGATTTATGTCAAATTTTTGGGGCATTATGGGATGTTTTAGTGCCTCATATCTGATTTCAAAAATTTTCAGGGGCTTTTTAGAAAATGAAAACTTTAATATCTCTCATCTCACAAATGATATTTTCCTGATTCCTTCACCAAAGGTATTATATTTCATTTATGATGTTTCTTATAAATTTTTGCTTCAATCTGTGCCCAAATGCAAACTTTCCAAAAATGGCAGTTAAACTTTCTAAAAATAGCAGTTTGCTATTTTTAGTAGTTTGGAAAAACTGAAAGTCCTACATCATTATTCAAGTGATTATGGAACCAAAAATACTAATTATGGAAAGAAATAAAAACAACTTCAATGATTTTGAATCAACATCTTTTTGGGTGATGCAAGATTGCCCTTACACCACTGGATGCTCCTACATCACAGAGGTTCTTGTACACATGGAGCTTTGGCATGATATAGTTGTTTATGTAGATACATAGTTGGTGGTGATGGATTGATTCATGGATTGCAGGTGGTGGTTTTCTTCTTGGTTTGGAGATCATGGTTCTACTTTACACTTTGGAATTTGCTGGTATTGTAGTTGAGTATTTTGATTATGCGAGGACCATGGGTGATCTTTAGTTAGGACATGGTTAGATCATGATGCTATTTGTAGCTCAATATGAAAATTTGGTGGGAGCTTTGGCATTGATGTGGATTTGTCACTTTGTGATGGATGTTCTTCTGTATTAATTGTTGGTGTCATGAGGATCCCTTGGATTATGTCTCTTATATGCAGTGAGAGTTTTTGACATCTTTAGTTCCATTGATAGGAGATGCTTATATTCATGTTATCTAGAGATGTGGACAACTTGTTACCATGGAAACACTTGGAGTCTTTAGTTGATGTGTCAGTTGTGATCTGTTAGTTTCATATATGGTCCTTGGTTTAGAGGATGGTTTATTGTTCCATGGTGGACTCTTGATCATGCATTATTCATGCTGTGATATGGATGCTTTAGAGCATGTTTGTCGATTGAGGATAGATGATTTTATAGGAGCCATAAATTTTTCTCACGGTGTTAGATTTTGAACTTATTATAATCGATAGAAAGCTCATTCTAAGCACTACATAGTGGTATCAGTGGCTTTTCTAGATTTTGTTATTTATGACAATTTTTTTTAGATGGAATCCTATTTTCCTCTAA
Organism: Cunninghamia lanceolata; assembly: GCA_027924645.1. NCBI lineage: Eukaryota > Viridiplantae > Streptophyta > Pinopsida > Cupressales > Cupressaceae > Cunninghamia > Cunninghamia lanceolata. Next base: position 10,314,437 of record BSBN01000677.1, on the reverse strand, counting down.
TTTATTTGATAGGTCATATCTTATGCCTATAGTGTCCAATTTTGGACTTCTTATAGGTAAAAGAGACTATTTTATAAGTACTTCATAGTGGATCAATTTTGGAAGTGTTGATATGTGCTTTGTTCACTTACATTTCCATAGTGCTTCTTGAAAGATTCTTAAATTATGGTACTTTGTGGGTTTACAATACATCAAATCTAGAGTTGATCTAGTGTTTGAGACATGGAAAATCTATATGTTAATGTTTAGTTGTCTTTGTTTTACATGATTACTGATGTAGTTAAACCTATATGCTGCATTGTTTCAGATCTATAAGTTGTGTAGTTTTTCGAGGTGTCTATACTTACAAGTTGCATAAATGATTCGGATGTGGGTTGTCTATACCCATGGATCTTTTAGTGTTAATACAGATTCTATTGATTGGCCTTTACTTGGTCACTTGGTACATTGGTATGTTTGTGACTATGAGGTAGAGCTATGATGTTTTTAGTACTTGAGATAGTTGTATTTTGGGACTTATAGTTGTTGAATATGGTGGTATGAGAGATTTTGGATCTTGTTTCAATGAGATTTTGATGTAGCTACATTAAGGGTAGTGATCATGGTGTCATGGAGGTTCTTATACACATGGAGCTTTGGCACAATATGGTTTTTTATATGGATACATAGTTGGTGGTGATGGATTGATTCATGGATTGCAGGTGGTGGTTTATCTTCTTAGTTTGGAGATCATGGTTCTACTTTACACTTTGGGATTTGCTGGTGTTGTAGTTGAGTATTTTGATTATGTGAGGGCCATGGGTGATCTTCAGTTAGGACATGGTTATGATGATGTTATTTGTAGCTCAATATCAAAATTTAATGGGAGCTGTAGCATTGATGTGGATTTATCACTTTGTGATGGATGGTCTTTTGTAGTAATTTTTGGTGTCATGAAGATCCCTTGGATTCTGTCTCTTGTATACTATGAGAGTTTATTGACATATTTAGTTCCATTGATAGGAGATGCTTATATTCATGTTGTTTGGAGATGTGGACAACTTGTTACCATAGAAGACATTTGGAGTTGTTGGTTGAGTTGTTAGTTGTGATCTGTTAGTTTGATAGATGAACCTTGGTTTAAAGGATGGTTTATTGTGCCATGGTAGACTCTTGATCATGCATTATTCATGGTGTCATATGGATGCTTTAGAGAAAGTTTGTCTATTGAGGATAGATTATCTTCCTTGGTGAAGATGTAAATCATAGGGATACTAGGAGAATTGTGTTGAACAAGGAAAGACAACTGAGAGGGGGGTGAATCAGTTGTCTCCAAAACTTTAAAACCATTTACTCATTTACTTCTTAAACATTGTTATTGTATTTAACCATGAAAGCATGAACTCAAAAACTAAAATACAAAAACATATTCAGCACATGAGACACCATAATTTTTATGTGGAAAACCCTATAAGGGAAAAACCATGATGAGTGTTAGCTCACAAGATAACATGTAATATCAATACCAAAAATCAAAGGCTCACTACCAAAGAGCTCATCGCCCAGATGCTCACTACCAAAATGAATGCTTACTGCAAAAAGGGTGGCTCACTGCCAAAGGGTTAAACTAAGATAACAACATCTACTCCATGCCAAGGTTCAGTTCCATTGAAGCAAAAACACTTCTGCTTTGCTCTGCTACTTCACTTTACTCTTATCTTCACATTTTCACACTTTCATACATTTTCACACTTTCATACATTTCCACAACTCAATTACAAGTATTTATACAATTCATCAACCTTGGAATGATCATCAAGGTCAGCATCACAATCATCAACCATTGGAACAATCTCCAAGGTCGGTATTACAATCATACATTAGAATAGCTCTGAACCTAAATAGATTAATGAAAGAGAGAATGAATGCGGACCAAACCAAGCCTTAGTTGGGACTCAAACACAATTTTTCACACTACAACATACTAACACAATCTCCAAAGTATAATCACAACAAGTGAGAATGACCAAGTCGGCTAAAACTGGTGTTAACACTAAAGCATTTGAGAACACACTTCATGCAAGATCTGGATTACACTTTACAGACTAATCAAAAAGTAGGAACATGATTTGGAGACATCCACAAGCATGTTACAACCATCAAGAACATCTGCACAACCTCCAAACACTTTACCCATAAGATTCTTCAAACTGGAGCACTTGAACATTATTATCAGCCACTGTCATAAAAGAAAGATCACTTGCGGACCACCATATCATGAACCATTAACACTGAAGGTGCATATCCTAATTATAAACGTAATTCTAGAACTGCAAACTGTAATACTTAATTGCGGAGAAATGCAGAGCAGAATACAGTCTCCCTGTCACCACTGAATGCACAGAAAAAGTAGTTTTTACTCTGGTGAATAGAACTCTCTCAAATCTCCATACTGGAGGCTCAAACTTGAGATATAGCATCTTTAGACATACCTCTAAATAACTTCCAATATGTAGACAAAGATATTCATTATATAAGAAATGCAAATCAATCTACTGGACTGTTCTTCAGTAAACAGAGATACTCTACAACACATTATTTCCACTGGAGGAACAAATTTTCTCAAAAGAACTTGGAAACTCAATATCAAGATCACTTACTCATTATCTCCAACACTAGAAAAAATCAAAATCAAGAGCACAATTGACACCAATGACAACACAGATATGTTGACATCAATGACAATACCAGTTAGGCACATACTTGCAACAAATTGGTCATGGTTTGGGAGGTAAATCATGATGTCATGGTGAGTTATTAGATTTTACATAGGGATATTTGATAGTGGTTTGTGGTAAAATTATAGATGAGTGTTGTAATAATTTTGCCTTGTGAGCTTCTGGTTATTATGGCATTGTAGTTGGAGTTTATTTGGCATGAGATGATCAATTGTACACCTATATCAGATTTGGGTGAGGATAGAGATCTATTGCTTATAGGGATCATGTATCAAGAGATGGTTACTCTTGATGAGGTTTCAATAGGAAGACTGAGGAGCCTACACCTAAAGCTAGATGTGAGTTCAACATGAACCTGATGAGGGGATTTTTTATGAAGAGAGTCAATGCGACTTGGTGTATCTTAGGAGGAGAAATCTCATTCCCCACTCTTAGTCCACTTGATAGATAATCATTTGATAGGTATTGCCCACCTTGTTTTTAGATGCATTTTGTTTTGTGCTTTGTCTTCTCATGGGAATGAGTCTTGAGCTATGGATGTTAGTTCTGGAGGGATTTTTTAAGGATTATTTGTTTTTGTTTAAATGGGGGGCTAACTCTTGGAGCTTTTATAATTCTATGTGACAATCAGAGTGCCATATGTCTAGCAAATAAACTGACATTTCATGCAAGGATGAAGCATATTGATTTCCAATACCATTTTGTTTTAACATGGTAGAGGATGGGATGGTGATACTAGAGAAAGTTGACACTTTGTAGAATGTTTTAGATGCATTATGAAGCCAGTGACCATATATGAAGCCAATGACCACAAAATAGTTTAGGTGGTGCTATGAGTTTATGGGCCTCTTGGCCCCTAGAAATTAGTTGATAGTGTTGGAACTTCTTTTTCTCTTGAAAGGTTTTTGAGAAGTGTGAGAATATTATGAAAGGTTTCTCAACCTTTCTCCTAATGTTTAGAATGTAAAAAATGTAGTTTTTGAGCTATAAAATAGAAAAAATCAATTTTTGGGCTATAGATGTCTTTTTGACAAAATAAATATTTTTAGGTTGTTTGGAATTGATTTTTGGATTCTCAAAATGTAGATCTCTTTGAGCTCTAATCTTTAAAAGGGGGGGGGATGACCTTCCAAATTAAAAGTTATGGGCTCCAAAAGTTGGGCCTCCCACATTTGAAATGTAAAAACATCTATGACACATAAAATAGTTGTAAGAGGGAGTTACACTTTTTGACCAAATTATGACATGTGTTATGAAATGTCATAAGGATTCTTTGAATGGAGATAATGGAGACAAAATGGAGCACCCAAGTTGGTGAGTGTCTTATGATGGACTTATACCAATAGGTAGAAGGTATATGTTATTTTAAGCTTGTGGACTCATCTTGCAATTTAGGTGTTGGATTTCTAGTTCTAGGGATTTGGGCAATGCATTTTGGGTGGTTTTAGCTCATGGTTTCTTAATTACTACTTCATGGTTTCATGTATTGTGTCTCTTATTCATTAGGTGCTTGAGATAGAGGTTTTGATAATGAGTTTTGTAGGTATTATTAGGCTGGTAGAATTACTCCAGATCTCTAGTTGGTGATACTTCTATAAAGGCTCAGACTCTATAGGTATATTGTAACATTTGATTACTAAATAATACATTGGGTTTCTTTGGAGAGTGGGGTTTTTCTCCTAAATTTGTTTTCCCCATGTAAGTAATTGTGTTATGGTATATTGTTTTTGTATTTATTTCCTTATAACTATGTGATTTGTTTAATTTTTGCACATATCTTCTCTCATAGATTAGTGTAGGAAGTGTATTCTGCACCTCTTCTTCCTTTCACTCTAGCCTCTTGAAAACTTCTCCCCAGTGATTTATCCATGATGATGAAAAGGTAATTGGACATGGGGTCACCCTACCTAAGGCCCTTCTCAAAAATACATAAATTAGATGGAGAACCATTAACCAACATAGAAAATATCAAGGTGGAAATGCAAGACATAACCAAGTCTCTAAATTTGGCATGGAAAATTATCTTCCCTAATATCTTTTCTAGTAGACTCCAAGATACCCTAGCATAAGAATTGTTCATGTCAATTTTAAAGAACATACCAACCCTATTAGAGTTGTCAATAGAGTGAATGGCTTCATGAAAAGTGACAATGTTATCCATGGTTTTCTTTTCTATAGAAAAATTCATTATACCACAAAATAATCTCAACAAAAGTTATAAATTTTAAAAAGAATAAAATTAAGATATCCTAAAAATATCCTGGTACAACCACTAATTGATCTGTAAGCTATCATCCCAAAACTTTATAAAAATTTGAAAACATGTTATATTAAAAAACTAAAAATACTCTCTTACCACCCAACAACACAATTTTGCAATCACATACAATGATAAGAACACACTTTTATCATCACATAAAAATTACAAGAATATTTCAAGGGTTTAGGGAGCATTTTTTATTTTTCATAAAAAAACTAGAAAAACACCCAATTAAAATTCAAACTATACCCTTTTGTTCCTAATCTATTCAACGCCAAGAATATGCAACCACATGAATTTTTAAAAATATTTTACAAGGGTTTGGGTACTAAATTATGTTTTCTCAAATTTGAAAATCTACAACAAAATGAAATTTGCACATTTAAAACTTACAATAAAAGAATGAGAAATACCTCCAATGCAATCGCAAGGTAAATAAAGGAGTTGAAATTCTTTGCCCAGAACGCAACCAAGGAAAATCCACACCACAATCCAAGCTTTTGAAATCAATCCAATACAAGGTAGGGTTTCAAGAAAACATGTCTTTTCTTTTCTCTCCAAATTCTCCAAATCAAGATGTATAATGAAATAACAAGCACTTTTTGTAATTTAATCCAAAACCTAGAATTGAAATATCTATTTGTCTTCTCTTATTTTCACACCACTACCTTTTCACTTTAATCTAATATCTAATGAGAGATATTTTTAGCTTTTGATTTAATCTATTTTCTAAGTCACTTTAACAAATGCTAAATAATTGCTTTTCAACTCAAAAATGTAATATTCCTCAAACTCAATTTAACTTTCCTAATAAAATCATTTTCTCTTTTAAAATGTTTTAATAGCATAATTAACATTTCAATGAGCCTATTTTTAATCATTTGCACATATCAAGAAAAATGTACAAAAAAAGATAATTAAGTCACTCAAGAGAATACACATTTATAGTTCTAATCACATAAAGGATCCAAAATCATGATTGATTCAAATATTGGTTTCACAAGTTTCAACATCACATGTTCTAATACTCTACACTGAATAAGACAGGTTTACAGAATTAGACAAACCATGTACATCATCTCTAGTTGACCACCATTAGGATTTTTCATGTACCTACATGCTTCAATCAAATAATTTGTGCATCTACCCAATATGTAACAATAAGAAAAAAGTAAAATCACCCATGTCATAAGATTTATATTTTAACAATCACATTTAGTTACAACATCATCTTAATATAGACAATACATGATTTAATCATTTATTAAACATGGAAAGGAAATAATTAATATAGGTAGGCATTACATCCTCCCCCACTAAGAAAGGAATTCCTCCTGGAAGTCACCCAAGGTAGGATGAGAGCATCGCACCAACTACACCCACATGAAAAGGAATACTATTATTCTACAACTCAAGGTTGGCCACCTCAAGCACACACACACAATAGAGATAGTCAAATATAATATAAAACATGCTTTCATACCTATCACAAAGCATTACCCTTTTCACAACACTACTTTAATGATAAAAATTTAAATCACAAAAGAATTGCATAATCATTATTCACCTTCACACGTAAGTAGGCATTCATAATCACACAAATATCCCCTACAAACTATTCCCTTAACCAACCTACCAAATATCCAACATGGATATGGTAGATAAAGAACATTTCACAACAAAAGATCAATAGATTCAAACATCCATAAAATAGCATAGCCAATAAAAATTTCAAAAATACCAAAGAAAGAAATCTCAATCCCCAACAATAAGGTAAATAAATAGATCCCAATTCAATAAAAAATCAAATGTACCCATAAGAGTGAAGGGGGAATAAATATAAATAGAAGACTTGTGGCTGAGCCACTCACAAACAAAGATAAAATAATTAATGTTGGCCCTCGCAAGAAAGTATAAACTTCATCAATAACTGAAATAAATATTCACAATTCTCAAAATTGCACATGCAATTTATGTACACTATGCAACCATTGCTAATCAACACAAGGGAGAAGATGAATAAATGTTAATAGAATTTTATAGTCTTATTATCATTATTCACTATTATTTAGAGTTCAAATATTCAAGTACATGCATACATTATTTACTACTACTCAAAATTTTCTAAGAGTTATCACCCACACATCAATTAGAGTTAACCTTTCTAATCAAAACATAATCAATCATGATATCTCACTCAAGAACATGATACATCTATTGAATTCATCAATACACTTTCACATATTAGGACATAGTGCAACCAAAGAAATACACTTTTCAGCATGCAAGACACTAAATCATACCACCAATATTCATTATGAAGTCCTTAGAATCTAATATCATATTAAGAGTACACTAATATATGGAAAAGTTATTCATGCAAATCACAAGATTCATCCAATTAATGATATAAGGGAGAACAAATTAATTCATTACCCAAACACTCTATTTTATAAAAATCAAGGTTCCTCTTTCACATGATGCCATGCACACTAGCAATATGATATGCACATATACAAGGGTACAAAATTAAAGAATAACTTCTTGGGGTCATTTGAAAGAATCACTTTATTCCCAAGGATCATGCATATAAATAACACACCATCTCTTTCAATGACCAAATACTACATATACTAAGAGATTACAAAATAACTCATTCATAAACATTAATATATCCTTTCAAAATGAGTTTTCAACAATAGGAATCTATCATATCTATACTAAGGCACTCATCACCATGCAAATGTAATTCAATAAAAACACACCAATAAAATCCTTCTCAAGAACTCTGGAAGTAGGAAGAATATCCACCACACACAAGAGAACATAATAGTAGGCACAACAAGGGTCTAACTATTCCTACCATGATATTCTCTAACCAAAACCACATGGAGAGAATACTAGGAAACAAGTACTCACTCCACACAAACGCACATGGCAAAGACAACACCCCAACACGCACACATACACACAAACCAAATCTCCCAATGTTGCAACATGGGCTTTGATACCATATGTAATATCCCAACTTTTCTATTAGGACATTAGTGGACAAAAGATGGACCAATAAAGTTTTTGTGTTATAGTTATGACATACACATGTCACAACTCATGCTCAAACACATTATGATGTTACCAAAAGGATCAATGTCACAGCTAAAACACAAATCAATACCACCAAGTGCATGACAACACAAAGTCATCACACAACAAAATAGAAAACACAAATGGAAGACTTACAACAACCAATGTGGGTTAGACACCCAACAATTCTTATACACAAGGTATGCACCAAGTATACACATTGTAAAACTACACAGGAACACTAAAAGTCCCATGCACATGCAAAATTTCATGGGAACCCCAAAAATCCCATGCACATGAAAAGTTGCATGGGAACTCCAAAAGTTTCATGCACAAAAAAACTGCAAGGGAACTCCAAAAGTCCCATGCAAGAAAAACTACAAGGAAACTCCAAAACTCATGTAAAACTATGAAGGAACTTCAAAATTTTCATGCACACAATTTACAAAACTATAGAGGAACTTTAGAAGTCCCATGCACAAGCCTAAATCTACCAATCACAAAACAAGGCTTAACTTTGTCATTTTAAGGGTTGTTTTAAAATGGTTTGAACCAATCATTTAAAATGATTATAAGCTACATTATGACATCCTTAAAACTCACAAAACCCCAATATACATTTTTACCAAAAATACAACTGAACACATGTAAGCATTTATTACTCAAAACACAACAATAGAACATGCAATCACGTACAACTTCCAATATCAAGCATTGAGAACATAATCATGATAATATTGATTTCCATACATTCAAACCATCTAATGTGAGGAATAAAATGATTAATCTATCATTATTCATCACAAGATTATAATAAAACTAAAAGTCACAACCATAAGATTTTATTATAAAACAAGATTTGATTTCAACTCAAATCAATGTCATTACAAGAACTTCAAGAAGTATTCTCATCCTAAATATAGATGAAATACAATCCAATACAAAGTTGAAATAAATATACACTTACAACTCTTTTGTGCCTCCACAAACTTTCACCAATAATCATATATTACAACTTTCTTGAATATAATAGTTACAAGATAACAAACTAAGAAGAAAGAATGGATCCATGTGCAAACTCCAAGATGCCACCATGATCCATGAGCTGACCATGTGGGACCTTGGCACCCACCCCTCTAAACTAAGAGACATTCTCCATTGTTGCAAACATAAAAATGACATACAAATTTGGCCTCACATAACATACAAACATGGTTTTTGTTGTTATATGGAGCCTAATTAGACTCGGAGGTTAAATTTACCCCACTTTTATTGGCACAGTTTCCCCCCAAATTATTTAATGGGGTCAAGGGGCAGCATCCCTCTGTGGGGGTTTGGGGGTAGTTCCCCCAAGATAGGGTCAAGGGGAAGTGCCCCTTGTGGGGTCTAGGGGCAGTGCCCCTGGCGCACTCCCTATCGCAATATAAGGTGGGGTCGAGGGGCAGCGCCGTCATGGGGGCTCGGGGGCAGCGCCCCCAAAACCTCCAATGATTTTTTATTATTTTATTAAGGTGATGGGAGTTATTTTTTCTATTGGCTGACATAAAAAACCCTAATTTTGTAACTGACATAAGGCTTGATAAAAGTAGCTAATGGTTAGGGTTTCCATTGATGTATTGTAGCATTTACAGCGGTATTGAGTTGCAGGGATTGCTAGTTGTAATCGGTTTGATTTACTGGATAATAATATTGGACTCTCTGTTGGTGGATGTAGCCCGAGTTTGGGTGAACCACGTTAAAATTGTCTCTCGCTGTTATTCTTTCTGTGTATTTTTCATTCCTCTATTTAATCTTTATTTGCATTTAATTGATATCTTCTGTCGGCTAACCCTAACAATTTTCTCAACACATGATTGGATACAATCAATCCAATTTTCTAAGAGAATGGTAGTAGGACATAGAGTGGTTTCCCCCTTGGTTCTCCATAACCAGGCTAAGAAGTTAAGTATACCTAATAGGTCTCATTGTGAGAGTCCACATTGTGTATGCTTCTCAATATGAAAGGGAATTCTTCAATGATTGTGTTCATGTAAGGGACTTATTTAGTGCTTACACCCATGTAAGGGAATTCTTTAGTGCTTACACCATTCATTATCTTTCATTAATGTAAATTGCTTATTCTAGATTTACATTCAATATTCACTAATTAATTCTCTTTGTTCAATTTTATGCAAGGGACTTATTTAGGGATTTCCCTAAGCTCTTCCCAAGAATTTAGGTATATTAGCTACTCCAAAGCCTCCTATAGGTATCCTCTATTCCTAACCAATTCAAGAGTCAATCTTTTACCAGAAAGATCCAAGGATGGATAAGGTTCAAATTTATATGTAAACACACTTCCCAATGCAAGCACACTTTATTTCTATGGAAAAATTTATTATACTACAAAATAATTTCAATTCAAAATTTTAAAATTTCAAATAGATTTAAATTAAGATATTCTAAAAATATCCAAGTACAACCATTAATGGATCTTCAAGCTATCATCCCAAAATGTTCTTAAAAAATGGAAACACATGGTATTGAAAATATAAAAATACCCCTTTTCCCAAATCCACCTAACAACACACTTTTGCACCCACATAAAATTTTCAAATTTTTTTGCCAAGGTGTATGCACATATTCATTTTAAAAAAAAATTAATTTAAAACAAAATAAAATTTCATAATTTCATTAATCTATTTATACCCACTTATTCTAAATGATAAGGAGAACACATGTTTATCATCACTTAAAAATTACGATAATCTTTCAAGGGTTTACAGAGCATTTTACACTTTTCATAAAAACTATAAAAACATCAAATTAAAATTCAAATTGTACCCTTTTGTTCCTAATCTGCCCAACACTAAGAGTATGAAATCACATGATTTTATTTGAACATTTTGCAAGGGTTTGGGAACTAAATTATGTTTTCTCAAATTTGAAAACATATGGCAAAATGAAATATGTACATTTAAGACTTACAACAAAAGAATGAGAAATACCTCTAATGCAATCCCAAGGTAAACAAAAGAGTTGATATTCTTCACCCACAAGTAATCCAAGAAAATCCACACCACAATCCAAGCTTTTGAAATCAAGTCAATACAAGGTAGGGTTTCAAGAAAACATGTTTTTTAATTTCTCTCCAAGCTCTCCAAAACAAGATGCATAATGAAATAAGCACTTTTTGCAATATAAGCCAAAACCTAGAAATAAAATATCTATTTGTCTTTTCTTATTGTCACATTACAACCTTTTCTCTTTGAGCTAATATCTGATAACAGATATTTTTAACTTTTTATTTAATCTATTTTCTAAATCACTTTAACAAAATCCAAATAATATATTTTCAACTCAAAAATGCAATATTCCTCAAACTCAATTTAACTTTCCTAATAAAATAATTTTCTTTTTTCAAATATTTTAATAGCATAATTAACATTTCAAAAACCCTGTTTAATCATTTGTAGGGTAAGTGCAAGAAGATGGGGGGGCCAAAAGGGGTCTTAAGTGGCCACTTTTTTTTGAAATCAGGAAATACTGGCCTTGGATGAGAAATTGAGCATAGTTAAACTCAAAATTTGGAGATACAACCAAAACAATGTTCGTAGTGCTCCGAGTCTACTTTCTAAACTACTATTTTTTTTTAAATGGCATAGATTAAGGGGTTCAAAAGAGGGAGCCACAGAAATTGGTGTTGTTTCTGTCAAAAAAACATAACATAGCATGTTTTGTGGCTCCCTCAAAAGGTCAACTTTTTTTTGGTATTTTTAAAATCGCTTTGGTGAGAAATTAGCTAATAGCATGTAGTTTATGCCCGATTTTTCTAATAATTTTTTGATGAATATTTAATTTTTTACTAATTTTCAAAGTGGACACATCCTAAAAAATAGAATTTTGGCTGTGCTACCCCTATAAATTTTGAAAACTAATTGAAAATCATTTTTTTCTTTTTTTAATATTTGTATAATGGAGTCTAGTTTCTAAATATGTAATTTTTTGAAATTTTAATGAATAGTTAATTTACAATGAAAAAAAGACCAAATAGTGGTTTTTGCCCAAAAACGGACACACAAACAAAAGAAATTAAAGATGAAAGGCTTAACATTGTTAAAATGTGAAAAAATCACATCATCAAATAGCTAAGAGAAATCCTAACATTACCCAGGTGTTCGATTTGTTCGACCTTGAAACACGTGCAAATCTGAGGGTTAGCATGAACGAAATTATGTGAAATCTTGAAGAATATGGAAAAACATGTCTGTGGATGTTGAAAAGGCACTCCAAGTCTTTGGGTTGGAAATCCAAAGCAAATCCCAAGCCCAAGGCTTGGGATTCCCAAAGAAAAACATAACGTGAGTGCGTTATAATGCGCTCGCATTAGTTTTTGCTTTGCATTTTTCCTTTTCCGCAAAAGTTTGTGCTGTTTGTCATGTTTGAAATAACGCAATCGTGTTATGTCCCCCTTAAATTTTTTTATGTTCAAGGCTATTAATCATGTATGTATGTATGTATGCCTATATGTATGTATGTATGTATGTATGTATGTATGTATGTATGCCTATATTTATGTATGTATCTATGTATGTATGTATGTATCTATGTATGCCTATATGTATGTATCTATGTATATATATGTATGTATGTATCTATGTATGCCTATATGTATGTATGTATAGTGTCGAGGGTAGAAGAGGGTAGAAATGGGAGTGAGCCAGATAGGGGAGGAGAGGCGTGGATAAGGATTGAGTGATTAAGGTTTAAGGTTGAGAGTTGAGTGTATAAGGATAGGATTTAGAGTTTACGGATAAGGGATTAGAGTTTAGGACCTTGAGGGATTAGGGTTTAAGGTTGAGGCTTTAGGGATAGCATTTAGGGTTAAGGGTCGAGGGATTAGGGTTAAGGTAGAGTGTTGAGGGTAGAGAGATTAGGGATAGAGTTTAGGGTTGAGGGATTAGGGTTTAAGGTATAGTTTAGTAGTTCTTGTGGATAGATCTAGTAAAAAATGGGAGATTATTTGCCTATTTCATAACAATATACCTCCCCTAAGTGCGGGGTGGACAGCAAAAAACATAGATGTACCCCAATGCAAAGCTTTTCTCAGAATGATCATCCTTTCTAATTTCAACTGTTAATTACTTACTATGGCATAAAGATTTTCTCATAGTGTGTACACCTATTGGCATAATGAACCCTAGATGGGCCAGAAAAACATGCCATATAACATTACTAACATTAAAAAAGTTCATAGCCATTTTTCTGACATATTCTTGCAACTCAAATATCTTTAAGAGAAGAGTGTCAAAAATGATGGGTTTAACAACCTAACATAAGGCAAAGCAGTTTTGTTGGGTTTAGGGATAGGGTTTAAGGTTTAGGGTTGAGGGATTATGGTTTAAGGTATAGTGTTGAGGGTTGAGGGTTCAGGGATAGGGTTTAGGGTTGACGGATTAGGGTTTAGGGTTGACGGATTAGGGTTTAATGTTGAGAGTTGAGGGTTGAGGGTTTAGGGATAGGGTTGATGGCCAAGGGATTAGGCTTAAAGTAGAGTGCTGAGGGTAGAGGGATTAGGGATAGGGTTTAGGGTTGAAGGTTTAACGATTGAGGGTTGAGGCTTTAGGGCTGAGGGTTAAGGGATTGGGGTTTAAAATATAGTGTTGAGTGTCGAGGGTTTATGAATCGGTTCTAGGGTTTAATTTTTAAGGGTTAAGGGTTGAGGGATAGGGTTTAGGGTTTAGGGATAAGGGATTAGGGTTTAAGGTATAGTGTCAAGGGTTGAGGGTTTACGAATAGGGATAGCATTTAGGGTTTAGGGATGAGGGATTAGGGTTGAGGGTTGAGGGATTAGGGTTTAAGGTATAATGTTGAGGGTTGAGGGTTTATTGATAGTGTTTAGGGTTGAGGGATTAGGTTTTAGGGTTGATGGATTAGGGTTTAAGATATAGTGTTAAGGGTTGAGGGTTTAGGGATAGGGTTTAGGGTTGACGGATTAGCGTTTAATGTCAAGGTTAGGGTTAGAGTGTCGAGGGTAGAGGGATTAGGGATAGGGTTTAGGGTTGAAGGTTTAAGGATTGAGGGTTGAAGATTTAGGGATGAGGGTTTAAGGCTTAAGATATAGTGTCAAGTGTTGATGGTGTAGGGATAGGGTTTAAGTTTTAAGGGTTGAGGGTTGAGGGATAGGGATTAGGGTTTAAGGTATAGTGTTGAGGGTTGATGGTTTACAGATAGGGTTTAGGTTTGAGGGATTAGGGTTTAGGGTTGATGAATTAGGGTTTAATGTTGAGAGTTGAGGGTTGAGGGTTGAGGGTTGAGGGTTGAGGTTGAGGGATAGGGTTAATGGTCAAGGGATTAGGGTTAAATAAGACTATCGAGGGTAGAGGGATTAGGGATGGGTTTAGGGTTGAAGGTTTAAGGATTTAGGGTTGAGGCTTTAGGGATGAGGGTTAAGGGATTAGGGTTTAAGATATAGTGTCGAGTGTCGAGCATGTAGGGATAGGTTTTAGGGTTCAAGTTTTAAGGGTTAAGGGTCGAGGGATCAGAGTTAAGGGTTGAGGGATTATGGTTTGATGTTGAGGGTTGAGTACATTGAGGTTCAAGGGTTAAGGGTTGAGGGATAGGGTTGAGGGTTGAGGGATTAGGTTTAAAGTAGAGTGTCGAGGGTATAAGGATCAGGGATAGGGTTGGAGGGTTTAGGGATAAGGGATTAGGGTTTAAGGTATAGTATCGAGCTCGTTGAGGGTCTAGGAATGGGGATAGCATTTAGAGTTTAGGGATGAGGGATTAGAGTTGACGGATGACGGATTAGGGTTGAGGGTTGAGCGATTAGGGTTGAGGGTTGAGGGTTGAGGGATTAGGGTTTAAGGTGTAGTGTTGAGGGTTTAGGGATAGGGTTTACGGTTGAGGGATTAGAGTGAAGGGTTGAGGGATTAGGATTTGACGTTGAGGGTTGAGGGTTGAGGCTTTAGGGTTTAGGGTTTAGGGATAGGGTTGAGGGTTGAGGGATCAGAGTTAAGGGTTGAGGGATTAGGGTTTGACGTTGAGGGTTGAGTACATTAAAGTTTGAGGGTTAAGGGTTTCAAGATAGGGTTGAGGGTCGAGGGATTAGGGTTAAAGTAGAGTGTCGAGGGTATAAGGATTAGGGATAGGGTTAGAGGGTTTAGGGATAAGGGATTAGGGTTTAAGGTATAGTATCAAGCTCGTTGAGGGTTTAGGAATAGGGATAGCATTTAGGGTTTAGGGATGACAGATTAGAGTTGAGGGATGATGGATTAGGGTTGAGGGTTGAGGGATTAGGGTTTAAGGTATAGTGTCGAGGGTTTTGGGATAGGGTTTAGGGTTGAGGGATTAGAGTGAAGGGTTGAGGGATTAGGATTTGACGTTGAGGGTTGAGGCTTTAGGGTTTAGGGTTTAGGGATAGGGTTGACGGTCGAGGGATTAGAGTTAAGGGTTGAGGCATTAGGATTTGACGTTGAGGGTTGAGTACATTGAAATTTGAGGGTTAAGGGTTTTAGGATAGTGTTGAGGGTCGAGGGATTAGTGTTAAAGTAGAGTGTCGAGGGCATAAGGATTAGGGATAGGGTTGGAGGGTTTAGGGATAAGGGATTAGGGTTTAAGGTAAAGTATCAAGCCCTTTGAGGGTTTAGGAATAGGGATAGCATTTAGGGTTTAGGCATGACGGATTAGAGTTGAGGGATGATGGATTAGGGTTGAGGGTTGAGGGATTAGGGTTTAGGGATAAGGTTTAGGGTTGAGGGATTAGGGTTTAAGGTATAGTGTTGAGGGTTTAGGGATAGGGTTTAGGGTTGAGGGATTAGAGTGAAGGGTTAAGGGATTAGGATTTGACATTGAGGGTTGAGGCTTTAGGGTTTAGGGTTTAGGGATAGGGTTGAGGGTCGAGGGATCAAAGTTAAGGGTTGAGGGATTAGGGTTTGAAGTTGAGGGTTGAGCACATTGAAGTTTGAGTGTTAAGGGTTTCAAGATAGGGTTGAGGGTCGAGGGATTAGGGTTAAAGTAGAGTGTCTAGGGTATAAGGATTAGGGATAGGGTTGGAGGGTTTATGGATAAGGGATTAGAGTTTAAGGTATAGTATCGATCCCGTTGAGGGTTTAGGAATAGGGATAGCATTTAGGGTTTAGGGATTATAGATTAGAGTTGAGGGATGACGGATTAGGGTTGAGGGACTAGGATTTAGGGATAAGGTTTAGGGTTGAGGGTTGAGGGATTAGGGTTTAAGGTATAGTGTTGAGGGTTTAGGGATAGGGTTTAGGGTCGAGGGATTAGAGTGAAGGGTTGAGGGATTAGGATTTGACGTTGAGGGTTGAGGCTTTAGGGTTTAGGGTTTAGGGATAGAGTTGAGGGTCAAGGGATCAGAGTTAAGGGTTGAGGGATTAGGGTTTGATGTTGAGGGTTGAGTACATTGAGGTTCAAGGGTTAAGGGTTTCAAGATAGGGTTGAGGATTGAGGGATTAGGGTTAAAGTAGAGTGTCGAGGGTATAAGGATTAGGGATAGGGTTGGAGGGTTTAGGGATAAGGGATTAGGGTTTAAGGTATAGTATCAAGCTCGTTGAGGGTTTAGGAATAGGAATAGCATTTAGGGTTTAGGGATGACGGATTAGAGTTGAGGGATGACATATTAGGTTTGAGGGATTAGGGTTTAGGGATAAGGTTTAGGGTTGAGGGTTGAGGGATTAGGGTTTAAGGTATAGTGTTGAGGGTTTAGGGATAGGGTTTAGGGTTGAGGGATTAGAGTGAAGAGTCGAGGGATTAGGATTTGACATTGAGGGTTGAGGGTTGATGCTTTAGGGTTTAGGGTTTAGGGATAGGGTTGAGGGTCGAGGGATCAGAGTTAGGGCTTGAGGGATTAGGGTTTGACATTGAGGGTTGAGTACATTAAGGTTCGAGGGTTAAGGGTTTCATGATAGGGTTGAAGGTCGAGGGATTAGGGTTAAAGTAGACTGTCGAGGGTATAAGGATTAGGGATAGGGTTGGAGGGTTTAGGGATAAGGGATTAGGGTTTAAGGTATAGTATCAAGCCTGTTGAGGGTTTAGGAATAGGGATAGCATTTAGGGTTTAGGTATGATGAATTAGAGTTGAGGGATGATGAATTAGAGTTGAGGGATGATGGATTAGGGTTGAGGGTTGAGGGACTAGGGTTTAGGGATAAGGTTTAGGGTTGAGGGTTGAGGGATTATGGTTTAAGGTATATTGTTGAGGGTTTAGGGATAGGGTTTAGGGTTGAGGGATTAGAGTGAAGGGTCAAGGGATTAGGATTTGACATTGAGGGTTAAGGGTTGAGGCTTTAGGGTTTAGGGTTTAGGGATAGGGTTGAGGATCGAGGGATTAGAGTTAAGGGTTGAGGGATTAGGGCTTGACATTGAGGGTTGAGTACATTGAGGTTCGAGGTTAAGGGTTTCAGGATAGGGTTGAGGGTCGAGGGATTAGGATTAAAGTAGAGTGTCGAGGGTATAAGGATTAGGGATAGTGATGCAAGCTCACAGTGGAAGCGTTCAAATTAGGGATGAATATTCATCAAACCCATAGTATAGAAAGATTATTTCTTAACCAGATTTAAATAACTTCCTCAAGGTCCAAATGATACCAAACTACACACACATTCTTCATTATTTGAAAACTCTTCTACTGATCTCACTTCTCTCACCGATAGCTCAACATTGTGCTCCAACCGTTGGTATGACCTTTACCATCGGCGAGCTTGAGAACTGCTCTACCGATACACATTGATCATTCTGATATACCTCAGAACCATACTTGTCACCTAAACTGCTTTCATCGGTGAATGCCTATGAACTCAAGCTGATGCACTGATGGACACCCTCTAGCATCAACCTTGATTTTCTCTGTTGGCAACACAATCACTATCGGCCATACTAGCATTAACTTTGTCGATACACCAATACCAATCACCTTCGGTGAGACTTTTGTCATCGGCAGACGTTTATACGCTTGGGCCGATGCGCCGATGATCCTTCTCTTCTTTAGTGTGATGAATGCTATTGGTGGGACTCACTTTAGAGTCGCTGATACACTGTTTCCTTCCAATGGATTGGTATAAGATACCCCTTGTCTCTCTGATACCTTCGTTCCTTTAGTGATATCTCCTTTCACTTTTCCCCAATATGCCTCCGATCAGCCTAACACCATTAATCAATGTAGGATTCAAAAGCTCCTCCGAGAGGCTTGTTACACTGATGACACTAGAGGTGAGATATAGAACATGAGCTAATGGAACTATAGAACATGAGCTAATAGAACTAGAGGTGAGATATTGTAAAGGTTCTATCAAAGGTGAGATAGGTAAAATATTTATGGATCAATCTATAGTAGGACAAAATGTGAGCGCGTTATAATGCGCTCGTGTTTTGTCCTACTATAGAAATGGTAAAAAAATGTTGACCCCCGTGATCCAGGCCCACATGCTCTATTTTCATACTAATTTTGCACGTGCTCCAACAAAAAAGAAGTACTTTCATGCTATTGGGAAGTTCACATGCATATTTTACACATTCTACCACCTTTGCATGATCTTTCCACCACCTTTTCTTCTTTGCCAACTTGAGAAGGAGGAAATAACATAGTTTTCACACCAAGTTTGATATATATCTATTCAAGTTTCAATTTTTGTAGTGTTGCAATGTTAATTGTGATTCAATTTTAGGAATTTAACATTATAGATTGGTTAATAGTATTGTTGTTAGTAATTATATTTGAGTGTTATTCAATTTAACATTGAAAAGGAAGCAAGTGGTGAAAAACTCAAATTATTGAGGAGTTTGATGCAAGAAGGAAAAAACACTACATAATTGGGTACTCTCTCCATTCGAATCTTCATTTTTTAGGTATGTCAAGTCTTTACATGCATGTTGTTTACATTTTCCTTAATTCTATTTGAATTACTTTATCATGCTTTATCATACATGTTTAAAATAGACACATTCCCAATCAAGAAAGCAGCCTACAATCTCACATGATGCCATGTATATTTTCTACACTTGGGCTCTTTAAAAATTATGTGTAATAAACAGACCTTAACATACCATGATGTCAAAGTATACAAGAATAAATCCTTACAACATAATAAAAATACAATCCCACTATTATCTTGTATTCATTTCTTAGGAACTAATATTGGTCTCTTTATCATGCTACAGACAAATTCTCCGTCATGCCGAGGAAATAATCAAGAATTAAACCAACAAAGGAAGAGATAGAAGCTAAGAATGCAAAGAAAGTAGTGGCTATGAGGGAACTTCGTGAGAAGAGGAAATTGGACACGATAAATGAAGACATGCCAATTGAAGAGGAACCACAACCATCACAAAGAGATATGGTATTGGCGGCACAAAGAGAACGAATGCAAAAACTTCGTGCTACGAGAGATTTGAATAACATAGTTGGAGACACGTCCTCTACCGCAAGTCAACATGTAGGGATACCATCTACCACATCTCAAGTTGAGAGTACATCATCACTCACATGTGATGAAGGAGGTATGCCATTGTTCCCACCTCAACCTCAAGGTATGTCATCTATTCCATCTTTGATCGAAGGCATGCCATCTAGCCCATCTCATTTAAATATTGATGAAATTCCTAATGTTGAGATGAATTTACCTAACTTAACACCACCTAGAATTTTGCATAGAAAGCTAAAGTATTTGATTGATATTGATGAGAATATTTTGTAGCCAATGGAAGGTAAGATTCCAAACGCACTTGTAGAAGATATGCTCATAAGATTTGGAGATTGTTCTTTGAAAAGTTAAATGAGACTACAAGATGTCAACTATTCATTGAAATGATGCGAAGTATAAAGTATAGGTCCATCATGAAGATTCTTGGGTTGAGAACATCAGAGGCTTCAAGTGAAAAATCTATTGTCAAGAATCTAATGAGTGCGTATGAGAGTGTGGGTAACAGCTCACACACAAAAGATAGTAATGCAACATGGCGTGTGATTACATCAACTATAGTAAGTAGTCAAATGAGGAAAGATCGTCTCATTATAAAAATGGGTCAAGAATTGAGAATTAATAGGAAAACTTTATCAAGAGCCGTTGGAAGACGCCAAAGAATTGAGGACACTAATGCCAATGAATTATGGACGTTCTCAGGGAGACTACGACGAAAAGATAAACCAATTGTTGAAGCATTGAGATCACTAATTGAAGACTTTTGGAAGAATCACACAAGGGTATCTCTGAATCAAAGGGATGTGGTAAGAAGGAGAATTGATAGTCAGAACCATGAGCCACATCCAAAGCATTTTTTGGATGAGACTCAAACACAATTTTATGGTAAATTTCTAGAGAAGTATCCTCAAATTAAAATTTGTCAAAGATATTATGAAATGCTAAAAATTTTCTATGTCAAGATAAATCACACATGCACTACTTGTTGTTGTAGATTACATATTGAATTTTCTAACCATTTTGATGTTTATAGGTCTATATGTTTAGATATGCATACTAGCAATGTTTTGTAGGGTTGTGCCATATGTGCCCCACCAACATCTTCAAGAGACTTCATATCAAGAATTTTATGTGAAAGAGAGCAAGGTCAAATATTCTACAAGAAATTATGCTTGGATGGCAAATGTCATCGTTGCGGTGGCTTGCAACATTTGCTAATATGTGAACATATGGAAAGAACACATGCGGTTGGAAACGAACTAGTAGAGTTTGGCAAGTATAAAATAGTGGTATACAATACAAAAGATGGTAAAGAAGCAAAGAGGTGTGAATTGGTTATTGAAAAGATTCCAGTGTATTAGTTTATGCCTATATTTTGTGACAGCATAGTGTATGAGTATGCAAGACATGCCCATAGAGCTCGATGGTTGGACTTGTAATTCAAGTTATGCAAGGACACATTTTCGGTTGGTAGCATTGTTTCAGTCGTCGACTTTGCAGAGAACTACAGTCTATAGCCACAACATGAGGTGCAATCACAATATTACAACTCCACACATGTTTCTATATTTGCGCACATCACATTCATTCATGCAAATTATAGTACAGAGGATGACAGAAAGATCATAGGGGAGTATAATTTCTATATTAGTGATGATCATACGCATTCTATGAAGTTCATGCAAGGTTGCTTTCAGGTGTTCTACAATGATTTGGCTAGAAGGGGCATATTGTTGAGTCAACATATCATATGGTCGGATAACTATGCATCACAATTCAAGAACTCGCAGAATTTCTATTGGCTAAGTAGGAGGCATAATTTTATAGGTATTCGGCATATGTGGAATTTTTGTGAGGCTAGGCATGGAAAGGGGGAGCATGATGGTGCAGGGGCATGTATGAAAAGAGCCATAGCATGAGAAGAGTTAAAGTATAAAGACAATGTAAAGTTGACAGATGCAAAATTGATTGTCGAGTGGTGTAATGCTTCCATGGGTCTAGGTAATGAAGGTAAGTCTTCAATTCGTAGATTTTTTTGGTTAATAGATGATACTAACATTGCACCATATGAGGACTATTAGACACTGATAGGATCAAATGAGATGCACTCTTTCAGAAGCTCAATTGTAGGTTCATGCAGTATCCATATGCAAAAGATGTCATGCTTTTGTTCTTCCTATACAATTCAAGTTTGGGATGAGTGCGAGTCAAAGGAGTGGGTTGACAAATGACAGTTAAGTTATCTTAGCCCACTTGACATGTATCGACCCCCGACGGCACTGGAACTAACATAGATGGAATCATCAGTTGACTTTGACCACATATCAGATTTAGTTCAACTAGGTAATATAGGGCACACATATGCATCTAATTTCATCTAGTTCAACAAGGTAATGTCATCTTACTTTGTAGTGTTTTTCTAATGTTGACTAATTTCATCTAATTTGCTACACATATCAATGTAGGGCACATATATGCAGTTATTGCAGATGAAGATAATGAAGAGGGAACAAATTATTACTTATGTCATTGTGTTGAGGCCAAAAAGAAATTGGAGGCCCCAGTTACAGATGGAGAAAACATCGAATACCCTATAGGCTTAGTGGTTATTACTAGAACATGTCTTAGAAGGTACCCACATAAGAGTGTTAATGTTTGGTTGTTTCAGGACTTTGACACGCATCGAAAGATTCTTCATTACTTGAACCTTGTCGTGACATCCAATGTTCATTTGATAAAGTATCGGGGTAGACCTTTGAACAAAATCTTGTGGAAGGTGCGTGAGTCTGACCATGAAGCAATACTTGACACAATAAAGAGTAGAGTAGACCTAGATGGTTCATTGGATTAATTTGTAAGTATTCACATTGATTTTGTAAAGTCATGTTACATTGAATTGTAAGTATGCACATTAATTTGTAAGGTTTGTCTTTTTTCTATTTCTTGCTGTATTTTTACAAATATACACATTTTTACATCATCATGTTATGCATTTTTGGTGTCCTGTTTCTAATGCGACCAAACTGATAGTTCCAATGTGTCCGGATGGGTACGTTTAAGCTAGGCATTGTTCTATTTTTCACCCAAACATGTCGAAACAGTTCGAGCTACATTGTACCAACGATATCCCTGAAGAGTCCAAAGTGCAAAAAGGCAGCAATCTTTGATGAGATGTTACTCAAAAACTGTGTCACTTAGAAACATTCCATCTGAGACAACGTGATCAAGTAGAGTGCCTCTACAATAACCTCTCTCAATTTTTTATATCTCTGAGGCATTTGCCCGTGGTGAAAGGTTTTCTGCTGCCCCAAAAATCATAAGAAGGAGGTAGTGTAAAGTTGCAAAGGAGTGTAACTTTGTCCTGCTCCTGATGCAACCAAACTGACTGTTCCAATGTGTCTGAATGGGTACGTTTACACTAGGCATGGTCCTATTTTTCACCCAAACATGTTGAAATAGTCTGAGCTACATTGTACTGACGATATCCCTGAAGAGTCCAAAGTGCAAAAAGGCAGCAATCTTTGACAAGATGTTACTCAAAAACTGTGTCACTTAGAAAAATTTTGTCTAAGGAAATGCGATCATGTAGAGTACCTCTACAATAACCTCTCTCAGTTTTTCTCTAAGGTATTTGCCTGTAGTGAAAGGTTTTCTACTGCCCCAAAAATTGTTAGAAGGAGGCAGTGTAAAGTTGCAAAGGGGTGTAACTTTCATCTTGCTCCTGATGCGACCAAACTGACTATTCCAACACATCTAGACGGGTACATTTATGCTAGGCATGGTCCTTTTTTTCACCCAAACATGTCGAAACAGTCTGAGCTACATTGTACCAACGATATCCCTAAAGAGTCCAAAGTGCAAAAAGGCAACAATCTTTGACAAGATGTTACTCAAAAACCATGTCACTTAGAAATATTCTGTTTAAGGCAACGTGATCATGTAGAGTGCCTCTACAATAACCTCTCTCAGGTTTTTATATCTCTGAGGCATTTTCCCATGGTGAAAGGTTTTCTGCTACCCCAAAACTCATTAGAAGGAGGCAGTGTAAAGTTGCAAAGCGGTGTAACTTTCATCCTGCTCCTAATGCGACTAAATTGACTATTCCAACACATCCAGATGGGTACATTTATGCTAGGCATGGTCCTATTTTTTACCCAAACATGTCGAAACAGTCCGAGCTACATTGTACCGACGATATCCTTGAAGAGTCCAAAGTGCAAAAAGGCAGCAATCTTTGATGAGATGTTACTCAAAAACTATATCACTTAGAAATATTTTGTCTAAGGCAACATGATCATGTAGAGTGCCTCTACAATAACCTCTCTCAGTTTTTTATATCTCTAAGGTGTTTGCCCGTGGTGAAAGGTTTTCTGCTGCCCCAAAAATCGTCAGAAGGAGGCAGTGTAAAGTTGCAAAGGGGTGTAACTTTCGTCTTGCTCTTGATGCAACCAAACTGACTATTCCAATGCATCCAGATGGGTACACTTACGCTAGGCATGGTCCTATTTTTCACCCAAACATGTCAAAACAATCTGAGCTACATTGTACCGACGATATCCCTGAAGAGTCCAAAGTGCAAAAAGATAGCAATCTTTGATGAGATGTTACTCAAAAATTGTGTCACTTAGAAACATTCTGTCTTAGGCAACGCGATCACGTAGAGTGCCTCTACAATAACGTCTCTCAATTTTTTTATCTCTGAGGCGTTTGCCCGTGGTGAAAGGTTTTCTACTACCCCAAAAATCATCATAAGGAGGCAATGTAAAGTTGTAAAGCATTGCTAAGAAATCCTCAATACTCAAACACTCCAATGAACTGAAGTAACTTCTTCTTAGGTGCAAATGTAAGGGTACACAAGGGAAAAATGACACCTAGATGACTTAGTGCATTTCTATGAATTCATTCACATGTTTAAATGTTTGAGAAACTCTCCTTTACTAAGCACTTGTCCTCATGTCAATGTTAAGCTTTATACCTCCTAGGCACTTAATTAGGTGATGTCATTAGATACAACTTACCCTTAGGTGCCAATGTACCTTCTTTAATCCATCACACTTCTAGGTACTCAAATTTGAGGTCTTGGACTTGTACCTTATTCCTAAGTGCAATTGGATGATCTTCCTAGATCTAGGCACTCATGATGGTGGGAAATTACATGAAAGGGCGCCTAAGTCCAATTTGACTTTGTATTTGATATTTTATGACTCCAATTGACTAGGAATGGCTTAATTTCTAAAGTGCTGACTCAATAATGTAAGTTTAAGGTCTTTTCCTCCTAGGCACCAATTAATGAGTTCACTAGATGTAATTTCTCCTTAGGCGCCAAAACTAGATAGTAGAGACAAGAGGAGGCGCCTAGCATCAATTTAGGATCTATTCATTATTTGTAAGACCTTGAATGATTAAACATGCTTGAAGTAAGCCTTTCTCTCTTAAAACTTACTCAATGATATAGATTTGTGATACTTTATCTAAGGCGCCAATCTAGATCTATATGGAGGTGAAAGAGTGCCCAACATCATGAAGCTTTATACTTGGCATTTTTTATGCTTTAAATAATTATGAAGGTCTTAGGATGACTTTTCCCCTCTAGGCGCCTACTCGTAGATGTCCTTGGGTGTAATTTCGATCTAGGCACTCATGGAGGTATTGAATGACAAGCAAAGGTGCCTTAGCTTACTTAGCCCATTTCTTTGGATTTTGATGATCTTGACTCTTAAATGCCATCTAGTCTCATGTTCTTAAGCTCTCCTCTTACAAGGCACCATATTGAATGGATTTAAACTCTCTTGTTATGCTTAGGCGCCAATTTAAGGTCATTCTGAAGGCAAAGAGCACCTAGAATCCATTTGACTTAGCTTTTAACATTTCAACAAGTTTAAGAAATGGGAGAGATCTCATCAAGGAGTCCACTTAAAGGATTGTTTCATGTCAACTCTTCCTAGGTGCCAATGTGTGATTAGATGACAAGGAAAGTGTGCCTAAACTCCAAACATTCAATCAATCTTCATATACATACTTCTCTCCTTCAAGGTGCTCAAAGTGGTTAACTCATTCTTCAATTCCTTATTCTAGTTGGTTCTAAGACCTTTAGGCTCTATCATTCACCAATTCAAACCTTCAAACACTTTTAAGGTGCTCAAAGTGATTTCCATCACCAATCCACTCCTTAGGCACTCAAATTTGATTGTAGAAGCAAGAAATTGTGCCTAAGGTTTAGGTTGCTCAAGACCTCCTTTGCAAGGCACCTTAGATGATGATCAATGTGTGAAAATATGCCTTACTTGAATTTGGATTATTCCTTGATATTTTAAGGCTTTTAACACTTGTTTGCACCCTTGTTTGCACCCTTGTATGACTACATCACCCTTAGGTGCTCATTTTGAGGTGTTATTCATCTACTATGTCGCCAAGATGCCAAAATTGGTGATATGAAGCATGAAGGGTGCCTAAACTCATAATGTGTTTTCCTTGTCAAATTTTCAATGCTTAAGGTCATTTGTATCAATTCCATTCAAGGTTCCATAACTTGGGATGATCAAAGGTTTGTTTTCTTCTCTAGGTGCACTTTGAGGTCTCAATCTTAGGTGTTGATTTGAGTCTACAGAGGTGGGAAAGCACGCCTAACTCCCTAGAGCAATTTTACGCCTAGAAGTGTAAGTCCCAGAGGATAAAGTATATTGAATATACTTTAAATATTTTTCAATATACCTTTCAGGATGTTTGAGATAGGTCTCGAATCCACATATGTATGTTGCATCAATATACCTTTCAAGATGTTATGTTGCATACTCAAATTAGGTAAGACTCAATGTAATCTCATAACCTCGCCTTATATGCAAGAGGAATTACATTTAATAACCACAATGGTCATCAGGTGCTTATAAGCATATGATTTTGACTATCTTATTCAAAACAACAAACATACTCTTTGCATCCCAATATGGTATAATAATAAGAAATTAAGAAATATTTTCAATTGACCAACTCATAAAGAATATGGATCAGCATACTCATTTAAATATTTTCAATTGAGCAAATCATAAAGAATATTAATATTTTCTGTTCAACATGATGATTCATTTTTTTTTAAAATACAACTTTTATCTTTTAGTTTCAAAATGAGGTTTAGGTGATACTTGAATAACAATAGCTAGCTTATTGGATCAACAAACATCCTATGTAATACAATTGGACTTTAAATATTTGAAGTAGCCATCTACAAATATCCATTCAAATGTGGATTTATAATGCAAGTATGGACGCCATCAATAAAAAAGATTTGTATTAACCAAATATCCATATAGGCATACATCAATATCTGTCGATATAAGTATAACATATATACAAAATAGCCATATAGGCTTACAAGAATG
Organism: Cunninghamia lanceolata; assembly: GCA_027924645.1. NCBI lineage: Eukaryota > Viridiplantae > Streptophyta > Pinopsida > Cupressales > Cupressaceae > Cunninghamia > Cunninghamia lanceolata. Next base: position 10,287,586 of record BSBN01000677.1, on the reverse strand, counting down.
CCATATAGGCATACAATGTCAACTATATACAATACAAAATATATGTCCACAAATGCCATATAGGCATACAACAAAGGAACACATTAAAAAGTCATTCCCCTCTGGCTGGTGAAGAGAATAGATCACAGGCAACCTTTGATCTTCTAGGGGATGGAGACGTGCATGTGGGTAGTCTACTATGAACCCGAGGGCTGCTCCTCCTATCTAATTCTTCCTACATCTTTAGTTGTTACAATAAAAAGTATAGACATTAATATATAGAAATTATATGTTATAAAAAATGAAACATTTAACAAAATAATCACTTACCGCTACCATATACTCTGTCTCCTCACTTGCCTCAATAGCAAGAATAGACCGTGGTGATTTCATGTCCTATAGAAACCATCCAGATAGAAATTAAACTTCAAATCAATAATCTTTTGATTTTTCAAAAATAAACAACTATAACAATGAATGTAAATTGAAATTTACTAATCTGCCTCATACCCCTGTCAATGCCATGGAGCTATGAATCATAGAGGTCACACCATGCTCCATTGTCCTATGAACATCAGGAGGTGTCTCTGCAGCCTGCATCATCTAGAAATAAAATAACATTATTCAATTACGAAAACTATAATAGTGATGCAAATCATGGCTCCTAACATACACACACGTTCATCTAAACATGGAAGTACACACAATAAAGCACACGAGTCACATACAAAAATCTAGTAAGTACAATTCATTCATTAAACTATTTATTTTATTACCTCCATGAAGCTTTGAAGTCCACCACCGCTGGCAGGTGTTGCCGTGAAATCTCTAATAATAACCTATTCAACATCTAAAATCAGATATTAGAAACCATTCATATAACGATGCTATTCACATGTAATATTTATAATTGTTTACTAGTTACATACCCTGATAGTAGATGATCTAGTGTAATATGCAGGTGGAGAACCACTGAAAACTACATCAATGCTATGACCCTAAAATTTCATTAAAATCATCAAACTAAATTAGTTAAACTTGCATTTCAAAAATGAAATTTAATAAATTAAATTCAATAAACTTGCTAATATTTACCTGAGTATCAAGGTTGAAAGTCTCACTCAGGAGGGTATCTGTCATCACCATCTGCTTAGCTATAGATGTAGCCTGTGCACTTGTGTCCTGACTATCCATGGGGTCATAACCGTAGGCTGACCCGCAAGTCTGACAAGTATGGGGTGGGATCCTACTCCTCGTACTATCTCCCAACCCACTCTATGTTGTAGGACTAGCATGCTCTATGATGCTCTGGGTTAAGGCACTAATGGACTGAAGTGTATCGACCTCAACACTCTCCTTCACAATGGAAGGGATAGAAACATGCTCATGGGCTGGTCTGCTGATTACTCATCTCACTACCCACTGTGGGTCAACATGTGCCCCTGGTCTATCTTGTGCTGACCCCCCACCTCTACCCTAGAAGTCCCAGATATCAAAATAGTTTGGCACTTTATTGAGGACAAACTCGTAGTAGAGTTTCCTCAAAAAGTATTACGGGACCTCATTATTATTGCATGGAGGATGGTCAAAAACCATCCACCACCTCTGCCCAAAATTGTCCCTTATCGCTTAGTTGTTGCACCAATGGATAGGGAACCTCTTGCATGTAATGGGTGGAGGTTCATTTATTTGTGGGTTTGTGAAAATCAAACACAAGTCTAATTTTGTAATTTGTAATTTTTTCACATCTTGGTATGACAACTTGTCTGCATAATAGTCTCTAAACTCTCTCCTTTTATCCATCCAACTAGATATTTGCTTGCTAATTGAATCTACATTTGATAACATAGATTCAAGAGTTTCAGCAAGCATGGACCTTTGCAAGGTTGAAGTGGAAGGATCTTTCAACCTTGCGATTATATCTTCAATTTCTTCTTTGTTGTTTTCAATTTGCCCCATTATATTTTCTTGTGTTCCAGGGGCATGTCGAGGAATGGATGGAGGAGGTTGTTGTTCCGCAAGTATTTCCTCCTTAGGATTTTGTGGATTTTGAGGAGGAGGAGGAGGAGGTGCATTAACATTTCCTGACAATTAACAAAATATACATCAAAAATCAACTCAAACCTACCTATTTAGAAATAAATTCAAACCAAAAAAAAAAAAACTCACTCCTTTAGCATGCTCAACGTCGTGGCGGCATTTTGGCAATAAATCAGCAAGATTTTGGTGTTGAATTGTCTTTTGCAAAATGCGAGCGCACTTCCTAGGGTTTGCAGGCTGTGGGTATAGAGCATAAAAATAGAAATGAAATGAAATAAGCTTTTTTTATTTATTTATAATAGTTCATAATGTGTTCACGTTATAACGCGCTCACGTTATAACGCAAGCACATTATGAACTATTATAAATAAATAAAAAAAGCTTATTTCATTTCATTTCTATTTTTATGCTCTATACCCACAGCCTGCAAACCATAATGCGCTCACATTATGGTTTGGTTTTGACGAGCCTTAGGCTTGTCATTACCAAACCATAATGCGCTCACATTTTGTATTAAAATTTTTTGAAAACAATTTGGCCACTTTTTGGCCCCCCATCTTTTTGCACTTACCCTGTATAGATCAAGGAAAATGCATAAATGAAGCTAATTAAAGGTCACTCAAGAGAAGATGCATTTACAAGTGTAATCACATAGGGGATTGAAAATCATGAATGATTAGGATATTGGTTTCATGGGTTTCAACATCACATTTCCTATTATTCTACACTAAGCAGGACAAGTTTACAAAATTAGATAAACTATAAACATCATCTCCAATTAACCACCATTGGGATTTTATATGTACCTGCACACTTCAATCAAACATTATGTACATCTACCCAATACATAAAAATATCCAAAATGAAAGGAAAAGTTGCCCAATGACATAAGATTTACATTTTAATAATCACGTTTAATTAAGACATCATCCTAATATAGACAATACATGATTTAATCATTCATTAAACAAGACAACACAATAATTAACATAGATAGGTATTATAGTATAAGTACATCATTTAATAAAAAAATGTGATGTAAAATGATAAAGCATAATAGGCATGTGTAATAGAGATGAATCTCTAGGTAGAAGGTTGTCCCCAACATTGGCAATGTAAAAGTTGTGTTGTGGGCCTCAGTGGCTAGGAGCACATGTGTAAGCATACAAAGCATTAGAAAATGCATAGCCTCTAATGTGACATCATGAGAACATGATGGTAACGTAATAGGTCCTAGTGGTAACGTGAGTCTAGGTAGGAATAATGTGAAATGAGGGAAGGCATGATGCCCCCAATGTGGGCATAAATGCTAAAGATATGGCAAGAGGAGCATAAAAGGTGGGAGAAGGCATGATGCCCCCAATATAAGGATATGGTGATGAAAGTACAAATGGTATGAAGTGGGAGGGCATGATGCCCCCTAGTATGGTGTTATGACTATAGAAGTATTATATGGAAATATATAGTCAATATGCACCTCTAAGAGTGTGATATGAAAATGTAGGCTCTAGAAGCAAGGTATAAAAATAGTACAAGGAATCAGTAGACAATGAAAAATGTAAGCATCATGATGAGGTAAATGTTATGGGAATGAGAAGAAACATAAGAGGTATAAGGAAATTACAATAGGCATGGAAATATATAATAAGTATAAAATGGGAAGTAACAAGGGAATGTTAGGGGAACGAACAGTAAAAGTGAATGATCCATAAATCACTAGATTGATAATCCTAATGATACATCATTAATGGATTTTTTTTTTTATAACTATCTATATTCTCAACAAAAATACCCTATAGAACAACAAAGAAACATATAAAATAACTAGTAAAATAGAGCAAAACCACAAAACACGGTCACATAACATAATAGTCCATCTAGAGAAACCCAACATGGTAGAAAATCTCTAAGAAGAGTATGCTTGTAACATCACACTCTTATTAAGTGCCATTACATGTATATTATTCCATTAAAAAGGTATTTTGGACCTATACAAACAACAATATACCTTCCCCTATCCCCACTCTACTCTTGACCCCACAAGAACCCTGTAGCACATTATCTTTCTCCTTTGATGCAATAATAAGATTGTTCTTCTTAGCCAATTGAACATTCATAAGGAATATTCAAATACCTTTTATTTCTCTCTAGCCTTGCATAGATGGGATATGGATCATTTTCCCTAGAATAGAAACAACCACCCGTGCATAACCATCCAACTATCCACATGGAAACCTAAATGAACTTCCCCACAAACCTTATGGCCTCTAACAAAGAAAAAAAGTTTACTACTCGCTAAGTGAACATGAGCCGCCACAACTCCATGAAAATCAAACAAACATGGATGTGAAATAATAACTCATTAAAATGATTTTTTCTACCCTAACACCTCCTAACAAGAGAAATAAACAAACATGATCCTTTTCAATTCAAATGACGACCAAACAAGGAACAAAACTATTCATTTTATTTTCTTATGCCCTAAAATAGATTTCAACAATGATAACCACTAAAACTAATCTAAAAAAAGTGAAGATATGGATTCTCAATGCCACAAATCTCCTAATGATGTTCCATATTACCATAAGGACATGTAGATGTACTTTTCTCCACTCATACACTCATTGCATATAATTCTAGTATTCTTCATATTGTTAAAATCAGTGATAATCATCCCAATGATAATCCCAACAAAAGGTCAATGCCCCAATAATCTATATGAGGTTATAAAACACTTTTCAAGTGACTTCATGAATTCTAAGGCACAATTTTTAATACATGCAACAACCTATTATCACCTATAGCAACCTACACAACTCTTGTAGCAGCCTTCACAAACTATAAAGCAACCTACATAATACTTGTAGCAACCTTCATAAAAGTCTACACAATACCTATAGAACTATTAGAAGTGAGCTACAAGTGACCTTGTAGCATGTACTTGACTTTTGAACCTTTCCAATCTAAACTATTGAATCAATTTCAAAATGTGCCTCCCTAACTAGGGGCCTTTTGGTCTCCAAAATCCCAAATACACAACTCAAATGTGGGAGAATAATCCCACATCTTCATGGGACATCCACTTAACCTTCTTTGGGAACTTCCCATTTTCACCAATCATCCATGTCTCTCATTCTCCCTACCTAGTTTGCCTCACCTTCTTATCAAGAATGACATCTTCCTCCAATTGATACATCTCTTTTGGTGTAAAATCATCCAATGAAGGAATAACATCTTTTTTCTCTTCACGTAGCATAGAAAGCTCAAACAAGTGATTACTGAAAATATCTTCATATGCTCTAGCAATTCCAAATAAAAAGCATTATGCCCCACCTACTCTATAATCTAAAATGACCATATTATAGAAGTTTTAGCTTTTGTGAATCCCCTTTCTATCTCTCTTTGCCCAAGTAGACCCAAACCATGTTACCAACATGAAACGTATGCCCTATTTTATGTTGATCATGATGTCTCTTATACTAGAGTTAAAACTCTTTTAGTTGAGCTCTTTAAACTTGGAGGTGTATCTACCTCAATTTCTCCAAGACCCTATGAGATTTGTCAACCTTAAAGTCCACTTTCCATCCCCTTACTTAACTATCATAAAAAAAATATCAAGTGGGTTTAGTGACATAAAACCAAAACATGCCTCAAAAGGTGGTAGATTCAATAAAGAGTAATGGTCCTATTGTACGAGTGCTAAATATACACCAAGTTCTCACCCCAACCCTTGGGATACCCCTTATTATAACATCATAGCAACTATACCAGTGCTTTATTCATAAATTCTATATGTCCATCTGTTTGGAGATGAAAGGTGATAGATCATTTGAGTTGCATGTCCATTCCATCAGACTGTAATGAAACTTGCTCAAGAACCTAGAATCTCTATAAGATATGATGCTATTTAGGATTCCAAAATTTATCCAAACATGATTAAAGAAAAGATCTACTAAATCACTCCTTGTCACTATCTTTTTGCAAGAAATCAATACACACATCTTGCTAAAACAATCCACAATTACAAATACATATTTATTGTCTCACTTAATTCTTAGAATACCTTCACCAAAATCCATGGAGATGGTTCCCTAATGGATTTTAGACATGGGAAAAGTTGGTATAGGCCCAACTTCTAATCCTTAGGTTTACTCACACTACACAATTGGTAACTATGAACAAACTTTGCAATATCAAATTGTAAATGTAGCCAATAAACATAACACTCAAGATTACTTATAGTATTATGTACACCAAAGTGTCCAACTACATGCATTGTGTGCACCTCTTGCATTAGAAAAATACTTTTCTCTCTTAGCACACAAAGTTTATCTTCTTTATGTAGGAGTCCTTGAAAGTAGAAGCCTTGAAGATGATCAAACTCAATGTGTTTCTCACTATGTATAGTTTGATATGCCTCATTGAAATCTACATCATGCTCATAGTTTTCAACATACACTTCATAAAAAAAAGGCCCCAAATTGGACAAGCTACTTACCATAGCTAAAAAGGTGGGCTAAATAGCATAGTAACTACATTAGTCCACATACACCGCTTATACTTGACCACAAGATGTAATTATTGAAAGAATCCTATCTATTTTTAATGTCTAGATTACCACAATTTTGTTTGTGATTGCAAGTACTGTAAAGGCTTATGGTCAATGTCCACCATAGTCTCCTTCCCCATGAGGTAATATTTCCACTTCCTCACTATGGAAGCTAGAGCATTTAGTTCCTTGTCATAGGTTCTATAGTTTAACATGAACCTCTAGATGTTTTCAAATCATAACATACAAATCTACCTCCCTACAACATCACTACACCCATAGCATAATCATTAGCATTCATCTCTACCTCAAAAACTGCTTGTAAATTAGGTAATAAAGAACCAATATCGTACTTATCTTCCTTTTCAACTTCTCAAATGTACATTATTGTTTATTTCCCCAGTGGAACTTCCTTCCCTTGTTCATTACTTAATACAATAGGGCAACAATATATAAGAAGTCTTTCACAAATTTCCAAAGGTATTGAGATACACCTATAAAGCCTTGAGCCTCACTCATTATAGTGTACTTTTCCAATTAACTATTGTCTTAACCTTGGGTGGACCTATCCTTATCTCTCCATCACCCACACATGACCAAAGGACACTAAATATATTTTAGTATAATCACACTTCTTACCATTCAACATGAATTTATTCTCCTTCAAGATCCTAAAAACCTTTTTGAGATGAAACAAATGCTCTTCATAAGACATATTTAATACTAATATATAATCTAATATATAATAACGCAATAGTCAATTAATGGTTTCAATACCTCATTCATGAGGTGCATAAAATGGCTTGTGTGTTGCACAACCTAAATGGAAGAACCAATCACTTGAAGAGGCCCTAGTGTGTTTTGAACACTATCTTCCACATGTCCTCTTCCTTGACCCTCACTTCATGGTATCCAAATTTAAGGTCCAACTTCATAAAATATTTAGCATTCTGAAATTGATCCAGTAGATCATCAATTCATAGCAATAAGTATTGATTCTTCATTGTTATATTGTTTAGTCCCCAATAATCTATGCACATCTACCATGTCCCATATTTATTCAACACAATAATAATGGGAGGTTCACATAGAGAGTTACTTGGTCAAACTTCCCTTTAATCCAACAACTTCTTGAGTTTATCTTCAACTTAATGTGCTTTAATAACAATTTTCCTATATAGCCGCAAGTTCAATAAAGGACACTCAAGTAACAAATCAAACTTGTGTTCTATGGCTCTCTTTTGGGGCAGCCCCTTAGGCTCCACAACTAATTCAGAAAAACACTATGACAAGATCATCTACAACTTGTTGCTCCTATTGAGTATATTTTCCATGTAGTCCTTTCAACTCAACCCATTTTTGTTCTCCTTTACCTCTCAACATTAGTAAAGTAATGTTGCCACTAGCAATTAACTGCTTATCTTTTGTCACACTCACCATGGTGATTTGTGTCTTCTTCTCAACTATATATGAAGTGTATAGCTTCCCATTAGAACCTACCTATACATATTAGGCCTCCTCCAATACATACCATCCCTAAGAAATAAGTATGGATTGCCAAATATCACTCAAAATACATCCAATAGAACCACATCCACAAGCACTCCATCCTTATAATCAATGTTAAGTAGAAAAGAGTGATCTAGCTTAAAAGGTCAAACTAGGTCCAACCCTCTTCCATTAACATTGAGACACAAACCGAGCTTGGCTTCTACCCTTGAGGGAGAGCCAAACTACTAGGGTTTTACCTCTTTGTTGTATAGAGGAGAAGTCAACCAAATTCAACCAAGCAAACTAGGGAAATAGATCAAACCCTAAATGAGCAAGATTGACCTATAGATGACTGTTGGAAATAGAAATAGAAAATTTGAAAAGATAGTAGAGATGAAAAGATAGAGTAGAGAAGGAACTTGGAGATAAATTGTCAGAGGTACTAGGGCACTAGGCACCCTAGACCCTAACTATGGTTTTGCAGAAACTTGGAACTTCAACTGACTTGTACCTACAAAACCTTCCTTCTTCTTGAATCTTGTCTTCTGAAACTTGTTACTTTAACCTACACACAAAAGAAGGAAAAATATTTGTGGCTATATATGATCTTACCTTAGTCAAGCCCTCGCTTCGGTATTCCTACCTCATGAATAGCCAAGATTAGAATAAGATGTTGTGTGTGCTCAAAAACCCTAAGTGTGAGGAGTAACATGCAAGATCTAATCAAATAATATCAAACCCTAACCCTAGATGACTCAAGCAAATAGGATGGAATGATACAAAAGATGCTTCACTTAAGGAAGCCTATGACTTCACCTCATGAATGAAGATTCACCAAAGGTTTGCTGAATAAGAAGGCGATGCAACCATTCCATTAGAGGGTACTCAAGCCAATCTCAAGTTGGTGGTTCCAACCCTTCTCTCAATCCTGCAAAGTGCTTCAACCTAGGAACAAATGAGATAGACCCAAGATCTCACTTCCTATCCTTCATACAAATATTTCCAAGAGCAAATTTGAACTCCACTTGATCAAATAGAAACCTATAATAATAGCATGGAAAGCATAATAATAGAGAGCTTTTATCAAGATCACATCTAACTTCTAGTTTCAAATGAAGAAGTTACTTTCTTTTATACAAGGCTTAAGAAATGAGTAATTTGAATTAAAGAGCTGACAACATGCACCAAAATGAAAATTTGAGTTTAGGGTTAGCCTAACCATCATAAAAGCTGACTTGTGGACTTAATTTGCCTTCCTAAAAACATGAGAGGGACCAGGGTGCTAGTTGCCCTAGGCCCTTTGGGAAAATTAAGTTGCAAGCACGTATTTAATGTGGTGCTAACTCCAAATTTCAAATTTGTTTTTGGGTTATAATGAAACTTTAACCAAAATTATGACATTTCATAGAATTAGGGCCCAATTAGGACTTTAGGGTAGACCTAAAAATGAACTAGGATTGGGATCACTAAAGGTAGGAGCTAAACATAGTGAAATTGTTCTTACACAACCAAGAAGCACAACTTATGACATAACATTTAGCCCCCACTTTAGTGGTCATATGACACTATGTGCATATGTAAGCTAAAGGATAGGAAAGTAAAACACTATAAAAATGATATAAAAAGAATACTATAGAGGATGTAGATCATCACTAAATAAGAGGGTGAAGCCCCCAGTCTGTGATCCTACAAAACCACAGAGTTAGGAAACTGGATCCTGCAACAAGAAATCATTAGTGAGATAAAATCATCCTACAACCAAAAAATGTAAATGTTAGTACAAAACTCTAAAGGGGAAAGGTGATGAGACATGATTAAAGTGAAATTCATGGGTAGATATATGCCCCCTATTTTTTCTTGCTTCTTTAGGATGTCGAAACATGGTGGTGATCTTTCCACTTTGACTTTCTAGAGAAAAGTTGATGAATATGCTTTGGTAGGGTTATTTTACTAAATAACACCGTCACACGAAACATATGATTGTAGAAGCAATGGAACTAGGATTTCAACACAACAAACGAAACTCCAATCTAAGTTCACTAGCCTAAGTTATCGATATTTAGATTAAGAGATGTCGATGAGATGTGGTCTTCGACCCTAGATAGTAATCGAGAGCTTTTTATCTTCCTACTATAAGTAGTAAAAAAGTTCACTTTTTACTATTCATGTGTTATTTTTAGTTTTTGAGAAGTTTGAGCAAGGAGGAGAGTGATCATGTCGAGATGAAGGCCATATCATCCACTAAGGCTTGATACACTATGACACCGAGTATCTCAAAGGCTAGGTGAGCATGAGGTAGGCTTCTATCCACCTTGTAATTTTGATTTATTCTATTTATTTGATGCATTTTTGTCATTTTTCAAGATAGAATGGGCCCAGGGGATACTTTTGTTGTAACTCTAAGGTGCCATTGTCCTATTGGGGTGCCCCAGTCCCTTCTGAGTGCCCTAGGCCTATCTGAGCACCTTGGTCCAGGATCAAGGCTATTTTTGAACTTTTTGATTGATTTTGTAAGTTTTTCAAATTGAAATTTGATGTGTACTTTGTTTATCATGTTTTAGGTACCCCTAGGGATGCGAGAACATGCTAATGACCACTTATTCACATTGTTGCATAGCCACTTAGGCACACTTACTGATGCAGAGATAGGGCATCTGCGAGATGTTGGATTGTGGTGGGTGTATACAATGCCCACGATGACATATCATTATACGATGTTGATGGTGCTTATGGAGCGGTGGAACTCAAATACTTCCACCTTTCATCTTCTAATATGGGAGATGACAATTATATTAGAGGATGTGTACCAAATACCACGATTACTTATGCGAGGTGAGACAATTAGGGTCAACGAGCAAATCTTTGAGGACTACACTCAAGCGAGCCAGATGTACTATCTTGGTCACACCATGTCATCGAGTAATTGGGGAAACATTAATATTAGATGGCTAGAGTAGGGAGTAGTTGTTACACTGATCATTTATTGCATCATGATCGCTACCATTGCACTAGTTGTCACATCGGATGGGAGAGGCACACACCTTCATAGGGGCCTTGTCCATATGATTATAGCGATGGAGAAGCAAAGGATAGTATACTCCTGGGGATGGAGTATGCTAGCTCACTTGTACTATGATTTCGATCACTATGTACATTATGAGGCACAAAACTTGATGATATGCACGTTCCTACAGGTGTGGGTATTCAATCACATCATGTACATGCGACCAATGGGATATTTGATAGAGCCTATCAGGATGTTTCCACAAGTGTATGCCTATGAGCTAAGGAGACCATGGAGATGGGGTGATTTATTGTATTAGAGAGTAGTATTTGATAGGCTATAGACATAGGTTATCTTGTAGAGACCATACAAGTTATGCAGATTGTGGATGGGATAGACTTGACAGCTAGTGAGGATGCAAAGAGATTAGTTTTTAGATGGTCATAGAGATCACATTGTAGTTGTGTTCTATTATGATAGAGTGATGAGGTAGTTCATCTAAGTGCAGGGAGTTCCTGCCATACAGTTGTTCTATGTGCGGTCTTTATGTTGCGGGGTGTGGCCCTGTGATTATGCATGATTTACCATCATTGACGTGGTGTTGAGTGATCCATATGATGTTACTAAGGATGATGATCCCATATCTAAGGCTGATGATGTAGGTGTTAGCCTAGCATACACAGCTTGGTGGGAGACAACATGTCCTACTCTAATCTTTCCTATAGATCATCCCACTAGCGATCTCAGATCTTGGGCAGAGTGAGGAGATGAGCCAGAGGAGTGGGAGGGAGACAATAATAGAGATCATGCTAGAGGTGATGATAATAATGATGATGAGGAGGATCTACCAGTGCCAATGTCAGAGTCAAGAGGGATATGATGCTAGGGAGTAGAGGGTGTAGATGTCAAAGAGGAGAGACCTAGGGTCTGACCTTGCAGCCTGCAACCATAATGCGCTACCATAGTACATCATTAATTAAAACATAGGGATTCAAGTGGTGATGCCACTATGATTCCCCCAACAGCGGGGATGGTTGTAGACATCAGCACAGTTGTCATTCTAGTTGATCCAGATTAGTAGAAGGGTGATCCTAGTGAGTTATTTTTTATTGTATTTGTGCTTTTTTAAGTGTTGAATGTAATATATGATTTTGATTGAGATATTGATATGATCCTTGTGTTTGCTCTGTAGTCGGTACTAGGGCATGATGCGACCTTGTGGGTCAAGTCATAGAAATGGTACCTGTTGTCAATTTGAATATGCACCTTGACTTGAGAGAAGAGCTCTCAAGCTATACGGTGAAACATTGAAATGTCTCTTAATGTGGGAACTACAGAAGTGAGACAAATCTCTAGAGAGGGTTGGTTCCCTTGATAGATCACCTAAAATCTAATCTATTCTACTATTGTTCTCAAAGGAAAAGGGTAGGAAATGACATAAAAGAAATCTAAATCCTAATGGAAGGTGATGCACCAAATGTTTATGGCCTATACTAATATTTAACATACACAATATGATCAATAAACCAACTAAACCAAGCACAACTCTATTGGGATAAGTTGCCATTAACTTGCAATCCTAACCAATTCATGTGTCTCCAAAGTTCTTGGAATGTGTTCCCCAACACATAAGGACTTTGAGAGATTAATTATTTATTAATTATATCACTTTAACTTATTGCAATCAATTCCTAATTGATAGTGTCAAACTTGGGCATCCACTTTTGGAGTGGGGGCCATGAAGACTTTGTTGACTTCTCTTAAGTGTATTTTGAGAGTTTGATAACTCCTAGTAAGTGGGAGTTAAACTCAGGCATCCCCTTTTGATGGGGACTTATATTTAGACTTGGAGTTGTACTTTTTTATGTACATGAGTGGATAATGTTGAGACACCTTGCATGGATATAATGTTGGAGTTAACTAAAGTGTTAGAGATGCATGAATTGGATATTTATTATATGAGTTCATAAAAGCTTACATGGACTTGCATATTTTTGCATATCACTTGCCTGTACTTGCATGTTGCATGTTGTTGCATGTTACTTGCTTGTGCTTGCAGAGCTGAAGCAAGAAGTTGGGTCCACAAAAAGCTCAAAAGTGGAAGTGTTTTTGCTATTTTTCAGAATTTGTCACACATGGACTGAAAATTTGAAGCACTTACACAATTAATCTTAAAAAAAGCCAATAATATAAAATTTATTATTTTGAATCTAGTTTCTAAATATTTAATTTATTCAAATACCCAGATGATATAAATTAAATTTTGATAGGCATGTATAAAAACCACTTTTTAAAAGTTATTTTTTTACCATACCATGCATGTGTACAGACACCATTTTTTGACCTAAATAAAAGTATTTTTCTAATTCCTTTTGGGAAAAGATATCTAACAACATGAATATTGATGAGGATTTTTTTTGTAATTTTTTTCTAAATATTTTTTTTCTTGAATTTTTATTGGCCCTAATTATTGTTTTTAAAAATCAACATGTATGGACAACATAATTGGACCTAAACTAAACATTTTTTGAATTTTTTTCATTGTGTAGATAATTGTATAAATATTTATGTCATATAACTTTTTTTACAAAAAAATTAACCAAAAAAAGTTATTAAAAACAAAAAAAGCCTGATATTTCAAGTTTATGGAACAATTTGCTTAGAAATTAATTTAAAAATAAAAAACATAATCCAATCTTAACAAAAATTATATATGTGGAAACTAGACATCGTGTTCTATAATGGGTTTTAATTTCATAGAATAATTCAGAAAAAAAGTCTATTAGCTATATTGCCAAAGTTGGACATTTCTCTTGAACCTGCCTTAGTTTTTTAGTTGCAAGTCAAAAGCTAAGGGTTGGATTGCCAAGCCTTTCTTGAGCCTAAAACTGAGGCAGCATGTGGGTTAGGAAATTCAAAATTTTAAAAACATGTACACATTATAAAATGCATACGCATTCTTAAAACTAAATGTGTAGCGCCCCGCCACGAACACCTTGGAAGACAACACATCTAAGCAAGCAAAGCGGAAATTTTTTTTTTGAATAAGATAACAAGTAAGGTTTAGCAGTTCAATACACATCATTAACTATCATCTTGTCTCCCAAGGTGCCATGGTTGCACTACTTGACAAAAAATCAACATAATACACATGCATAACTAACTAACATCGACAACTCTTTCTAACTCTATTACAATATTGATTATACATATACATCTCCATTTCGTGACATCAATTAGATACTCAACTTTAATCAAGATTACATGCACATATTCCAAGTCTATACAAATGAGTACATCATTGTGTAATTTACATCATTACTATTCTGATGACATTTGAATACATACAATTTGAATCCATTGATACACCGGCTAGAACATGAGCACAATAAGTGTCTTCAAAATAGGTACAAGATCTGATGTCTGATACACAAGGAGTGTCCCCTCTTGCTTACAAGTAATGGCAAGGGAAAAAACCAATGGATAAAGCTCTTCCACCCAACCATGTGGAACCCTGAGGTCCACCCCCCGAGCTAGGAGTTAACATGAGGTCCCCACTACAACATACGGTCAGCTAGACAGTAGGCTATGAGACAACACATGACTATCACAAGTCACCATCACAAACAACACAACAGTACTTCCAGAGGCAACACTTAGCAAATGGGGAGAGTACAACTAGGGAGTGCTAGACTGTAGTAAGGAGAGTGTCATCACATGGTCCTAACATGGGTTACCAAGGCAGTCTCTCTCTAGACACTGGCCCCCATCTATGGTTACCCTAGCAGTCTCCCTCTAGACACCGGCCCCATAGGATGACGCATGCGGAATCAACCTTCCTTTCGTGATGACAGGGAAGTAGATCTGCCAATCCCAGCATTCTCCCCTCATCCTTAGTCTGAACTAGCACTACAAGCATGAGTGAGGAACCAAACATCTTATTATCTTGTTAATGTGAAAACTACCCAACCCCTAGGTATTTTATTATGTTATCACTGAATTACCCTCCCAATGGGTTACCCTAGCTAGCCCCTTGGCACCGGCCCCCACATTGGAAGCCACTCCCTTAGCTACAACTAGGAAACCCTACACAACAAGCATAGCAAGACATCACAACAACGAGGGTATGGAACCATGTAAGGCATTGACCATCTTGCATAACAACTATCCATATATAACAATACAAGCATTAACCCTCCATAACATAATTATAAGGGCAGGACTCCTAGACCATTGCCCATGATAACACATATTCATTACAACTCTAAGATTTCCATGTCACCCTGTTCCACATCTTACCACAACACTGGATACAGGACTAGTACAATCAGTTGGATAACAATAAAACCACAAGGAGTGCATTTATCATTCATTTGCCATTTAGTCCATACATAACTAGAGACGACAAGGCTTCTTATAACATCATGATCTCAAGACATCTAACAACACAACACATGAATTCAAGACATCCCAAACTAAGCCTCTAAAACTCTAGCCACACGGGAAGATACACAATCAAGGCTATAAGAACAGTTTTATGACCCATAGTTTGAATCAACATATTACGAGAATCAATTATACTTATGATCCATTTATGCCTTCTTACAACTACTTCCACTATAGCAATTTGTACTTGACTAAGTTGTTACATGGGTATAACAAACATCAAGATAAAGCTTGTAGTTTGATCATATTCTTACAAGGAATAAACCTATGACTTACATTAAAGTGAATTATGTTTAAATATGTATTAAAATAATCATTTAATTAATCTACATGTATTCCGATTATCAAATTGATTCACTTCTCTAATTGGAATGTGTAATGCTTTTGGGTATACTATTTTTAGTATGTGAGTTTTTAGCACTTTACATTTGGTATCAGAGCCAGGTTCCAGCATTGGGAGCTCTGGGGTGTGTGTTGCTCAGTTGGTTCGAGCATGTGTGGGTCCTTGTGTGTTGGTGTGCAGTGAGTAGCATGTGCCTTCTTTTGTATGTCATTCTCGCATGTGTGTGGCAAGTAATACGTTGTTATGGGTTAGATAAACCTTGGTCTTTGCCGAGAAGTTGCTTAAGTGTGTTTTCCTTCTTGATGCCCTGAGTGCTTGGCATGATCCTTTACACTATGTAAGAGTGCTTGAGTGACCTTTGTAGGGTCATGTTTGTGCTTGTGTGACCACCTATGATAGTGGAGTTATGAGGACCCTTGTGTGAAATTAAATACCATGTTCCAAGTGTGATCAAACTTGGTTTACTCTTTTAGGAGTTATGCATTGTATGTGAACAAGAGGATGTTTTGATCATATATGTGAAGAATATTGTTGTAATGAACCTTGTTGTGTACAAGAGTAGCATATCCTCGTAATTCTTGCCTCTGTATAGTGATTGGTAATGCTTGCTTGACATGCATATTGCATTGCCTTATTGAGAGCATGTCCCTAGGTATGGATTAATTATGCGGTTAGATAGTGTTGCATCAGATTGTTAGAATAGATCATTTGGGTAATAAATTATATTCCAGGATTACATTTTCCCTAGGATTCATGTGGGAACCTGGGTGTAATTATTGTATTGCATTATTTGAAGAGTTAAAGAGAAAAAGGGTCAATGATTCTTTTGATGAGTTAGAATCAACCGAATAGAAATTTAGACGTAGTTTGTTTAATCAGAGAACGCTAGAGGTGTGAGACCTCTTCCCCTTAGTCACATTTTCATAGGACTTGCTAGTAAGAGTAATGTTGACTATTTAAAATAAGACAAGATGGATAATATATAGAGCTATTTGAAGTGAACCAAGATGGATAAAAATATATGGTGGCAAAAGATGATGTGGAAATAAAAGTGAATTAATAAGAGAAATATATTGAGAAGAGAGATCTCTCTGATGGCATAAAGGATGAATGAGTTGATAAGATACAAGGAAAGAAGAAATGATTAAATTTTGATAAGAGGAAGAAGGAAAATCATTTGTAAAGGGATTTTTGATGATTGCATCACCTATCTTGATTGTGCCAGATCTAAATGGGCACTTAACTATGATAATAGATGCTTTAGGAGAGGGTGTAGGAGGAGTACTTATGCAGGATGGGTAGGTGGTGGCATATGAATCTAGAAAATTGAAAAATTAAATGAACTGTGCACTACACGATTTGGAGTCAGCGGCCATAGTGCATGCCCTTCAAATGTGGAGACACTACCTCTTAGGGAAGCCATTTGAATTGAAAACAAACCACTTGGGACTTAAATATATCTTCACTCAGCCAACCTAAATGCTCGACAGAGAAGATGGTTGGAGTTTTTGAGTGAGTATGATTTTGGTATAATACATATAAAAGGAAAGGAAAACAGAGTAGCAGATGCCCTTAGCAGGAGGATACATCTTGCATCTATGCTCACTATAAGATCAAATTTTAGATAGCAAGTGATTCAGGCCTTACCAGAAGATGAACATTATTGATAGGGTGAAACAAGCTAGGTAGAGAAGGATCCTTTGGATCATAGATTTGATGGATATATGTTTCACACAGATGGACTCTTAAGGTATTAGGAACAAATGTATTAAGGAAGCTTGTGCTTAAAGAATTTCAAAATGCACCATATTTAGGGCACCCCGGTGTGATGAAAATGATAGAAGGAATAAGACCATTGTACTTTTGGCTAGGACTAAAATAAAAAAAAGATGTTACTGTATTTGTAGCCGATGTTTAGAATGCCAGCGATTTAAGGCTAAGCATGTGCATCCGACAGGACTTTTATACCCACATAGTGTGCCTTATTGAAGTTTTAAAGTGAGAAATGATAACCACTGCTTGTTGGAAGTAGGGTGTGTTGTGATATCTTGGTTGTGAATCTGATTTTTGTCCTAGTATAAAACTTGGCTGTTGATGTTTACTAGTGTATGACTGTATGATGTTGCATGATGATTGTGATTTCCTTGATTAGAATACAATCTTTGTTGCTAGATATCTTGAGTGATGTCTTGTGGATATTAGAAGTGATTTTGTGTTATAGATGAGTTTGGAGTCTTGGGAAGACTTGTTGTCTTATGCGATTGAGTGTGTTCTCTTAACTTGCCCTAATTTTGGTACCAGGCATAGTGTATTATTGTACTCCCTCTCTAGTGGCTAGAATTAGTCACATAGTTCATGTAGTGTGAAACTTTTGAACTTTGATCTTTATTTGTTTGACTTTGATAATTTCTCTAAACATTGTAAAGACCAACATTGAAATTTTATTTTTTTATTTTTTTATGAAAAAGTACAGCCATCAAAATTTAATATTTTCTTATCTTGCGACCTTGATGGTCATGTTTGATTTATTGTTGAAATTGAGGTCATTTTATATCTTATTGTTGGAATTGAATTTTTCTATTCTTCAGCATTTATTCATTTATTTATTTTTGGTGGCTATGATTGAATGTTTTAAAATTGTTGGTCATGTATTATGTTATATTTCTATCATGTCCATGATGGACCTCTAATAGGTTGTGTAAGGGAATAGGATGCAGAGAATATACTATTTCATAGCATGTGTGTTACTAAGAGATTGGTAGATTAAATTCATTAATTGTTGTTAGATGTAATGAACACTATTGAAGTGTCAAGGAAATTTTGAAATAGATTTTGGTGTCATTTTGGATCACTTGAAGTAAGTTGAAATTTCTATTTGAAGTTAAAGGTTTATGGGGTGAATAGGAACTTTTTAAAAAAAATGAAGATATGCAAGGAAAGTTGAAAAACCTAGAAGGAGAAAATTCAAAATTAAAAGATCAAAATGATGAGATAAAATAATTGTTGCAGCATGCCAAAAAGAAAATGAATGTTGAAATCAAGTCGACAGTTTGTGGAGTCTCGTGTGACATAGATGATTATGTTCTTTAGATCAATCTAATGTATAGGAAGAAAAATGATGATGAATCTGCTAACATTGCCAGATGTTTTAATGATAATGTTGGTTTGAAATCTTGAAGAAAATTGGTTATATAGGTGAAAGTTTGGGTAAGCATGGGCAAGGAATCAAAGAGTCCATTGAGTTAGTTGTAAGGACTAAGTATGAAGGTCTCAGGTATCAAGGTAAAGGAAAAATACAAATGTTTTTGCAAGTACTAAGAAGTCATTTCAAAAAAAAAGGGAGAGATTTTACATTGTTCTCATTGTAATAGAGAAGAACATAGAAAAAAAATTTGTTGGAATTTACATCCTTGCAAAGTTTGTGGTTTGGAAAAAAAAAATCATAAGTGAAAAGACATGTTGGAATAGAGAGTTGAAAAATGAATCTATGACAAGTTGTTTGAAAATGAAGTGTGGTTGGATAAATGTATTTGATTGGCAAAAAATCACAAGCATGTTTAGAATGTTTTATAGACATAAGTCCTCTCATGTGGAGAAAAGGAAAAGGAATTAAACAACAGAAACAAATAACCAAATATAGTCTACAGCCAAGTGCAAAGAATAGTAAAGAAATTGAAGAAATTAAATTGTTTTAGCATTATACAAAAGCACGAGGAAGACAAGGAAGAGCTTTTCCAGAAATTTTGAATTGTAGATCAAGTTGAAGATAAAGTTTGGTTGCAAGTAATGAAAGAGGAAATAGGATTCCATTGATAGGAATGATATGAGTGGTGTAGTCTCAAAGGAGTTGTATGCACAATGTTTTGATCTAGTTGGTGTACCTTTGGAGATTTGTTTTGATATAGAAGATCTTGACCTAGTGTTGGTTAGGAGAACTGATTTCTTGAAATTATGTTATGATTTCCATTGCATGTGCCTTATGATCAATGATTCATTCTTATATGTGTCTATGATGGATTAAGATTTGCCTCATTTGGTGTGCGTTGGTGGTAAGATTATTTTTCCTTATAACTTCATTGATTGTGATGATATTTTGATTATGCTCTGACAAGAGTGCCATATGTTACTTGTATGGAATTAAGTGGTAGTTGTACCATGTGTTGGATTATATACATTGAATTGGTAGTTGTGCCATATGAATTTGTTGATTGATTATATACATTGAATTGGTAGTTGTGCCATGTGAATTTGTTGATTAATTATACACTTGGATTTATTTGATGGACGCAATGATTAATGTAAATTTGAGAAATTGTTTTGTATAAGGTTGAGTAGGACCAATACTTTTGTCGATGGTGCCACCTGAGAGAATGCAGAGGATATAGATAGAGCTTTCCCGCATCTATGATTTTAGCATACTTTTATTTCTACATAATTATGACTCACTTATTATATTGATACTGGATGTGTAAGACTTTTATGTTGATGTTTTCTATAATAAGACACTGGGTCGATGTCTCTTCCAAGTGGGGAAGGATGTCACATCTCAAACTTTGATGCATTCTAAATTTACTATATTTAGAACTATTTTATGGATAATTGAGTGTGGATTAAATCATTATTATTTTATTTTGAAAAGATGAGATAAGTGAATATTAAGAGACATCAAATTTCCATAGTCCATAATGATTGTAGTTAGATACTTCAGGATTTAACTGTGTGCAAGTTTTTACCTCAACGTTTTGGATCATACTCCATGATCCATCATTAGGAGGAATAGCAAGAGAAGAGAAGTGAATATTATTTTATTTTGAAATGGTAAAATATAGTGAATATTATTGTATTTTGAAATTATGAAATATAATGCTTCGGCTATGCTTCAGCTATTTGGACACTAACCTATTAATGGAAAATTTGAGTTTCATGAGTTGCAGGTTGTAGAAGAGAAGGGTGTGGTTAAGGTTGAGGTGGTTAGCTTCCTAGAAGGGTTAGGATGGAGTGGACTCTCTCTCTTACACACATAGGCACTTAGATGTCATATAGATGCATTAGCATTGCATAAATTAATTCTATTAATATATTGCTTTCTTATTTTACTAGAAAAGCAAATCATTTTATATTTTATAGTTGTTATTTAATTAATTAATGTTAAAAATATTCTAGGTGACATAAAAAGTAATTTAAATTATATATATATATATATTGATTTTTATTTGAATTTGTATGTGAGGGAAATAATTATATTTTATTTTAGAAATAATTGTGTGGCAAATTTATTTATTAAAATTATGTTTAGTTATTAAATTTATGCCATTTCAAAATTAGAATTATTATTTATAATTGTGTTGCAAAATTTAGTAATAAAATTAGTCATTAAATATGTGTTTTCGAAAAATAGAAATATGTGTTTTATTTGATAAATTAGAAATAAATCTTAGAAAAAGGAAACAAAAAAGATAGAAACAAATAGAAAAATGGAAAAAGACTCAAAATTAGAAAAAGACAAAAACAAAATAAAATTAGAAACTGGAAAAAAATAGAAAGAAAGAAGATTGAGAAGGAAATAATGCAATTTAAAAAGAGCTAACTCTCTCATTCTCAACACAAAAAAAATGAATTCACAACCTTCATTCTAAAAACAAGAGCACATGAAAGAAGATTTGGGATTTGGGCAAATGAAGCATTAAAGGAACAAAAAAAGAGTGGAGGATAGGAAGGGATTTAACTATCAGATAGCGTATTAACAGGTTTTTATGCAAATCCATAATGTCATTATCTCAATTGTGTATCTTTGTTTCTGTGTGAAATGAGAAATTTATTATTATTATTATTATTATTATAAATATCATAATACTGTTATTATATTTTCGGTGATATTATACATACAAATTGGTTGTCCTATAACTGTATAATGAAATACTTATATGCTGATAAAATATATCTGTATCATTCTCAAAATAATAATACTATTTATAATTGTTGTATAATTCTCTTCTGTTGTTGATTAAATTATGCAACCCGTTGGTAGTTAATGTATATTTTGTAAAAGATGTTATGTGTGTGTGTGTGTGTGTGTGTGTGTGTGTGTGTGTGTGTGTGTGTGTGTGTGTGTGTGTGTGTGTGTGTAATCTGCCAAATAAAACACTTACTATATTTTAAACAATTGTTGTGCATTGTTATTGCTAAGTAGAGCCAATATATGTCATTTTCTTTATTATTTGTTTTGTAATATATATATATATATATATATATATATTTCCAATTTGCGGCTGTAACAAATATATATATATATATATATATATATATATATATATATATATATATATATATATAATTTTCAGCCATGGTATGAATGTAAATGATGAAACCCTTATTTACATAAATCAGTTCAATTAAAAATCAGTCATAGTTAGAATATATATATATATGATTTTTCGTTCATAAATTAAATATTTTCCTGTAAAATACACCGAAACCATAGAGATGAAAATAAACCCGCATGAGGAAATTAATAGATTCATTTTTTTGTTTCATACAATTATTTTATATCACAAAGGTTAGGAAATGAATTTTCTTTGATTGGATCATTGTTTATCACTAGAAATGTAAAATTAGACCAAAAACATGCAAACTAGAAAAATGATGTAATTTTGAATAAATCCTTTTATTTTCTGAAAAGAACATTGTTAGCAAACACTTTAAATTTGAAACAAACTATACTTGAAATTATGGAAATTGATATATTTATTTTTCTATGTAATTCTACTTCTGGGACAGGATGTCGAATGTGGGCTCCTAGAGATGATAATTTACTTTTTCTAAATTACCACTTTTGTTATTTATGCTTTGGCCAAGGCTACTATACCATTGAAATAGAATGGATTGTAAAAGCCTAGATTTTATGTTATATGTGTCTCTGCCACATCTTGTATGTAAGAAGTATGTCATTCTAGTTATTTAGGAATGCATATCGGCGACAGGCTACATCAAGAGTTCCCTCCTGCCTTTACTGTTCTAGGTTGCTAGGCTCCTCTTGCAGTTTCGGTGCTTTCTTCGAGTTAGGAAGGAACCTAGGGAAGTCAAGTACTTCGTAGTTGGGTGGAAAAAGCACCTTAACTACACTCTTACCCTTGGCTTGCAGAAGACATTGGGGTCATGGTGATTGAGGATAGAGTTCTTATGCTATATGATTCATTATGGATATATTTCATTGTATTATTCTTGTATGGCTTGCATAGCCAATTTGTAACATTGAAATGGATGTAATTGATGCAATATCTTGCACTTGTAACATTGAAATACATGTAATATAACACCCTTTTTGGTGTATGTAATTGTACTTCTTTATTTGGAAACTTGCCATTTTTGGCATCTATGGATATTTTGATTATAAAATTGATTCACTTCTCTAATTGGAATGTGTAATGATTTTTGGTATACTATTTTTAGTATGCGAGTTTTTATCACTTTACGCCAAATGAAAAATTTGAAAGCATCTAGTTCCATGAATGTTGAAGAGGAAAACATGAAGGGTGAGATGAATGTAGATGATGCAAATGTGGAGATGGTGAATATGGAAGAAAATGTAATTATGGAGACAAACCCAACTATGCCTTCAACTTCAACTTTGAATGATATGGAAATAGCACCTATGCAAACAACTTCAGGTATGTTTTCAAATCCACCTCCCAATGATATAGAAAATGCACCTATTTAAATAAATTATCCAAGTATGTCTTCAAACCCAAGTCTTGATAATATTGATCTTAGCTATTTAGATGAAGTTGGGTACACCATTGATGGTATCAATAATTCTAGTTTTGAAAAAAATCAAAAAACAAAATAATGATGAAATCCCTCATAATGATGAAAATGAGAATGACATCCATTCTATGTTTCAAAATGAAATGAAACCCCTTGCATGAATTAAAATGAAACCACTTGTATGAATGAAAATGAAAATATTTTTTTTACAATTGAAAGGGATATGTTAGATAACCTGTAATGCCCCTCCATTCTCACCGTGGATGTACACGTAGTTGGATTTGGAACTTGGAGATGATGGTAAATAATAGGGATATCTAAAGGTTTGTGCTAATGATGTTAAGCAATTGATGTGTTGGATTCATGCTTAATATGATTTTTGCTTATTAACTCCAGTTGTACTTTATATGTTTCTCATGTAAACCATGTGTCTTGATGAATGTATTTGTGTCTGCATGTATTACTTATGCTTCGTGTCTTACATATATGCTTTGTGTCTCACATGCTTCAAACCATACATATCCAAGTATATGCTTCATATCTTAAGTGTTCCTACAAGTATGCCTCCACCTTATGCTTCAAATCTTATGTATTTATGTCTAGTACCTATATGATCATATCAAATGAAAAAAATGACAAATGAATTGGACCCTTTCAAGATGTAATGATTAAAGATTCTAAGATAGTGTTACGAGTAGGTCAATATAATTACTAAACTACGATGCCTCTACGCTGCGCGTATGTAGGCAAGGCCATCTGAGATGAGCCCCCGAGGAAATAGGTCATCCCTTAGGGCCTTAGGCTAGTACATTGTTCTCTTTTATGTTTATTGATAACCTTTGTGGAACTAATGTTCACTTTTAGATGCACAAATACAGGTCTATTAACTGAGTAGATTACTAGAGCAAAGCATATGTTTTTCCACTATGCTAAGGACGACCCTATGGTTCTTACTATAATTGCTTGTAAATGCATGAGAGATGTCTTGCTCCTGTTTGAGAAGATCTCTTATCACGTATTTGTAAATTAGTATGCATCTCTGTTTGTATCTCTTTATATAACCATTGTTTCTTGTAATCTTGATTTGTGAGTAGCGTAGTTGAGGAACCTTAAATGACCTAGGTTTAGATTATTATTTCTTGGCGGGGCATTACACCTGGTATCAGAGCCCATGTTCACCAAATGGGAGCTCTGATGTACTTGAGCCTTCTATGTTTTGATGTGTTTGGTGTGTGTGGCATGATCTTGTTATATTATTTTTATAATCTGGATTGCTTTCATACCTTAGCATGGCATTAGTGGGTTAAGTTAGAACCCCATGCTTAGAAATTATGGAGGAAATAGCCTCCTTGACCTTACCTTACTCAATGGGACTAGAGTGTTGACCTTGGTTGAGAGTCTCCCATGGATAAGAGTGATCACTCTCCCATGTTCTAAGACGGGGTGGGAATGTTCTACCTTGTGTGTTTGTGGGTTGAAGGTAACTTTGGTTGCCTAATTGCCTTGCTTGGACATGCTCTTCTTGTGTCTTCCTTTATGTTTCTAGTAAATGAGATGACCCTAATTGGTCATAAATTACTCTTGTAATTCTTTCTTGTATTATAGATGTCAAAGATGAAAGTGTGTAGATGTTGTGGATGTGGATAGATTAGAATGAATGTTGCATGCTTTCTTGTAAGTAATGTATGGTTGCTGAAATTGGTGTGATGTGACCAAAATTTGCTTGTAACCTCTTGATGTGCTAAATTACTGCATTTATCATTATTTAGTTACAAATTGAAGTAATTGGTACATTAATGGTGCCTTAAACTTCCCCTTAGTAGAATTTGCATGTTTGTATGATGAAAATTGGATGGCATGTAATGTCTTGACTAGAGATGAAATCTATCTTCTCTCTTCTTCTTAGTTGTCAATAGTTGACAAGATGTTAGAATAATGGCATATGGATTTAATTAGTATGTTAAAATTCCAATAAGTAAAAAAAAAAAGTTAGTGAGATAGGAGTGAAGAAAACCTTATGCTTGTCATGAAGGTGATTATATGTTCATTAGTGCCTCCTTGTTTAATGAGCTTGAATCAAGATAGTAATTGCTTAGTGGATATATCTTGTTGATGAGATTTAATCTCCTCTATTTCATTGTGATTTTAATGAGATCATATAGGTGAACACTTATACTTTAATGCAAACTGAAAATAGTGAATGCTAAAGTAATAAGAATGTTGCATATCTCACCTTGAGTGAGCAACTGAATGCCATTGAGATAGCCAAGGTTACTTATACTTATATGTATGGATGTGAATGTTGAGAAATGACTAGGGGTCCTCAACCAAACTGATCTAATTTTGTTGCTAGTTCTCATGTTCTTATGAATGAATGGTATTATTGTGACTTATGATATGATGTTGCATTATGTGTTATTATGAGATGAGAGTGTAATGGGTGTAAAATGAGATGTATATCATTATGTGAATATAGAAGTGGATGTAATGATGATTGTGAAGATGTTACTTATGTTTATGCACTAATGTAAAGATGGTAGTGATGATGCTATACATGTTCATGCACTATTGTATTATGTTGAAAGCATTGCAAGTGAATCTGTAGTGCCCTGCCATGAAAACCTTAGAAAACAACACATCTATGCTATGAAAACGGAAGAATTTTTTTTTTTTTGCACAAGATAACAAGTAATGTTTAGCGAATTAACTCACATCATTAACAACAACCTATCTTATAAGGTCCCATGGTTGCATTACTAGATAAATTATCAACACCATTTAACATACATTACTAACTAACATCGGCATAACATTCTAAATCTACTAAAGATTACACATATTCATCTCTATTTCATAACATTAGCTAGATAATCAACTTGATCAAGATTACATGTACATATTCAAGTCTATACAAATGAGTACTTCTTCATGTAGTTTACATTATCATCATCCTAATTACCTTTGAATACATACATTATGAATCAACTGATACATAGGCTAGTACAGGAGCATAATAAATGTCTTCATAAACAGGTACAAAATCTGATGTCGGGTACATAAGGTATAACCTCCTCGCCCTCGAGCAACGACAAGGAAAAAAAACCAATGGATAAAGCTCTTCCACCCAACCATGTGGAACCCTAAGGTCCACCCCCCGAGCTAGGAGTTAACATAAGGTTCCCACTACAATAGATAGTCAGGTAAATAGTAGACTATAAAACAACACATGACTCTAACATCACAAGTCAATATTACAAACATCACAACAGTACTTCCAGAGGCAGAAACTTAACAACTGGGAAGAGTACAACTAGGGAAAGCTAGGCTGCAGTAAGGAGAGTGTCATCGCATGGTCCTGACATGGGTTACCCTGACAGCCTCTAGCTAGACGCCAGCCCCCATCCAAGGGTTACCCTGACAGTCTCTCGCTAGGCGCTGGCCCCCATCTATGGTTACCCTGACAGTCTCTCACTAGACGCCGGCCCCATAGGGTGACACATGCGGAATCATCATTCCTTTTATGAGGACAAGGAAGTCGATTTTGCCAACCACGGCCTTCTCATCTCATCCTTAGCCTGAACAAGCACTACAGGCATGAGTGAGGCATCTAATTAACTTGATTAGTGTGAGAACTACCCAACCCTATAAATTAGTTATTAAGTTATCACTGTATTAACAACTCCCAATGGGTTACCCTGAACAAGCCACTTTGGGCACTGGGCCCACATTGGAAGCCACTCCCCTGTCTGCACCTAGGAAATCCCACCCACCAAGCCATGCACAAACCATCGTAACAATAAACTTGGCATACACATTGTAAGGCATTAACCATCTTGCAAACTATGGCATAATCACAAGGACATACTCTCACTACATTACCCAAGGCATCCAAATGAAGTAACACATGAGAAATTTCTTCTTTACAGATGACAAAGTGCCCCCATGGTCTAAACCAACTTGATATCTTACAACATACTTAAAACAAGTATATAATAGCAACATCCATGAAGGACTAAATTATCACACCATGAGGCATTCTCAACATACCAAGTACATGAGGACAAACGTTATACCCTATGCCTCTGGAACCAACCACTCAGGTAGATGTAACAACATAGGGAACATGACAACATATCTAATTCATTATTCACAACTCGAGTTTCATGACCCTATCATTAGTACTCAACAAGAAGCCATTTTATAAACAATAACTTACATTTATCTTAAACACTAATTGACTATACTAGGTTTCGGTTATTAATGTCCATTGAGTAATCTAACATTGTCACATTCACTCATAGCTTGCAATAAGGTTATAGGTCTTACAATATATATACAGTTACATCCTATAAGACATAACACAATGAAACTATACTTCTTCACATCGTAATAGAATATTTAGATTTCTCCAGTATAACTTGTTATCTAGTTGAGGGCTCCTTGATTTGTATTAGGTTTAATTAAAATGCGAGGGTAGAGATATAATCACCTATCGAAATGTATAGCTACCAAACAATAATACAAGTAAATTGAGTAGATATCTATGGCAATTTAGATCCCAACCCTAAAGTTAATAAGAGCATTATTCCATATTTGATATGCAAGGGAACTATTGTATTAATACTAACTAAGGTAGGCCCCTATTGTCCATGTTATAAATCCAATAATAGAAATGTGATTCTAAATTTAACTCTTGCGGGGGTTCCTACTCAATGGTAACCATGATAAATCCCTAAACTCGTAATGACCTATTTAATCTTAAAGGTGAAACAAACACTTGTATTTACTTCTACGTAACATCCATTGCAATTACCTATAGATCCATATTATTGGTTTGACTTCCACTATGTTCACGGATAATTAAAGTACATGTATATGTATATACAAGGAGAATGAACAAATTCAACAAGTCAATTATAGAGCTCAAAACCGCAATATATTTCGTTTATCTACTCTAATATATCGTCTTGTATAATCATGATCTATTAACATTCTAAATTCAAAATTTTGATCATATAATTTTCATTAGCTCAATTTAAATAATTCACGTGACCAATGTATTAACAATAATAATAATAATAATAATTAACAAAATTTCCGCAAATCATTAGACAACAAATTTCTTCTATCCAAGGTCATTAAAATATTGAACATTATCCCTTAATGACAAATCTACTATATCTAATTAATCACCATATTAAAATTATAAAATTTATACCATTGCATTATGAAGTATATTCACCACCTTTCCGGGAAATTCAATAACTTAATAATTTAGACTCTCGCAAGCTTCAAACTTGACCTAATTAACTCATGTAAATAGTTAAAATATTTGACTAGAATTGCTGTGAACTAATGTCCAAAACTAATGAAGTTCAAGGAAATTATATAATTAGTCCTCATTTTCTTTGTTCATCATCTAAGAATTTAAAAAGGGTAGATCTTTTGTTATCTATGGTAGAATACTACTCGATTGCCTCCATGGTAGCCACATGCATTATATTCTAATTACAAATTGTGGAATCTTACTGAAGGCAGGTCGCACTTTACAATAGATAAAACTGTCAACAAAACAAAACTTTCTAAAGACAACTTTCCTATTTTCCCATGTTACCAACAAGGAAACTTACCTTTCGAATTCCTATAGGCACGGTTTTGATGACTACTTCTAAACGGAATCTGCCTCATACAAGGTGAAGTGAAAGTTAAAAATTACAGAGAGGAACACCAACCACTATCTACAGAGAGTCTTCTCATGGAATGCAGTGATTGTAGCACAATAATGATAAGGTCCAGATGTAGTGCATAAAAGGTAAAAGGATACAAATTCGATTATCAAACTTAAGGGCTTCCAAAAAGATATACTTTACATGGGATGAGGTAGGCGTAAAATGAACTCCCTATTTAACCAGTTTCCTCTACGATTTAGGTAGCTTAGCTTTATATCTTATTTCCTATGAGTCTAACAGCAGCGGATCTGTATGTTCTTTCTGGCAGTGGTTAAGAAAAGACTATAGCGATTTGTAGTAGAAAGCAAGAAATTACATATGGAGTGCAATTTGTTTTGAGATATGTTTTGTTGATTACATGTTTCAATTTCCTGAGAAGGTTGCTAATACATTGAAAGCCAACGACTTATGTATAAGACAAAAGATGATAAGAGATTAATGTTCATAATATGTAGCTAATATTTAGAAAAAGGCAGCGATTAGTATTTGTTAAAGATAGTGTTGATAAGGGAGCAATCTAATTGACAAGGCAGTGATCAATTGTAATGGCAGCAATTCATACTTGTTAAAGTATTAACAAAGAGGTGTGAGCTTATGAAGGTTTGTGTTCATTGAAAAAGACATAGCCATTCATAATGGATGCCACCATTGAAATGGTATAAAATGTGAAAGAAGGCAGGAACAAAAAAAAAGAAGGATATAGAATGAATTATTTTTGAGAAGAGTAGACCACCCTGGGGAAATCTCTATGCAGAATGTGTGAATATCAACAGCATATGAACTATATGATAGTGCCACAGAGCAAAACGACAGGTGAGTAAAGACTTGGGTTCCCTCAATAAGGCTCAACGGCTATGAGGACCATCACACCAAAAAAATTCATGGGTTTTATGTAGGTTTAGCCCTAATGCCTTGTTTTAAAACCAGCCCTTCCCCAAATTATACAAGCAATTGTTTAGATGAGGACTGAGAATCAACTCTTAGAGTCTTATGGACAAGGGTTATCAATATAAAGCTATAGTTAATCTTCACTAGGCCTTCCTCCACTCTGAGTAGAACCTAGCCAATTTACTAGCATAGATCTGAGCTACAAAAAGGAGCCAATAATTTCACATTTAGTGCTTGTATTGCCACATGACATATTAGTTGTCTCTATACCATTATATATTTATTTTTGTTATATATATATATATATATTAAAAAAAAATTGGATTCAACCTGATTTTCAATCGCATTACCTTCTTGCCTCTGTCACAATGCAAGACTGGACTGATACCACTATACCTGATGGTTAGGGATTTCTTGTCTAAGACACAACTGATTTGAGGAAACAGAATAAGGAAATTTGACTGATCACAAGCTCAAATGGACAGTTTCCCTCATAAGCAGATGATTGCCAGACAAAATAGTTTAAGAGGAAGCCACAGATACAGGTGGCTACAGAGAGTTGCTCACGACAATGGAAGGTACAACAAGATGACAAACACCAAAGAGAACCTATATAAATATAAGGTTTAATGAATGGCATTAAACAACTGTAAGCAAACTATGAGGACGAAACACAGTACTACCATAACAAATAAATTTCCAACTTTAATTCTACACTCTAATTACCCTTATTAGAATCAATGATGAATCTGCAAATGTAATTATTAATCTATGAAAAAGATAAAGTACCTGGTTAAAATGTTCAAGAGTTTCCCTATTGATTCCTATAGCTGCTTTCCCCTTCTCCAATTCCTTCAGACCTACCTCTTCCCGAAATCTCTGCCTCCTTTCAAAACCAGGACTCACTTCCTAGATATATGCAGGAGACAAGCCTGCCTCTCCAACCACTCACTTTCTTGAAACAAGGATTGGGCTCCTCGGGTAAATGCAGGAGGCATGGCTCTCCATTTTCCACAACCACATTCTCGTGAGGTTCAAAAATCTCACCATCTCCAAAAAAAATTCCTAAACCTCCAATTTGATATTGACGACACTCAACATTATTATTATTATTATTTTAACCATGAGATATTTTCATTAATGCTATAAATTTATTTTAACAACATTATAGTTGTTTATTCACTTATGCATTAAATTTAAATCCGCTTACGACTTGCAATTAATATTTCATTTAATCATTTATCTAATTTAATTTATTTATTTACTAATTCCCGACAATTTGCCAATTATCAAACAATTAATTCGTTTATAAATAATTACAACACATAATTTCCCTAACATATGTTTATATGACGTTAACTTAATTTTAACCTTATTTTTAATAAAGTGTTAACCATTCTTAAATCAACACATAAATTGGATGAACCAAGCTTACAGGACGATACCTGACCCCCATGTAAAGCCATAGAACATGATGACAACATAACGACAATCAGTCCAACTAACGGTGACGACAGGTTATAATACTGAGAACTCATCCTTTTTAGGATGTTGACTGAGTAGGGAACCTTATGTTAACTCCAAACAACAACTCCATTGGCTAGGGCACACTCAGACCTAATAGTTCAGGTGGAGTCGATGCTCGGTACCTGCATCCTACAACAAATGACAAGGTTGTGCACATATATATATAAACATATAATCATAAACATAATGAACGGAAGTTGTAGCATGGCAAGGTACTCGAACACGAGTAATGTAACAATGTTTCATTCACGTAAACATATCATCAATTAACTACATCCATTACCAATAATGCATTATAATCATAATCAAATAGCACACTAAACTCAGAATGACATTAGTCTATAATCATCAGATATGTCCATCATGATCAAGGAGAACATAAACCATAGCATACTAGTCCAAATGTCTCGAAACTGTAAACATGCAATATAAGACTATCAACTATACCAGAACTGTCATAGGAAACATGAAAATATCATCTGTCTCAAACCAAAAGCGAGGGGCATTACATCCTCCCCCCTAAAACCAGGCTTACTTCTAGAAGCCTGCAAATAAGTGAGGGTATAACTCCCTCATCCTGGAAGCATCTTCCCAGGTAGCAGAGGACTCATCATTAGGATCCCACTGGATCCTGACCTGCTCCACGTCTCTGCCCCTGAGAGCGAGTCTCCTGTGCTGAAGAATGCCTATGGGCTCCAAAGACAATTGCCCGTCCTCTACCTGAAGAACAGTCCAATCAAGTACATGAGCAATATCTAGATAGTAAGGTCTAAGTACAGAAACATGAAACACATCATGGATGTGTGAAAGGCTAGGTGGCAAAGCAAGACAATAAGCAACTGGACCGATCCTCTCCAACACCTCAAAAGGTCCAACAAAGCACGGTACTAGCTTAGAGCCTTTTCCATAGCGGATTGGGCTTTTTCGCGATCGCACATGCAAGAACACCCGATCACCAATAGAAAACTGACGATCGATCCTATGAGCATCCACGTACCTCTTCTACCTATCCTGAGTTGCCACGAGATGCTCTCTAATCTTCTCAACCTATTGCTCCATATCTCTAAGCATATCCGGACCTAGAAGAACTCTATCCTCTAAATGATCCCAGCTCAAAGGGGTTCTATAAGGACGACCATACAAGGCTTGAAAGGGAGACATGCCAATAGAACTGTGATAACCATTATTATAGGCAAACTCCACTAGGTAGAGGTAATCCTCCCAATGGCTCTGCTGATCCATAACATACATCCTCAACATATCCTCGAGAACCTGATTAACCCTCTCAGTCTGACCATCAGTCTCCGGATGATAAGCTGAATTGAAGTTCAGCTGTGTACCCAAGGCATGCTGCAAGGAAATCCAAAGGGCAGAAGTGAACACTGGATCCCTATCAGATATGATCCTATGAGGAATCCCATGAAGTCTGACAATGTCCTCCATGAACACTCTAGCCACCGTAGAGGCATTGTAGGATGCATGGACAGGAGAAAAGTGAGCTACCTTCGTCAACCTATCCACAGTGACCATAATAGCATTGTGTCATCGAGAGGACATCAGCAAACCAACAATGAAGTCTATCGAAAGGATATCCCACTTCCACTCAGGGATCAAATGAGGCTACAAAAGGCTTGCAGGGTGCTGGTGTTCCACCTTCACCCTCTGACACTCAAGACATCTCGACACAAAATCAGCGATATCCTACTTCATACCACTCCAAAAGTATAGTTGACGCAGATTTGCATGCATCTTTTTGACACCTAGATGAGCTAAATAGGGTGCCTGATGTGCTTCAGACAAAACTAGGGTGTGAAGACCCTCAGAATTAGGAACATAGATATGACCCAAATCTCGCAAAAGACCATCTGACTCAAAAGAGTAATCGGAGAACCTACCCGCTAAAGGTCTACTAGACTCAATCTCAGATCTCACCTCCTGGCACCAACTGTCAGAAGGAAGAGCAGCAAGAATCTGACCTCTCAAATCAACTGTAAGCAAGACTACTGAGATCTCATGCCTTCGACAACTAAGAGCATCTGCTACCACATTCTCTTTGCCCTGAATATATTTGACCTTCAAGTCATACTCGCACAAGAACTCCATCCAACGTCTTTACCTTGCATTTAGGTTTGGCTGCGTGAAAATATATTGCAAACTACGATGATCACTGTGCAGCTCAAACCGATGCCCTAATAGGAAATGCCTCCACCTCACCAAGGCATGCACCACTGCTGCTAACTCTAGGTCATGAGTGAGATAGTTCAAGTTGTGATCCTTGAGTTTGCGAGACTCAGGCAATCACGCGACCATCCTGCATCAGAATTGCTCCCACACCCTCCAAGGAAGCATCGGTACAAACAACAAAGTCCCTATCAGGATCAGGAACTGCTAATATAGGTGTACTAGTCAGCTATTCCTTAAGAGTCTGAAAGGCTTCCTGGCACTGCTCTGACCAAACAAACTTCTTCCCCTTCCTCTGAAGAGAAGTAATGGGGTGGGCAATTCTCAAAAACCCCATGACGAAGCGATGATAGCAACCTGCCAACCCCATAAAGCTATGGACCTCAAAAACATTAGTGGGTGCCGGCCAGTCCATAATAGCTTGGATCTTTGAGGGATCCACCACAATACCCTCTCCAGAGATGACATGACCCAAATACTTAACTTCTGTCTGGAAGAACTCGCATTTTGACAAATTAGCAAACAATCAATTTTCTCTTAGACACTGCAACACCTGACACAAATGCCCCTCATGTTCCTCCATAGTCCTTGAATAGATCAATATATCATCAAGAAATACGAGGACAAATCGGTTGAGATAAGTGTGAAACACACCATTCATTAGGCTCATGAAAACCGACGGTGCATTTGTCAACCCGAATGGTACCACTATGAACTCATAATGTCCATAACGGGTGCGAAAAGATGTTTTGTGAATATCTGCCTCAAAGATCCGCAATTGGTGGTATCCTGACTTAAGGTCAATTTTTGAGAATACCCTTGCTCCCTTAATCTGATCAAATAAATCATTGATCCGAGGCAAGGGATACCTATTTCTCACTGTTACCTTATTGAGCTGCCTATAGTCAATACATAGCCGTAGAGATCCATCCTTCTTCTTCACAAAGATCACAGGTGCTCCCCAAGGAGAAACACTAGGTTGTATGAACCCTTTGGCTAATAGCTCTTCTAACTGTAGTCGAAGCTCCTTGAGCTCCTGAGTAGTCATCCTGTATGGAGCTTGTGAGATAGACTCTGCGCCAGGAACTAGATCAATCCTGAAATCGATGCCATGCTTGGGTGGCATCCTTGGAATATCAGAAGGAAAAACATCTGCATACTCCCTCAAGAGTGGGTGATCGTCAAGTTTTTGACTCTCTTCCATCTCCAAATCGCTAACAGGCACTGCAAAAAGCTGACATCCCTGACGCATGCATCTCTTGAGTTGCATAGCAGAGATCATACGTAGGGAAATAGGTCTCTAAACTCCTACAACCTCAACCTCAACACCAACATCATCCACACATCTAACAAATTTATGTCGGCAATCTATCACTGCCTGATGGGCCTCCAACTAATCCATCCCCAAAACTATGTCATATGAACCCAGGGGTAAAATGCAAAGTTCTACAGAAGTAGATAAAGAGCCAATCATCAAATTGCACTCTGAAACTAGAGACTCAACTGCTATCTTAGACCCGGAAGCTAACTCAACCTGCCACCTATCATCTTGCTTTGTTGCCACTAAGCCACAACGCTCCACAAGGGAAGGAGATATAAATGAATCGGACGCACTGGAATCAAATAGAACAGAAAAATCAATACCTTGCATGCGACCAGATGTCTCCACCATGGTGCCCTGATGCTCTGCCTGTCAGTCATCCACCGCTGCAAAGACTCGGTGTAACCTACCTGCATCACCAACCGTTGGCTCAGATGCCACCAGTCGATGTCCAAATCCTGATGCACCCTTCTATGGGCACTGTCTGGCAATATGGCCCTATTGGCTGCAAGAGAAGCATCCGATGCCTCTACCAAAACCACTGTTACCCCGGAAGGTACTAGACTGCTGGAAACTACCCCTGCTCATAGAAGACTGCGTACTCTAGGCTAGCTGATCAACACGATTGCGCTTATTGCACTGCCAAGTCCGGTCCTTCCTACTTTGGAACCTATTACCATGCTGATGTTGAGAATTCTTCGACTTGGACTATGAAAACTGCTTCTGCTGACCACCCTTTGAGGGTGCATGAGAACTTGATGCCTGGGTGTGACCACCTCAAGAACCATATCCTGACAAAGGTGCACTACCAATGTGCACACCTGTATGTCCACCAAGGCCCATAGCCAAATTCTCCTCCACAAGCCAGGCTTTCTCCACGGCAACTTCCATAGACTTAGGTTCAAATACACGAACCCCTCCACTAATCTGGGCATTCAAGCCCCTAATAAAATGCTACACCAACATGGACTCGTCATCCCCGATACCTGCATACTATTTGAGCTCATAAAATCTACGCTCATATTGCTCAACTATCATGGTCATTTGCCTTAGCTCATGAAACTCATCTGCTCGATGCTGCCTCCAATGGTCAGAAAGGAAGCGGCCTCTGAATCTCTCTACAAACAATTCCCAAGACACAGTGTTAATGTCCAAATGCAGCTTCTGCTCCTCTAGCCCCCACCAAGTCGAAGCAAACCCTCGGAGATGCAAAATGGCACATCTGGCTACTTGATCCATATGTGCTAGCCTAATCCCCTTAGTTCTTGAGCATATTGATGGTATTTCTTGGATGATCCTAATCCCCTTAGTTCTTGAGCATATTGATGGTATTTCTTGGATGATCATCTACCTTGTCTTCACGAAAGGTATGATATGCCACATGAGTTGTTAGTTGGGGCCGGGGTCTAGGGTGAGAAGGACCTACATGGACAACCCAACTGGAACTATGTGATGACATCTGTCACCACTTGGGGGCCGAGGTCTAGGGTGAAAGGGACCTGCATGGACAACCCAAGTGAGACCATGTGCCCCATGTATATTTTGAGGTCCGGCATGTGGAGGGAGGTTTGTTACCCATGCTGAGACAAATTTCATATCTACACATGTTCTAACATGATGTAATAGGTACGATGCCACACCCCACTAATGTTCTGACATAGTGTTGGTGATGATGCTGTGTTGTTGATGGCAGTGAGCTAGGCTTGAGGACACAATGCCATGTACATAGACACGTGGAAGTGTACTATGAGATTGTATTATGATAGCCTACTTGTGTGACGAGCGTAATGGGGCCTCATACACTTGTAGAGGGATACTCATGCTTGCTTTCAACAATGGTTGGCTCAATTAGCATATGGGTATGTCCTAGCCATGTATACCTCTATCTATGGCGAGTACCTACATGTGCCTTCTCCATGAGGTATCACCATGTATGGTGTGTTCTACGTGTGCCTACTTCTGTAGAGCCACAGACACACTGCCATGTGGCATACGACTAGTACGTGCCTTCTCTAGCTAGTGTATGACCATGTTGTGCTAAGACGCGATGCAGGATGTGGTCAAGGTGCACATTCCATGTGGGCAACCAACGAGTGCGTGGGCCACTTGGCTAGCCCATGCTGTGTGACGACGCGATGCAAAGTGTAGCCAAGGAGTACACTCTGAGCCATGTGGATGGCATGCTCACTCCACACCACATGAGCACTACTGCTATAGCCTAATGTTGTTCCCTTCTTCCTTGTTTGGTGGCTAGTATCTAGTCACACAGTGTTGTATAGTGCAAGTTCGAAGATTGTGGACTTTCTTTATGGTTGTTGATGATTTTCTATTGATTGTGAAGGATGGTACTTTATTTATATTTGATTGTGATGGTTTAGCCACACCTTGTGATCTTAATTGCATGTAGCCCTCATGGTTACATTTGATTTAGTGTTGAAATTGCGTACAATTCTTGCTTTATTGTTGAAATTGATTTTTTATTTGATCTTTCTTTATGACTTTGGTGGCTAAACTAGTTTATCCTTATTTTTTTCGATGTTGGCCATGTGTTGTATTGTGATTCCCCTCCAAGAATGTATAAGGTGGACTTGGTGAGTGTATACGAGGAAACAGACATAGGGAACCTTGAGGATGGGGGTATGTGAAACTGTTATACAGCTAGGACCCACTAACCATCTTATACAACAAGAGAGAGGTCATTGTGGTCTTGTTTGGATGGTCTCACCATGTGTGTGTGGCCTAACACCATCAAGCCATTGAGTGTGAGGTATGGATTATGTGAGATGGATATTGGCTTTGGCTCATGGATTATGTATCATGGTTTAGTAGGTTGCTTCCTAGTGTCCAGATGGACCCTTGTGTAGCCTTGTGATGTGATTCTAGGTGATGTACATTCGCGTGTATTTGAAGAATGTATGTTAAATCATGAATATAGTACTTATGAAATGATAAATTGTGTTCCCATGCTTCAAAAAAGGTGTAAAAACATGATCTTTGTTGAATATGTTATGAGATTTAGCATTGTAAAATGAATAAAGTGGTATGTCTTGATGATATTTGTGTGCTTGGTGTGTATAATTATGTTGTGTTTTATGGAAGTGTAGCATTCTGATGTATTGATTGGTTAATAGTGTATTGGAAGAGGAATTGTAATTTAAGGGTAAAAGAAAATTGAAATGATAAATGCATGTGAAATTGAATATTTTTATATGTTTCTGTTATGAGAAATTCTGCTAGTTAAGACTAAAAGGGTGCAATGTTTTCTTTGTTCTGAAATAAACTGATGGGTGTTAATGCTAATATGTAAGGAATTTGAATGGTTTATGTACTATGGAATCATTTTTGAAATGCAAGTTTTGATTGTGTTATTATTGTGACATTGAAAACTAAAAGGATAGGTCATGTTTGAAATGGACTATGTATCCTTGTGAGATGAATTATCTTCATAGGCAAAACTAGTGTATATTATTTTGATGTAATGAATCATCTTTGATGTTGGTAATAGAAATTTGTTGTACTAATGTGTTATGTTTCCACCCTAGTTTGTGACTTCCAGGAGTAAGTCAAGTTTTAGGGGGGGAGTATGTAGTGCCCCTCCATTCTCACCATGGATGTATAGGCAGTTGGCTTTGGAACTTGGAGATGAAGGTAAATAATAGGGATATTTGAAGGTTTGTGCTAATGATGTTAAGCAGTAGATGTTGTATATTATCTCATGCATTCATGCATATGCTTCATACTGATGTGTTGGATTCATGCTTAATATGATTTTCACTTATTAACTCCAGGTGTACTTTCTATGTTTCTCATGTAAACCATGTGTCTTGATGAATGTATTTGTGTCTGCATGTATTACTTATGATTTGTATCTTACATATATGCTTCATGTCTCACATGCTTCAAACCATACATACACTAGTAGAAATATGGCAAATAAATGACCAGGTGACTAAAACTTTTAGTCACGTGACCAAACTTTTAGTCACGTGACTAAAACTCTTTGCAACACAGCTATAAATGACTAAATAAATGACTAATTTGGTCATCGGGCAAAAAACACAACTAAAGTCTATAATTAAAAAAAATATTTCAAATTAAGGGAGTGGGTTGTATTATATTATAATATAATAATAATATATTATATTACAATACAATATAATATAATATATATTTTAATATATATATATATATATATTATATTATTATATAATATTAAATATATTATAATATAATATAATGTAATATTATAATATTATATTATATTATATAATATTTATATAATATAATATTATATTTATATTATATTATTAATATTATAATATGGGTGCCAAAATTATACATGGGCTACCATATACATGTATTTCATTTAAATTCCACTTTTGGCGTTGGCACCCACCTCCATTTCACTTTTGGCACCCATTGCTTCAAGTTGAGACCCTAAAGGTAAACCCTAACTCGAAAAAGATTAAAAACCTAACTTATTTTGTTTCATTGGAGTAGAGCCAGGTGCGTTGAGAGCCATGGTGAGGGCCATGGACCTCACCTTCATTGTTCCAGCAGAGCTATTCCCTATGTGGTTGTGGTCGACATGTCATAGGATATCAGCGGCAGCCGGTAAGGCAGGGGCAATAATCGGAGCATTTGGGTTTCTGTATGCTACACAAAGTCCACATGAAAAGGAGACGGATGCAGGGTACCCTAGAGGAATTGGTATTAAGGTTTCCTTAATACAAATAAAATAAAGATAAAATTATTAATTATATTAAAACATCTTTTAAATATACTATATAATTTTAATTCACTTTAGTTCTAGGGTTTAGGGTTTAGGGTTTCAGGTTTCAGGTTTAGGGTTTAGGGTTTAGTGTTTAGGGTTAAGGGTTTAGAGTTTAGGGTTAAGCGTTTAGGGTTTAGGGTTTAGTGTTTAGGGTTTAGGGTTTGGGGTTTGGGTTTTAGGGTTTAGGATTGAGTGGATACAAATCTACCCAGATAATATGTGCACGTGCAGTCCTCATGAAGTGATGTGTGAGTGGGACGCAGGCAAGTGTAATGGGGTTTTAATTTTTATATGTGTAATGAAATTGTAGCAAATAGATATTAGTTTGTGTGATAGAATAACAAAGAACTATGCAAATACCTCTTTTTAAAAAAAGAAGATTTCCTCCACAGCCTTGGATCGATTCCTCGGAAGGTGATTCTTTTGTTTTATGTTCGTACTCCCCTTCAGCTCACCTCAAATATTGCAATTTGATATGCTTGCTTGAGTTACTTTTTAAACCCTTTTCGTAGAGAACAACTGAAGAGTTAAGAAAATTTCCCGACATGAATTTTTTTACGGCATGAGACAATTCTGAGCACTATAATGCTCATATATAAAAGCCTATCAACTAATAAGAATATATATTATACAATAATATAATATTATATTATAAAATAATATAAATATTATAATATAATATAATATAATATAATATTATATTTATATTATATTATTAATATTATAATATATTTAACATTATACAATAATATTATATTATATTATATTTAATAATATGGGCACCAATTTAATTTTCATTCATTTTGGTGCTTCTCATTGAAACCGTAAATAGGAAATGATGGGCAAATTCACCAAAACAGTGCAGCAAAAAAATGGCGCTCATCTCCACTGGAGGCGGGGGTTCCAACTCCACTGCCTTTGCTCTCATGGCAAGCAATGCAATCCAGCATGGATTGTTCTTTGTGTAGAGGTTCTTCGTATGGGGCGAGCGCAGAAGCTACCCGACGGCCTATATGGTTAGTAATATAACAATTTACATGCTATTGAGAAAAGGGAGATGGATGTAGTTTATAAAAGTTGTAGATGCATGCATTGATTGAGTCATACATATTTCAGAACTTCACTTTAGTTATTTGGACGATCCTTCATCTTTTGATGTGGGCATATGGCTAACAATTTGTAGAGAAAATATAATTTGGGAGCACGGAGGATTGTTAGCGTGGGAGTTGGAGACATTGGTTGCTGCCCATGTAGATCATAGAAACATATTGGGCTTTCAAAAGCACTCCAGGTTGTTTCTGAAAAAAAATTTAAAAAGGCCCCTTCTCTCTATGTTAACATGCTTGCACACTCAATCCCTTGAGCACACATGCCGACTCTCAATACTCAGCTACTTAGCTAACATGTAAATGATGAATCTATTATTTTTGATGTGTTAATCTTATTGCTTAGTTTAATTTTTTATTTTATTTTTTAATATATCAATTTTTTATATTTTTTGTGTTTGATTTCATATATGTTGCAATTTTCCACAACCATGCACTTGTGAACCAGATTTCAAAATGTCGCACACATACTTGTGAATCCTGGTAACTAAAGTAAATACTATTTGTTTTTTTCAATCAGTATTTTTGGACACAGAATCTTAACCCTAGTCTCTAGTGAACAACAGAGCACACAGGGCCACAAGGAGACAAGTTCCCTAGCTGATTGAGGATATTGTAGGCAAGTACACTCATCAACTGGGATTTTCCCTTTATATTGCATATTTACCAAAAAATATATCTATAAGACCTTGCATGATTTGATTTTGTACAATTGTTTGATTGAACCCTATCAAAGCTACACAGTATACATAAATTTTATAGCCAACAAATTCACTATTTATTTAAGGTCATTTATTGGGTCATTGCCATGCTAGACTCTAATTTGAAGTTGAAATTATTCAAACTTACCCCTGGATTTCAACATTACAGGACTAAGTTGAATCTTGCCAATCCACTTACACACAGTAGTGGCACATTGCACATAATTCCAGAAGTAAGTAGAACAAGAGCTTGCAAATCACATGCTAGTGGCACAAAACAAGCACTGTTGATAACCCTGCTTCTATCTCAAATACTTATAGTTGGAAAAACCCAAGAGCCAGAAGTTTTGTAGTTGCAATGGAAAGTTATTTTTTTGTTTTCTTTTTGTTTAAATTGAGAACGGTCTGTCTCAAAACTTCAATGTTGCCTTAAAATCCCCCTTCATTTCACAACTAACACCAAATCTGCAAGGCCTTAGCTATGCTTTTTGTAACACATATGGAGTAGCATCCAGCTATTTTCAAAATCCCTCTATATACAGTACATCATATATAGATTTTTGTCATTGAATCCCACATTGCAAAATCAAAAGAATATTATTGGTAATAGATGATAATAGGCTACTTTATTGGTAAATGATATTTCGGTCAGAGACTGGTGATATTTGTATTGGCTAGGGATGATTTTTAACCTATCATGACCAAAATAGTCACATTTTGAAT
Organism: Cunninghamia lanceolata; assembly: GCA_027924645.1. Lineage (NCBI taxonomy): Eukaryota > Viridiplantae > Streptophyta > Pinopsida > Cupressales > Cupressaceae > Cunninghamia > Cunninghamia lanceolata. The sequence continues at coordinate 10,245,020 of BSBN01000677.1, read as the reverse complement.
AAGTTTCATTTATTTCACATTCAAGTTTCTTAAACATGATCGCTTCATGTGCAGTACAGTGGTCCTGTTTTAGATGCTCTTGCATATGCTGAATGGGTGAAGGAAGATGCTCAATTTAAACACATACTTGTCTAGATGTCACCTTATTCTACTCATGCTTTTCCAAGATTGAAACTGCGGCATAAATCTTCACTAGTGCAGGCAAGCTATACTTCATTAGTTTATCATGTTTCTTTTGCCTTCTTTTGGTTTTATAGATGGCAAGATTAATTAGGTCATAAAAAGACATTTTCTTTGTTTAAATGCCCTAGCTTTAAAAATTTTATACTGTGGACTAAAGTCTCTGCTGTGATATGTTCATTAAATTATTCCATTGATTTTAAGCATATTGTCAATACTACTCATTTGTCTTTTAATCTCCTAACTTGATTGTTATACAATAATAACTTTCTGGAAACTCCATTCACAAGGTCCAGATTGGAAGGTTAAGATGCAATTAAGTTTCATTCTGATTATGGAGGTTAGACTTCATAGGGAACAATCATCAAATGACTCAATATCTTGAGAAAACCTAGGAGTCATTAGAGACAATAGTCATATTTTAATGTGGTAAAGACATTGTAATGTTGATCTAAGAGATAGCCTCACTTTTTGGTCTGATATAACCTTAGCATGATAGAATGAGATCTAATGTTAGTCTAATATACAATGTTTGTCAAAAGAGATACAATGTATGTTAAAGAAAGAAATAGTGAAGGCTGGTAAGAGACCCTTGACTTTTACTAAAGGTGGTGGATAGTTAATGTAGGGGCAAAGCTGTTAAGAATGAGGCATAGAATGAAGCCACATTGATCTTAGACCTACTAAAAGCACTATCCAATAAATTACTTATGATCTGTTAGTGATTTTAGGTCTGTCAAGAGGGGTTTAGAACATGTTCTATGTATAGGGGTACAATCAATGGTAAGGATGTTGTAACCAAGTGGATGACAAGAGATGTGTCATATGATTCTAAGATCTTGCACAAAAGTATTAAAGTGTTATGATTCAAGGATATATGGTATGAACCTTTTGATACGCCTATGGAAAATATAGAATAAACGCTTGCTTTGTAGGCCTCTCAAAACTCTAGAAGCTTGTGACTGTGATATAACAACTTGTATAACCAACTATAATGAGGCAGCTCTATTCAACATGATCTCATAAAAATGATTTATCAGTGCTACAAGGACTACAAACATCAAAAACTTGTGATGAATAACCTTATGATATCCTAATAAGAGTATTTTTTGAATGATAATGACTAAGGATGAAGGGATAGTCAACAGTGTAATGAGTGCAGTGATCTCATAAGTGCACAAAGACCTAAGACACCTATAGGAGATAGTGAACAGGGAGGTTTGTGCATGCTTAGTAGGACCTACATTTTCATTCTCTTGATGATATGTAGAGAATGAACTTGATAATAGTTGAGAAACTATTCAAAGATATGTGAAGACTGCAGGGTGTTAAAGGATGAAGAACTACATAAGATGGCCATCTCAAAGTCTTAAATATGTGTCTAGAGAATTTGAAGGTTTTGAGGACATTATACAAAGATTTAATTGCATTGGAGAATGAAGATATGAGAGAGTGAATTAGTTTGAAGTGATATAGTTCAACGGTTGAGGACGTAAGAGAAGTCACCCAATCAAAATAATCCTGCACACATACTAACAAATCCGATGGAGAATGTAGTGTTTGTCAAATGATGAGTGAGAGATAAAGAAGCTTTAATGACCCTAAGTTGACCTTGAATACACCACCATGTTCTTAGAAGGTTTGATTAATATTTGTAAGTGCATCAAGATGGTGAAATTTGAATGTATGGTCACAAGACAGATCTTTAGAATTTTAAAAAGAAGCAAGATTCTTCTCCATACCCTCCAAGGAGTTTTAAAATTTTTAAAATCCTGAAGCACATGTCCTTTAATCTAGCATAATGAGGTTTGAGAGGATGAAGGTAGTTGGGACAATTGAAGGGATGATAAAGATCAGTTCCCACATTTTGCTAGAATCTAGGAGCTTGAACAAATACATGCAAGAGTGGATAAAGGTGGAAAACGTCAAATATCCCATTCCTCAATACCTAGCTGCCCACTTCTACATATATGTTTTGAGAGAAGAACATAAGTCAGATCATTTTTAGGATCCAAATAAAAAAGCAGCATTGCTGTAAATACTCCTAAGCCTATATTCATATGTGATTTAGAGGCACCAAGAAAACACATCCACATAACCACCACAAATTTAACTGGCATCTTAATGATAACGTTTAAGCTGTCCTCAAGATAGCTAGCACAGGCAAGAAGGTCAACCATGCACACATAATGATCGAATGTAGGAGTAATGCAATAAGGATTACTCATGTGATTGAAGTATGTACAAACCTCATCCACTAAACTTGAATAGCCACATGCACATAGACCACAATCAAAGCTTACAATGTTAGGATATGCTCCAGAGTGCTTCATTAATTCAAAGATCTTGAGAGCATCCTTGCAAAATCCATTTTGTGCATATCTTGCAATCATGGCATTCCATGAGACCACATTTCTTTGAGGCATTTTGTCAAACAGGTCATGTGCCTTGTTTATACTTCCACATTTTGCATACATGTCTACTAGACCATTTCCAACTATAATTTCTGACAAAAATCCCCTTTCCATTATGCTTTGATGGATGTCCATACCCTATTCCAAAGCTCCCATTTTGGCATAGGTAGGGAGGATGCTGGCAAAGGTTGTGGAATTTGTATTTAGACCTGCCAATTGCATTTGCTTGAAAGTTTCTAAAGCCTTTTCAAAAAATCCATTTTGTCCATATCCTGCAATCATGGCATTCCATGAGACCACATTTCTTTCAAGCATTTTTTCAAATAGTTTACGTGCCTTCTCTGTGCTTCCACATTTTGCATACATGTCTACAAGGGTAGTTGCAACTACAACAAATAACAAAATTTCTCTATGCTTCATGCTTTGATGGATGTCCATACCCTATTCCAAAGCTCCCATTTTGGCACAGGTAGGGAATATGCTGGAAAAGGTTGTCGAATTTGGATTTACACCTGCTAATTGCATTTTCTTGAAAGTTTCTAAAGCCTTTTCAACAAATTCATTTTGCGCATATCCCGCAACCATTACAATCCATGAGATGACATCTCTTTGAGGCATTCTGCCAAACAGTTCACATGCCTTGTTAATGCTTCCACATTTTGCATATATGTCTACCACAAGGTGCTTGTTGGGCCTTCGCGGTGATACGGGGAACCCCATATCACCACGAAGGCCCAACAAGCACCTTGCGGTAGACATGTATAGGTGACCCTGGCATCCTTTATGCTTTGATGGATGTCCATACCCTATTCTAAAGCTCCCATTTTTGTACAGGCGGGGAGGATGTTGGCAAAGGTTGTGGAAGGCCATGTTTTCTCAAAACCAACTAATGATGCCTGCATGGGATTCGAACTGCCCACCTTTGAGCACTCTAACTACCTGCCCCTGCCTTCTCTATACCAGGTATCTTCTTCATCTCATCACCAAAACAATCTCTTCCATGAAGGCCAAATTGGAATCTTTGCCCCAGTCATGAGTGCATGGAGATCCCTCAATCACCCAGACTATCAACATCATCATTATCATGATCGGTAACAACAACTATTCAATGGTCAAACAATATTCTGAATGATTGTGTTACACTTTCATGGCTACTAATGCGCTACTATCTGTAGAGTTAAGACACATATAATTAATACTATATAGTATTATATATTATGATCTCGTAGTGGTTGATTAAATTTTTTCAAACTTTTGATTGTCTCTTCTGTGATGATAATGGAATGTGATTAGAAACGTAAATTGCAGTTCTCTTAAAGAGATTTTTTTTCATATTAATTAACTATGGAGTAAAGTAGATATTTGTTTTTAGAACTCTCATTTATGGGTAAGGTTAGGTTCATTGTCTTTCAATGAAACTATCTTACACTCTATGAAGATGAATATTCCTAACATACAATTATTGTTAGGAATATTACTGTTTATATTATTTTTAATAAATTTAAATAATTTTGACATATAACTTGATAAGGAAGATTTAAAATATAATTAAATTAATATTTTTTTTTACTATTTTAATAATGATTAAATTATATTTTATGGATTAATTGACTTAATTCTCGTGTGTATTTTCATTATTTATTTGGAGTAATATGGAAGTATTCAGAAGAAAAGGAGAAAAGGAGGAACTGGAATATAATGGAGGAATAAGAAAGTGGTGAAAATATTTAAATGAGTACAAGGATTAACTTGGATTAATTTGTTTCTTCAAATTGGGTGCAGGCTGGTTTGATTTGGTTACATGTTAAGGTGGTTGTTGCATCCATCCTTAACCGATTTGGTGGTCATTGTGCCATATCATTGTATTGTTTGACCATTGTGCCCTATCACTATACTCTATGATATTAGATAAATATTAAAGTTTTTGTGATGTCAGATAAATATTTTTGAATTTGTCAATTCTATATTTGATATTCTAGTTCACTTGTATCATTGTGGAATTGATCTCCACAAGTGTAGATGTCAACCTTCACATGGATTTGAATTTGTGTGAATGGTGTAATTTGCATTGATATATTAATCAAAAAATTTCTCACATCAATGTCTAATACTTTATTATGGTTTTTTTTGTAGTTTGAGGTTACACCATTCTTGCTTGCCTCCATGACAAGTGATTCTTTTCTACAAACTTGTGAGTCGAAAGACAATTGCATTGCATCTAAAATTGTTTGGGCTCTTCCGTAAGTTTAGTGAAAATATTTCAACACTTAGTAATATATTAAGAATTTAATTCTTGAATTTGAAATTACATTTGCTTTAAAATTTCTAAAGCCTTTCCAACAAATCCATTTTGTGCATATCCTATAATCATTGCAATCCATGAGACCATATTTCTTTGTTCTTTGAAGCATTCTATCAAATAATTCACATGCCTTGTCTATGCTTCCACATTTTGCATACATGTCTAATAGGGCAGTTGCAACTACAACATCTGACAAAATTCCTATCCTTTATGTTTTGATGGATGTTCATACCCTATTCCAAAGCTCCCATTTTGACATAGGCAGGGAGGATGCTGGCAAAGGTTGTGGAATGTCCATGGGATAACATCTCTTTGAGGCATTGTGTCAAACAGTTCTCGTGCCTTGATTATTATTCCAAATTTTGCATACATTTCTACCAGAGCATTTACAACTATAATATCTGTCAAACATCCCCCTTCCATTATGCTTTGATTTTCTGATAAAGTATGTTTCAGATTTAAATTTTCTATTCAAGTTTCATCTTAACTTTCACATGTTTGGAGTTGGGATTGCTAGCTTCCTAAACCTATAATTAATGAAAATTCATAGTTCAAAAATTGATTACTAGGAATGGGGGTTGCAAGAATGTTTGTCTAAACCTGATTGTTTATAAATTTGACTTACTCTATCTAAATAGATCTAAGAAGATCTGTGGAGTCAAGAAGGTAAATATTTTTTCAAAGAACATGTTAAAGTAAGTTACTTATTTGCTTTTTGTTACAAAGGGGCAATTTACTTATTGCATTGCTGGGTTCTGTTTGTGAAGACCAAGGCGGGAGATGCAACAAAGAAGAAGTAATGTAGCAATTAGCAATATTATGTGAGTTTTGATACATTTATTCAAATTTTGAGATGTAAAAGCCAATGATGAAATATTTAGGCTTCATTTTACAAGTAGTTCTTTCATGTTTGAGTTGTATAAGCAAAAAATAGAGCATTGTAACTCAATTTTCTCAGTCACAGCACTGAGAAACACACTTTGTAACACATTTTTCAAAACAAAGACATATTTAAGTCTTGTATTTGCTGTAAAAACACATTTTCTCAATAAAATTTTAGTATTTTGCCTTCTTAATAGCTGTTTCATTATGTGCAAATGAATGATTGATTATATTTTTTTGTGTTTTATATTTAAACCTCAAAAACAATTAAATAAACTACCAATTGACTAAATATACTACCAACTAATAGAAATTGAGGACTAAATGAATAAATATACTACCAAATTACCAAATTGATGACTAAATTAATGACTAAAATTTGTTTAGTCATAAATTTAGTGGCGAGATAAATGAGTGGCAATAAACTACCAATGGTCACATGACTAATGACTAAATATACTACCAAATTACCAAATATACTACCAAATTGATGACTAAATATACTACCAAATTAATGACTACATATACTACCAAATTAATGACTAAAATTTGTTTGGTCATAAATTTGGTCGCAAGATAAATGACCAAAAATAAACTACCAATGGTCACATGACCAATTTTTGGTAGTTTTTTTAGTCATTTATTTCTATTTTTATACTAGTGATATCCAAGTATATGCTTCATATCTTAAGTGTTCCTACGAGTATGCCTCCACCTTATGCTTCAAATATTATGTATTTATGTCTAGTACCTATATGATCATATCGAATGAAAAAAATGACAAACAAATTGGACCCTTTCAAGATGCAATGATTAAAGATTCTAAGATAGTGTTACGAGTAGGTCAATATAATTACTGAACTACAATGCCTCTGTACTGCGCGTACGTAGGCAAGGCCATCTGAGATGAGCCCCCGAGGCAATAGGTTGGCCCTTAGGGCCTTAGGCTAGTACATTGTTCTCTTTTATGTTTATTGATAACCTTTGTGGAACTAATGTTCACTTTTAGATACACAGATACAAGTCTATTAACTGAGTAAATTATTGGAGGAAAGCATATGTTTTTCCACTATGGTAATGATGACCTTATGTTTCTTACTATAATTGCTTGTAAATGCATGAGAGATGTCTTGCTCCTATTTGAGAAAATCTCTTATCATGTAGTTGTAAATTAGGATGTATCTTTGTTTGTATCTCTTTATGTAACCATTGTTTCTTGTAATCTTGATTTGTTAGTAGCGCAGTTGAGGAACCTTAGAGGACCTAGGTTTAGATTCTTATGTTATGTTATGCATTCTATTATTATTTCCTTTTAAAAAAAATATTCCATTAATTTGACCTAGTTTGGTGTTGTCCTCTGGGATTTCTTGGCAGGGCATTACACCTGGTATCAGAGCCCATGTTCACACACTGGTAGCTCTGGCGTACTTGACCCTTCTATGTTTCGTTGTGTTTGGCATGTGTGGCGTGATCTTGTTATATTGTTTTTATAGTCTAGATTGCTTTCATGCCTTAGCATGGCATTAGCGGGTTAAGTTAAAACCCCATGCTTAGAAATCATGGAGGAAATAGCCTCCTTGGACTTACCTTAATGGGACTAGAGTGTTGACCTTGGTTGAGAGTCTCCCATGGATAAGAGTGATCACTCTCCCATGTTATAAGACAGTGGTAGGAATGTTCTGCCTTGTGTGTTTATTGGTTGAAGGTAACTTTGGTTGCCTAATTACCTTGCTTGGACATGCTCTTCTTGTGTCTTCCTTTATGTTGCTAGTAAATGAGATGACCCTGATTGGTCATAAATTACTCTTGTAATTCTTTCTTGTATTATAGATGTCAAAGATGAAAGTGTGTAGATGTTGTGGATGTGGATAGATTAGAATGAATGTTGCATGCTTTCTTGTAAGTGATGTATGGTTGCTGAAATTGGCATGATGTGACCAAAATTTTCTTGTAACCTCTTGATGTGCTAGATTATTGCATTTATCATTCTTTAGTTACAAATTGAAGTAATTGGTACATTAATGGTGCCTTAAACCTCCCCTTAGTAGCATTTGGATGTTTGTATGATGAAAATTGGATGGCATGTAATGTCTTGACTAGAGATGAAATCTATCTTCTCTCCTCTTCTTAGTTGTCAATAGTTGACAAGATGTTAGAATAATGGCATATGGATTTAATTAGTATGTTAAAATTCCAATAAGTAAAAAAAAAAGTTAGTGAGATAGGAGTGAAGAAAACCTTATGCTTGTCATGAAGGTGATTATATGTTAATTAGTGCCTCCTTGTTTAATGAGCTTGAATGAGGACCATAATTGCTTAGTGGATATATCTTATTGATGAGATTTGATCTCCTCTATTTCATTGTGATTTTAATGAGATCATATAGGTGAACACTTATACTTTAATGCAAACTGAAAATAGTGAATGTTAAAGTAATAAGAATGTTGCATATCTTACTTTGAGTGAGCAACTTAATGCCATTGACATAGCTAAGGTTACTTATACTTATATGTATGGATGTGGATGTTGAGAAATGACTAGGGGTCCTCAACCAAACTCATCTAATTTTGTTGCTAGTTCTCATGTTCTTGTGAATGAATGGTATTATTGTGACTTGTGATATGATGTCGCATTATGTGTTATTATGAGATGAGAGTGTAATGGGTGTAAAATGAGATGTATATCATTATGTGAATATAGAAGTGGATGTAATGATGATTGTGAAGATGTTACTTATGTTTATGCACTAATGTAAAGATGGTAGTGATGATGCTATACATGTTCATGCACTATTGTATTATGTTGAAAGCATTGCAAGTGAATCTATGATGATTATGTATTGATGTTTATAAGTGGAAATGGGTGTTAGGAATATTTGAATTTGGTGTTTAAAATGAATGTAGTTTTAGTGATGTTACAAGGAGGGTGATTTAGTCCTCTCCTTTGGGTTGTACCTAATAGGTAATGATATGATTTTAGAAAAAGGAATCATATTGGTTATGGAAATAAATGTACTTATGGTATGTGATCTTTTGAAAGTAATGGAATTGAGTATGTAAATGTAACCCCCTATAAATGTGAGAAACCAGTAACTGTGCATTGGTTGAGTGTTGTGAATACCCTATACTTGCTTTGTGTTCCCATGGGATGGTGATAGTGGGTACCCATCCATGGGGAATATGTTGTAATTTAGGTGTCAGATTAACCGTCCCATTATGTGTGTGTGTATGTTTGTTACCTGATTGAGGGCCAACCCACGTGTGGTTGAAATGTATATATAAGAGTAGCCAAAAGTTGGTTTCGTAGATTCTCTTCTTTTGGTTCTCTAGTCCCTCAGTCCATGAAGGGGTAGTAGCAACCACAAAGTTCCTTGGGCAGGGTGTGCAGCGTATGCATATTGCGGTGCAGAGTAGTCTTATCTCAATCGATCCTGAGGAAAGTACTCACTACTTCCCCTTATGATGGATCAGGGTACTTGAGCCATATGTGCTAGCCTAATCCCCTCAATTCTTGAGCATATTGATGGTATTTCTTGGATGATCATCTACCTTGTCTTCACAAAAGGTATGATATGCCACATGAGTTGTCGGTTGGGGGCCGAGGTCTAGGGTGAGAGGGACCTGCATGGACAACCAAACTGGAACTATGTGATGACATGTGTCGCCACTTGGGAGCCAAGGTCTAGGGTGAAAGGGACCTGTATGAACAACCCAAGTGAGACCGTGTGCCCCATGTATATTTTGAGGTCTAGCATGTGGAGGGAGGTTTGTTACCCATGTTGAGATAGATTTTGTATCTGTACATGTTCTAACATGATGTAATAGGTACAATGCCACACCCCACTGATGTTCTGACATAGTGCTGGTGATGATGCTATGTTGTTGATGGTAGTGAGCTAGGCTAAGGGACATGATGCCACATGAATAGACACGTGAAGGTGCACTATGAGATTGTATTATGATAGCCTACTTGTGTGATGAGTCCAATGGGGCCTCATACACTTCTAGAGGGATACTCATGTTTTCTTTCAACAATGGTTGGGCCGGTTAGCATATGGGTATGTCCTAGCCATGTATACCTCTAGCTACGGTGAGTACCTGCGTGTGCCTTCTCCACAAGGTATCGCTATGCGAGGTGTGTTCTACGTGTGCCTACTTATGCGGAGCCACAGACAAACTACCATGTGGCATACAACTAGTACGTGCCTTCTCTAGCTAGCATATGACCATGCCACACTGAGATGCGATGCCGAATGTGGCTGAGGTGCACAATCCCATGCGGGTAGCCAATGAGTGCATGGGCCACTTGTTGCAAGTATGAGGTGAACCAGTGTTGTCATTGATGTCAACTTACTCATATTGCATTGGTAAGAAGGTTTGGATGAGTTGTGTGCTGTTGTTATTGAGGAAATCATTCTCCATCCGGAACAGTGAAGAACAGTGATGAGAAGAAGGCAAATGTACTATATAGGTTAAGAACCAAAGGATACGGATTAAAGGGTTTGTAGATATGAGTCTTGAGATGCTTCAGCTAAGATTTCAGAGGTTCGCATGAAGATCTGAAGAAGTTGTGGCTGTCTGTGTGGAACTAGTTTCGATAAGTGTTCAAAGGTGACAGAGGATCACAGAAAGGTCCGGTGAGGTCCAAAATTGTATTATCCTAATCTACAGATTGGAAGGAGTGTTTGGGATGTCCTTGTGATGTGTCATCTCAAGTTGTGTATGATTTTGAGGTCTGAAAGTACCTTTTGCATTGTGACAGTGGCGACAGACTATGTTCTTGAAGTACCAGATGATGAAGAGAAGAATTCTGGTAAGCTGATGAAGTGCGGATGTTTTTGATGATTCAGGGAAGGTTATGATGGTCATTGGATCATATCTAGTTCATGTTGGTGGTCCGCATTGAAGTTAGAGTTGGATTTGATGTTATGGCTACCAGTTGTTGGTGTTCTTCCTGTAACAAGCCGATCGGATGTTCTACACGCCTTGCGAATGTTATTGTGATGTTTTCTGACTTAGATGATTGTTCCTAAGTTAATGTCTTGTATAAATAAGTGTTTGAGAATTCATTTTGAAGTGTGGATTGTGTGGATGAGTGTGGCATAGCGAAGAGAAGTGTGAAAGGCAGAGCAAGGGTTTTTGGGCTTAAATGGAACTAATCCAGACATGGTAGAGATGTCATTCTCCAGTTCAAGATTGTGATTCTTATCACTTTGTAGACAATGTGTCTCCTTGTAGGCAGTGTGCCTCTTTGTGAGTAGTGTGTTCGGGCAGTGAGCCCTAATTGGCATGTGCCATTCATTTTTCTTATTCTTCTAACAGAGAATAATCCTTGGGTTAATCACCCTATGGTTTTTCCCTTAACCAGGTTTTCCACGTCAAAATCTTGGTGTTCAATGTGTTGATGTTTATCTGCTCTTGTGTTTATGCATTATGCTTTCATGGATGGTTAATTGATATGCTGTTAAGTAACAAAGAAGAATCAAGTGTTTGAAGTAAGAGTAAGTTTTTATACAACTGATTCACCCCCCCTCTCAGTTGTATGCCCTAGATCCAACAATTGGTATCAGAGCCAAGTTCCTCTGAAAGGAGCTTAACTGCTTGAGGAGATCCAGGATGTCGTCATACAAGAAAGATAGTCTGAAGTTCGATAGAACCAACTTCACTCTCTGGAAAGGTCGCATGAAATGTCACTTGGAGTGTATGGGAAAAGCATACTTGGCCATGGTCTCAAAACCATATGTACCTCCACAGGGTGGTCTGACAACTCTGAATGAAATCACAGATGCTAAAAACAATATGCAGACCAAGGAAGCTCTTCTAAGCGCATTGAATGACTCAGATCTCTCAAATGTTATCGACCTACCAACTGCATATGAGATCTTGACTAAACTAGAACTTCTGTATGAAGGAGATGAGTTTGTCAAGGGTGCAAGGTTGCAAAGTCTGAAAGGAAAATTTGAAAGATTGAAGATGAGAGAAGATGAAAACATCACTACTTTTATGCCAAGAGTGAATGAGTTGGTATGTGGAATTAGAAATGCTGGTGGAACTCTAGATGAAAATGAGATTGTTTACAAAATTCTCAGATCCCTTCTTGCTGCCTACAAAATCAAGGTTGCTACCATTGATGAATTCAGAGCCCACACAACTGTCACAAGAGAACAATTGGCTGGCAAACTAGATGCATTTAAAATGATCGAGTTTGGAGATGATCCTCCCAAGACTGAATCTACTTTCAAAGCCAGTACCTATGTGAAAGGCAAACAGAGATTTGATCCGAGAGAAAACTCTTCAAGGAAGATGTCATGGTATGATCAAGCAAGAAGAGATATGGAAGAAGAGGAAGCAAAAATAGCTCAACTTGAAGCCCTCATTGCAAAGAGACTGCCAAGAGGATCCAGTAAGTATGAAGGAAAACTACCCTTTAAGTGTTTCAACTGCAATAAGATTGGTCATTTTGCTTCAAGATGTCCGGAAAGATCTGCAAGGTCTAATACTAACAGACAAAGGTTTCAAAAGAACTGCTATTATGTTCATGAAGAAGATGACAATGAAGGAGTAATAGATGATGAATCAGAACTAGGAAGCAAATCTAGAAATGAATGGGTGTTTATTGCCATCAAGGAAGAAGATTCAATATCCTCTGAATCTATCAATCACAAGGTTGTGTAAAGAGCTTTGGCTGCTCAAGTGGAAGAAAAGGATGATTGGGTTATTGACAGTGGATACTCTCACCATATGACTGGTGACAAGAATAAGTTCTTAGATTTGGAAAGATATGAAGGAGGGATGGTAAAGTTTGGTGATAATTCTGCTGGTAGAATCAGAGGTAGGGGGACTATTTCCTTTGATGGAAAGAGCAAAATAGGTAATGTACTATATGTTGAAGGATTGAAGCACAATCTTCTTAGTGTTGGTCAGTTAGTGGACAAAGGCTATGATCTTCGGTTCAAGAATGGAAAATGTAGAATCTTTACAAGCTTCGGAACTGAAATTGCATCCGGTGCTCAAACAAAAGGTAATATCTTTCATCTGGTTGGTTCAAATAAAAGTTGTCTGTTTGTTCAAGTTGATCAGAGTTGGTTATGGCATAGAAGAATGTGTCATGTAAATTTTGATAACATCATCAAGATAAGCAATATTCAGGCTGTAAGAGATCTTCCAAAATTGGTGAAACCTACAAATAGTTTGTGCAAAGAATGTCAGCTAGGTAAACAGAGCAGAGTCTCTTTCAAAAGCAAAGATCAGTCCTCTACCGGATTGTTGGAATTAGTACATACTGATCTCTGTGGTCCGAGAAGAATCAAGAGTCTGCAAGGTGATAGATATTTCATGTTGCTAATTGATGACCATTCCTGAATGATGTGGGTTACCTTCCTAAAAGAGAAATCAGAAGCCCTTGAGAAGTTCAAAATCTTCAAAGCTATGGTAGAGAATCAAACTGGATTGAAACTGAAATGTCTAAGGTCTGATAGAGGTGGTGAATTTACATCCGGTGAGTTCATTGACTTTTGTGAGAAGCAGGGTATAAAGAGACAGTTGTCTACTCCTAGGACTCCACAACAAAATGGAGTAGTTGAGAGAAAGAACCGGACCATTCAGGAAGTTGCCAGGACAATGATGTTGGAAGCAAATGTTCCTCAGATGTTTTGGAAAGAAGCCATCAGCACCACAGTCTACACTCTCAATCGAGTTCAAATCAGAAACAATACCGGTAAGACCCCCTATGAACTTTGGTTTGGCATCACTCCTACTGTGAGATATTTTAGAGTATTTGGTAGCAAGTGTTATATTAAAAGAGATGAAGATCTAGGAAAGTTTGATGCTAGAAGTGATGAAGGAATTTTCTTGGGTTATTCCACTCAAAGCAAAGCATACTGGTGTTACAATAAGAGACTGAGGAAGATGACAAAAAGTACTAATGTGAAAGTTGATGAAGGAATTGAGAAGCCCTCAAGGTTCTATGAATGTGATGAAGATGATCAGAATGATCCTCTGGTGCAAGAAGCTCCTTCCTCCTCTGAAATTCAGATCCAGACTGATCCGATAAATTAGGAAGAAGAAGTTTGTCTGAATGAGCCTAATCAAGAATTAGTAGTGCAAGAAACTCCCAAAGTTCCAAGGTATGTAACTCTAAATCACTCTAAAGATCAGATCATAGGTGACAAAAGTAAATGGGTACAAACAAGAAGAAGAATTGCTCAAGATTCAAGTGAATACTGTCTGATTTCAAAGATTGAACCTAAGACAGTAAATGAAGCTTGCAATGATAAAAACTGGACCAAAGCAATGGAGGAAGAATTGATACAAATTGAGAAAAATTGTACTTGGGATCTTGTTCCCAGACCTAGAGACAGGAATGTGATTGGAACCAAATGGGTCTTCCGGAACAAACTGAATGAAGCTAGTGAAGTAATTAGAAACAAAGCTAGATTGGTCTGTGTTGGTTTTTTCCCAGACTGGATGCTTATTCCCAGATTTCCCTACAAGGTAGCCATCAATGATCAACAGGATCTCTGGGCCAGGGGCCAGCAGTGTAGGAGATAAACTCTATATTTTATCTCCTCTTCTTCTTCAGGCTCTGCAAAACCTAGGGGGGTATTCCCTACTCAACATCCATGAGGATATACATACAAGGCTGGGATGCTGACAGAAAGCAGATAAGTCCTCCTGTAAGTAGACCAAAACTGTAAGATAAGAGCAAGGGGGCTAGCTTTGGGCCTATTTTTAGTTGTAGACAGAGGACTGAGGATCCTAAAACTAATTCTAATGTCCTAAAGATTGTTTTAGATTTAGATTTTGATTTTATATTTGGATGCAAAGTTGGACAGGGTATATAACACAAAGACAAAGCTAGATCCGTGCCTATCCAGGGCCTGGAGTCAGTAGACATACACCTGTGAATGATATGCATGAACAACTAAAACTAGATTTCAGGGGGATACATATGATACCTGCCTTATAGATATCTCCCAATACATAGTGTTAAGCTATCTATACTTATGGCATCCCTACTGCAGTATACCCTTCCCAATGTTCAATCTGAGAACAATTTAATCTACCCCTTGAGCAGAAGTTAAGAGATCAGACATTCAACACAGGAATTCTATGTTCTAGAGTCTCAAACATTGCTTAAATATCCAGACTCAGAAGAAAGATACATGCAATACTAGAGACAGAATTAACAAAACACATGCTAACATAGCATTTCTCATATAAAATTAACCATGAAATCAGTGGATTCATGCAAAAATGTACAACAAGAGATACATAAACTCACAGGTTTTGTTGTACAGAGCAACCAAATCAGCTGTATTGTATTACAGAGCCAAATGTTCAACTTTCAACAACCTAAAATGAGTAACACTTCCTGCTTATAATGGCCAAAGAAGCGTACTCAGCATTAATTACATGGCTTTGGCAAAAAAAATTGCCAGATACAGATCCTTCAAAGGAATGGCGCTCAGAATTTATTGTTGCAGAGACAGAAAGTAGACAATGGTGGCCTCGAGCCCTGTGCCACCATCTGGAAGTCTTCATTCACAATCAGGCAGTTTAATCACTTGTAACATCACCCATACTCCTACTACAGTTGCCATTGATGGCCCAACCACCCGCGGCCACTTGAAAACTGTCGCAGCACCTCAAAAAAGAAATTCCCACCAAAACACGTTCTATCGCAATTTCAAATTATACAGGGAGATTAGTCCCACGTGCACGGTGAGGAGACTACCTTAGTAGTTTAAAAGTATAGTCACTTGCATAATAGGTGTCGAGCGCTTTTGCCACGCTCGACACACTCTCCTCCACCCAAAGCCCATCGCCGAGATCAACACCATCGGCCAAGCCCACAAATCTCCTGCCGACCTCAATTGTCCTGCCGACCGCTACATTACAATCCCCTCCATTGGCCAGAGATGCACCATCGGGCCAACTCTTCAGATCTCCACTAATAGTATGAGTCTCTCCGATGACCAACTCGCACCCCGTTAGCAGTTACCATCCTACCACCATCGTCCAGACCAATATTGTCAGCCAAGCAAAAAACCCCTCAGCCGACATAGCCAATCATGCCGATGAACAACTCCTGAAAGCCTCCAACATCCCCATCAGCCAGAGAAGAACCATTGGCCTAGCCAAAAGCTCCTTCATCGACAGACCAACTCTCACCGATGACCACTCCAAATCCTCATCGGCCAAACCTCCCGTCGTCGGCATAACTCAAAACACTCAGGCTGACAATACAGCTCTCGCCGATAACATATCCATCAGCCAAACATTGTATATCGGTGAACCCTCCAACGGTTAGCCCGATAGTCCATCTCACACCGAAACCAACCTTGCAAACCGCTAACCTTCCATCGGCCAGAGGCAAACCGTCGGGCCAACACTCCACCGTCCACCCGATGATGAACGTTACACTGATAAGACCAAAATCATAAGGCTTTGAACCATTGAACCCTAAACTAGTTCAACCCGATGGTTCAAAAGAGAAGTTCAACTGAGAAGTTCAACACCGATAACACAGATGAAGAAAGAATTCACTGACGGGAAAAGATGAAGCCTAAGCCCATGAACCGTTGAACCTTGAACCAAAAGGGTTCAACACGATGGTTCAAAACGATGGTTCAAGCAAAATCTGAGTACCCAAAAAGAAGTTTCACCGATAGAGAAAATCACAGCGATGAACAAGGAAACTTAGGGCCCAAAAAGGAAAAAACCCTCCAACATCCTGCGCTCAGATCCAGACCAAAATTAGTGCTAACACTGGCTCCGAATGGGGACGTGTAGGTGAAAAACCTGCAACGAGAACCAGATCTCCAGGCAGACTAGGCAAAAAACCAAAAAAGCACGAACTATACAAGATATCTACACTATATACATATTTTTACAAATGTGCACAGGGACAAGTCATCTATGCAAAATAGAACTTAAGGAATTGGCCATGCACAGGCAATTCCAGAACTTCACCATCCAGGGCCTGGAGGAAATAAGAGTCCTCCCCATGAGTGCTACAAATCTGATATGGGCCCATCCATAAGGGTTCAAATTTACCATGTTTACCCTTTTCTTGACCTTTTGCATTCCATATGAGCACCAAATCATTGACTTGAAACCTCCTTTTTGTAGCTCTCCTGTCAAACTGATATTTCACATCTTGTTGTCTCTTGAGGTTGATCTGGTGTGCTTTCCTTCTGTTTTCATCTAGTGCAACCAGCTAGTTCACCCTTTCTGTCATGGAGTCTTCAATCTCTCATCATTTTCCTGGATGAATCTGTAAACTGGTAGGAGATTGTTTATGGGCAATCCGGCTGATGCACCATATACTAGCTCAAAGGGTGACATTCCAATAGCCTTTTTTACTGTCACTTTGTCAGCCCATATTGCTAACTTTAATTTTGAGTCCCAAACTCTCTTGTTCTTGTCCAGTATCCTCTTGATAATTTTCATGATACTTTTATTGCTTGATTCTGCTTGACCATTTCCTTGTGGGTGGTATGGTGATGCATATGATAGATTGATCCCATATTTGTTGCAAAAATCAAAAAAATCACCTGATCTAAAACACATAGCATTATCAGTGACTATCTTGAATGGTACTCCAAACCTGATGATAACATTTTCCAGTATGAAATCCATCACCACCTTACTTGTAGCTCTCTTAGTTGGAATGGCCTCAATCCATTTGGTAAAGTAATCAGTTGCCACTAAAATCCAACTGTGTCCCCCACTTGACTTGTCTGTAATTTCTCCTATGAAGTCAATTCCCCATTGCTGAAATGGAGCATCCACAGTTACAGTTCTGAGAGGTAAAGCACCATCATATCTCAATTTTCCTAAAAATCTTTGGCAAGGGTCACATTTCCTCACTAACCTTTGTGCATCTGAAAAGAGAGTGGGCCACCAATATCCTGCTCTGAGAGTCTTATGAGCTATTGTTTGAGCAGTATAATGTCCACCACACAATCCCTTATGCATGTCAATCAAAACATTGTTAGCCACATCTTCATCCACACATCTCAGCAGCACACCATCAGGGTTTTTCCAGTATAGCTCACCTTGAACAATAACATACCTGATTGCATGTAACTTTAAAGTCCTCTTTTGACTATCACTGAAATGGGAAGGACAATTCAGATTTTGCAAGTAGTAGATAATATCCTTGTACCATTCAAATCTTGATACATTTACATTCTCATTTTGGACTGCATTAACTTGGCATGCTTCCAAGTTTGACTGTGCCATCATCTTGGCTAATCCTTGTCCTCTTACCAACTTGGTAATTTGTATCTCTATGTTGAACTCCTGCAGTTTGTTTATCCATCTACACCTTCTTCCAGTCACCTCCTGCTGAGTGAATATGTCTTTGACTGTTGCATGGGGTACATATGCAATTACATGTGATCCTACCAGGTATGGTCTAAAACTTTTGATGGCTCTGACTAGTGCATATGCCTATTTTTCCATAATATCATACTTCAACTCAGAAGCCTGCAAGGACATACTGAAGAAAGCTATGGGCTGTTCAAAACCATCTTCATTTTTCTGTAGCAAACACATAGCAACAGTGTGAAAGGAAGCAAATGAAAATACTTGGAATGGCCTAGAAAAATCAGGAGATTTAAGAATAGGGGCCATCTTGATTGCCTCTTTGATACTCTGAAATGATTCTATTGCTTCACTTTCCCAGTTGACAGTTGCATCCTTCTTCATCATCTTGGAAATGTTCCTTGTGGTTTCTGCAAAGTTGGGAACAAATCTCCTAACAAAATTTATCTGTCCAAAGAAGGACTGAACTCTTTTTACAGTTTTTGGCATTTGAATTCTGTCAATAGCAGCCATTCTCTCTGGATCTATCCTGACTCCATCCTTGGAAACAATGTGCCCTAGGAGTTTTCCTTCAACCACCCCAAAAGTACACTTCTTTGGATTTAAAGAAATGCCATACTCCAGTGCTCTTATGAAAATCTGCTCTAGATACAAACAATGCTGCTCTTCCTTCTTTGAATATGTAGTCAAGTCATCCTGATATACAACCAGGATTGAATCAATCAACCCTGCAAAAGCAACATCCATTGCTCTTTGAAATGTAGCACCTACATTTGTTAATTCGAATGGCATTCTAACATATACATAAGTTCCCCATGGAGTGGTGAAGGCAGTCTTATACTATTCTGATTCCTTTACCTTCACCTAATTATAACCTAAAAATCCATCCATCATGGATAAGAGTTCACAACTAGTCACTCTCTGCAACATAGCTTCCATATTAGGCAGTGGATAGTTATCCTTTAAAGAGGATACATTCAAGTTCCTGAAATCAACACAAAGCCTAATATCACTGTTCTTTTTTCTGACTGGGACAAGGTTAGACACCCAAGTTGAATGTCTGATTGGCACAATTATTCCAGCTTCCCTAAGCCTTTTGAGTTCTTCTTGCATCTTTGGAGCTAAGGTAGGATTAATAGGTCTTTGCCTCTGTCTGAATGGCTTAGCTCCAGGCTTCAATGGGATCTCATGCTGGAATAGATCTTCCCTATAGGCTTTTAGGTCCTCATATGACCAAGCAAAAACATGTTTATACCTTTTCAGTAATGCAATCAGCATACTCCTGATGTGTGGTTTGAGCTGTTTACCAATGTATACCTTCTTGGGGGCTTGAGATGTCCCCAAATTTATCTCTTCTAAATCTTCCTTATTTATGGGAGATGTCCTTGTGACCAATCTATCTCTATTATCAAAAGCTCTTTCCAAAGCTACTAACCCTCTAGGGATTTTATTAGTCTTCAATTGAATTATCTCTTTTCCCACAAGAGTTTCTTTTCCATCTATAGTCTCTACAAAAGCTTGGAAATCAATTTCTTGATTCTCATATTCATCTATGCAGTGCAAAATTAACAAATCCCTATCATCATTAAACACTTGCCAACTGCATATATTTTCTGGTACTGCAAGCCTGATTTTAACTTCTACATTTGTAACATCTGACAGAGTGATGTCATCTGGCCTTATTGTAACATTAGCTAAGAAATCAGCCATAACATTCTTTGATCTCTCTACCCAGCCTATTGAAAATGCATCAAATAGTTCAATGGTATCCCAAACAGCATACTTGTATTGTTTCAATCTTTTGTTTTTTGAAGCATACCTATCTCTAATTTGGGATACAATCAGCTCAGAATCCCCAAATACTCTTAGCATTTTGATTCCATGTTTGAGAGCTATATTTAGGCCTAAGATTAAAGCCTCATATTCTGCAATGTTGTTTGTGCAAACAAACCTCAGCAAGAAAGAAAATTTGAGGAGCTTACCAGTTGGAGACAGGAAAACAACTCCAGCTCTAGAGCCTTCTTTTGCACAAGCTCCATCAAAATACATGGTCCACAGACCCTGCTGGTCCAGCTCTTCACTGCAGACATTTTTCTCTTTATCTTCTCTATCATCTGAGACAACCTTGAAATTATCACAGTCAATGTTTACAAAGCATATCTGTTCCTCTGCTTCTTGGTCTTCCACTGTCTCTGATGATCTTTGTTCTCTGATTAGCTTAACATCCCTACCATTCATTGGAATCATGGCATATGACAGGTCGAGCTGCATACTTCCACCAATTAGTGTTGCCCATCTTCTTGACAGCAACATACCATACTGTGGATTGATGTCAACCACTGTTATATTCATTTTATATCTTTTCTCAGGAAATGCTACCAGTTTGAAATCTACATCCTTCATGATTCCAATAACTGGTACCTCTTTGGCATCCATAGCGTAACATTTTCCACATGCCTTGTCGATTTTCAATCCAGCTTGTTGCATGACGGCTAAAGGCATGACATTTATAGATGCTCCAGAGTCAAGCATACAATTTCTGATTATTTTTTCATTTATAACCAGGGATACATAAAATGGTTCCACTTGTGAAGGACACTTTGTCATAGTCACTCCTAAATAGACTTCAGGAGCCTCATCTTCTTCATTATACATGACATGTTTCTCACCCTGGGTCTGAACATTTTGTTTAGCTTGAAAAGGCACCCCTGAAATTAGGGATACTGTCCTATTCTTGATCTCTTCAACCTTCATCAGTTCCATAAGTGGAATAGAGACTTTTACCTGGGAGAGGACTTGAGCTATATCAAATGGAGCATAATTTTGTATAACAGTTGTAGCTTGCTCCACAATCTTGTTTTTATCCTGAACTGATTTAGCTTTTACTTTCATAGTTCCCTGATCATCATTCTTGTCTTGGGAACCTTTACTTTGATCTTCAGCCCGAGGGATTCTATTTTCTGGTCCTTGGGATTCATGACCTGTTCTATGTCTAAAATTCTATTTATTATTACCCCACTACCTTTTTTGTGATTCAATCCCCCTATGACCATGCACTGGCTAACCTGCAGAAACATCTTCTGGTTGACGCAAGCTGCTTATCTGAGCTTTACCTCTAAGATTGTAGTTGCTCTTGACTTGGGCAACTGCTGCAGCTGTGAAGGCCCTAATTTCCTCATCAAAAGGTCATTGTAAGTTACTCAGAAAATTATGCGAGCTCTGAGCATACACATAGCTCTCTTCATTACCTTCATCATAAAAGTCCTATTGACAGGCCCGAATTCCATCATCTGTACTCTCATCAGCATCATAAAGAGGGTATCCATTGTTTGTGGACATCATATTAACATCATCATCTTGCACATAATGTGGCTCATTGCATTCATTACAAGATGTAGTATTATCACACCAAGACTGAGCAATCATACACTGTGACTGTGAATGTGGCATCTGACAAATTATACACCATGGAGTATCATCAACAATATTTACAGCTTTCTTTAGAGGATCAAGAGTTTCTTTGACATGTTGAGTCCTCTGATTTGTGTTGTTATGTGGGAATATAGGCTTACCATTATGCCAATTGGTATTATAAGGCATATCATGCAATGATGGCCTCTTTTCCTGCCTTTGATAGACTTGCCTATCAGGACCTATCCCTTTTTAACTTCTAGCTAGTCTGTAGCTTAGGTCCTTAACAACATTTGCCAATTTGTCTATCTTATCTTTAGGGGCAGATGTATTACCTTGAGTGTTCTGAGGCTTGTTTGGATTTTGCAGAATTTTCACATCATCCCTTCTATTTGTCTTGCCTGATGCTTTCCTGTTGTTCTCAATATTTACTGCAATTCTGAAAGCATCCCTGAGAGTAGTAGGACTTTAATCTCTTAATCCATATGCAGTTTTTGCATCAAAGGCATTGATATACAATATTATGCACATTGGTTCATTTGGCCTCATGTGATGTGGCAATTTGTTTAACACTTTAGTAAATCTTGCATTAAAATCTGCAACCTGCTCATTTGACCCTTTAGTGATACTGGTAAACTCATTTAGAAAAAAGCTAGGGTCAGTTTTGTCACCATATTGCTCCTTGAACATCCTTTTAAAATCATCCCATGATGAAATACTCCGGTCAGGCAGATTCTTATACCATTCCCTTGCCTCATCTACTAAAGATTGCATGAATGACTTCATGAAAACATCCTCATGTTCAACCTCAAAGTTATCCATGACATTTTGAAAAGATTTTAGATGATCTTCTCCTGACACTATGTTGTTTCCTAAAAATTTAGGCACTTGCAGCCTCAGATGCTTGTCAATGGGGTTAGGATACCCAGGAATACCATCAAATACCAGCTGTCTGAATCTATCTAACTACATGGGCTGTCTGTCAAACTAATTAATATTAATATTTATGTTTGCATTCTAGTTTCTTACATTGTTCAGTGGTATCCTAGCATCATTCACATTTTGTCTCTCATCATTATGTTGATGTTGCACTTCATTTCTCTGTTGATGTCTCTGCACATTTGCATTCTCAAGGGTAGGAATTGAATTATTTTGGGCAGCCCTTAAAGCTTGCACTTTCTTCCTCAGGTCATCTCTGATTGTTATTGCCTACTGATATTTGAACTCGGCCCTTAAGCTCCTAATTTCATCAGCTAGTTTTTCCTTGCTAGGCCTAGAGGAGGATGGTTTTACCATATTCTGATCTTCATCTTCATCATCCCTCAGAGACTCTGCCTCTTCAAACCTTTCACTAGGGTTTAGAAATGGGCGTTCTTGGAACACCTCTGACCTCATCCTTATGCTACCACCCTGTCGCCTCTCATATGCACCCTGAATATCAGCTTCTGCATTTGAAAAGTAAGGCACATGCTATCCTGATGGCCTAGGGTTATCTTGCATATCATCATTTTTTCTGGGGGAACCCTCATGACTGACTGAGACAGCTCCCTTTCTTCTGTACATCATTCTTCTTGTTACTGGTAACTCTTCAAATAAAAGATTTTGTTGGGATCTTCTCCCCTGCATATAAATTTTACTTTGACTGGTTGGGAGATTACTTCGGAGTCGCCACCTATTACTAGGAACTGTTTTCTTTTGAAAATCAGGGTTCTTTCACAAACTCCCCAGCAGAGTCACCAATTTCTGTTGGTGACTCGGATGGGTCACAAGATATAACCCTTTCTCAAATTTTCTTCCCCAGCGGAGTCGCCAATTTCTGTTGGTTTTTTCCCAGACTGGATGCTTATTTCCAGATTTCCCTACAAGGTAGCCATCAATGATCAACAGGATCTCTGGGCCAGGGGCCAATAGTGTAGGAGATAGACTCTATATTTTATCTCCTCTTCTTCTTCAGGCTCTGCAAAACCTAGGGGGGTATTCCCTACTCAACATCCATGAGGATATACATACAAGGCTGGGATGCTGACAGAAAGCAGATAAGTCCTCCTGTAAGTAGACCAAAACTATAAGATAAGAGCAAAGGGGCTAGCTTTGGGCCTATTTGCAGTTGTAGATAGAGGACTGAGGATCCTAAAACTAATTCTAATGTCCTAAAGATTGTTTTAGATTTAGATTTTGATTTTATATTTGGATGCAAAGCTGGACATGGTATATAACACAAAGACAAAGCTAGATCCGTGCCTATCCAGGGCCTGGAGTCAGTAGACATACACCTGTGAATGATATGCATGAACAACTAAAACTGGATTTCAGGGGGATACATATGATACCTACCTTATAGATATCTCCCAATACAGAGTGTTAAGCTATCTATACTTATGGCATCCCTACTGCAGTATACCCTTCCCAATGTTCAATCTAAGAACAATTTAATCTACCCCTTGAGCAGAAGTTAAGAGATCAGACATTCAACATAGGAATTCTATGTTCTAGAGTCTCAAACATTGCTTAAATATCTAGACTCAAAAGAAAGATACATGCAATACTGGAGACAGAATTAACAAAACACATGCTAACATAGCATTTCTCATATAAAATTAACCATGAAATCAGTGGATTCATGCAAAAATGTACAACAAGAGATACATAAACTCACAGGTTTTGCTGTATAGAGCAACCAAATCAGCTGTATTGTATTACAGAGCCAAATGTTCAACTTTCAATAACCTAAAATGAGTAACACTTCCTGCTTATAACAGCCAAAGAAGCGTACTCAGCATTAATTACATGGCTTTGACAAAATTTTCCAGATACAGATCCTTCAAAGGAATGGCGCTCAAAATTTATTGCTGCAGAGACAGAAAGTAGACAATGGTGGCCTCAAGCCCTGTGCCACCATCTGGAAGTCTTCACTCACAATCAGGTAGTTTAATCGCTTGTACCATCACCCATACTCCTGCTATAGTCGCCATTGATGGCCCAACCACCCGCGGCTGTTTGAAAACCGTCGCAGCACCTCAAAAAAGAAATTCCTGCCAAAACGCGTTCTATCGCAGTTTCAAATTATATAGGGAGATTAGTCCCACATGCATAGTGAGGAGACTACCTTAGTAGTTTAAAAGCATAGTCACTTGCATAATAGGTGTCAAGCGCTTTTGCCACGCTCGACACACTCTCCTCCACCCAAAGCCCATCGCCGATATCAACACCATCGGCCAAGCCCACGAATCTCCTGCCGACCTCAATTGTCCTGCCGACCGCTACATTACAATCCCCTCCATCAGCCAGAGATGCACCATTGGGCCAACTCTTTAGATCTCCGCCGATAGTATGAGTCTCTCCGATGACCAGCTCGCACCCCGTTAGCAGTTACCATCCTACCACCATCGGCCAGACCAATATCATCGGCCAAGCAAAAAACCCCTCAGCCGACACAGCCAATCACGCCGATGAACAACTCTTGAAAGCCTCCAACATCCCCATCGGCCAGAGAAGAACCATCGGCCTAGCCAAAAGCTCCTTCACTGACAGACCAACTCTCATCGATGACCACATCAAATCCTCATCGGCCAAACCTCCCGTCGTCGGCATAACTCAAAACACTCAGGCCAACAATACAGCTCTCGTCGATAACATATCCATCAGCCAAACATTGTATATCGGTGAACCCTCCAACAGTTAGCCTGATAGTCCATGTCACACTGAAACCAACCTTGCAAACCACTAACCTTCCATCGGCCAGAGGCAAACCGTCGGGCTAACACTCCACCGTCCACCCAATGATGAACGTTACGCCGATAAGACCAAAATCATAAGGCTTTGAACCATTGAACCCTGAACCAGTTCAACTCGATGGTTCAAAAGAGAAGTTTAACTGAGAAGTTCAACGCCGATAACACAGATGAACAATGAATTCACTGACGGGAAAAGATGAAGCCTAAGCCCATGAACCGTTGAACCTTGAACCAAAAGGGTTCAACGCGATGGTTCAAAACGATGGTTCAAGCAAAATCTGAGTACCCAAAAAGAAGTTTCGCCGATAGAGAAAATCACAGCGATGAACAAGAAAACTTAGGGCCCAAAAAGGAAAAAACCCTCCAACATCCTGCGCTCATATCCAGACCAAAATTAGTCTAACAGTCTGCAAAGGCTACTCTCAAATAGAAGGAATTGATTTTGAAGAGACCTTTGCTCCTGTGGCAAGAATTGAAGCAGTCAGATTATTTCTTGCATTTGCTGCCTTCAAAGACTTCAAGGTATATCAGATGGATGTCAAGTCTACCTTCCTAAATGGTGATCTGGAAAAAGAAGTTTACATTGAACAACCGGATGGATTTCAATTGTCTGATAATGATGATATGGTCTGCAAGTTGAAGAAAGCATTGTATGGATTGAAGCAAGCCCCAAGAGCATGGTATGAAAGGTTGGATAAGCATCTTATGCAGATTAGATTCAACAAAGGTACTGCTGACAGTAACTTATATTTCAAAATTGATCATGAAAATATTTTGATTGTTGAAGTGTTTGTGGATGATATCATTTTTGGAGGAAGAGATAGTATGTACAAAACTTTTGCAAATCAGATGAAAAGTGAGTTTGAAATGTCTATGCTTGGTGAAATGAATTTATTCTTGGGTCTACAAATTACTCAAACAAAGAAAGGGATATTCATTTCTTAGACCAAATATGTGAAAGAATTGTTGAGGAAATTTGGTATGGAAGATTCAAAGCCAATGAACACTCCTATGGCAACCGGATGTAAGTTGAGCAAAGATGATGACTCTCTGAAGGTAGATCAGATAAAGTATAAATCAATGATTGGTGGATTGTTGTATCTCACTCAGACTAGACCAGATATAATGCAGGTTGTTGGTCTTGTGGCAAGATTCCAGGCTGATCCTAGAGAATCTCATGTTATGGCAATCAAAAGAATTTTTAGGTACTTGAAAGGAATAGTTGAGTATGGTCTATGGTACCCTAGAGATCCGGATTTCTCTCTTCATGCATATATAGATGCAGATTGGGCAGGAGATATGGACAACCAGAAGAGCACCAGTGGTGGAGCATTCTTTTTGGGGAAGAGATGGGTTTCTTGGTTAAGCAAGAAACAAGATGCAATATCTCTGTCTACAACTGAAGCAGAATACATTGCAGCAGCAGGTAGTTGCACTCAAATCTTATGGATGAAGCAGATGCTAAGAGACATTAAAGTTGAATATGAGGACTATCACAATTTTCTATGATAATTCAAGTGCAATTAATATTTCTAAGAATCAGGTATTGCATTCTAAGACTAAGCACATATCTATCAAGTTTCACTTTTTGAGAGAACAAGTGAACAAGGAAGAAGTCAGATTGGAGTATGTTCCCTCCAAGGATTAGATTGCAGATATCTTTACTAAACCTCTTCCCAAGGACTCTTTTGAATATCTCTGGGAGAAGTTAGGGGTCATGGCCCCTCTGGTGATGAACTAGGATGCACTGATGTGCATCAGTCCGGTGGATATCACAGTCATATCTTGTGATCTGGAATGATGATGGGGAGCTGCTACTAAGGGGGAGCAGCTGGTATGATTCTGATGTATTAGAATTGCAAGTATGAGCCCATTGCCATTGATGTTAAAGGGGGAGAGAAGACATGTGAAAAACAAGTGGTTGATGATCAAAGGGGGAGCAGTAAAGGAAGAGAAGACATGTGAAAAGTTGTTGTTGATAGGGGGAGCTATGACAGAAAGGAGAAGTTCTTGTCTTGATGGTTTTTCACATCATATGTTGCCATCAATGACAAAGGGGGAGATTGTTGCAAGTATGAGGTGAACCAGTGTTGTCATTGATGTCAACTTACTCATATTGCATTGGTAAGAAGGTTTGGATGAGTTGTGTGCTGTTGTTATTGAGGAAATCAGTCTCCATCCAGAACAGTGAAGAACAGTGATGAGAAGAAGGAAAATGTACTGTATAGGTTAAGAACCAGAGGATGCGGATTAAAGGGCTTGTAGATATGAGTCTTGAGATGCTTTAGCTAAGATTTCAGAGGTCCGCATGAAGATCTAAAGAAGTTGTGGCTATCTGTGTGGAACCGGTTCTGACAAGTGTTCAAAGGTGACAGAGGATCACAGAAAGGTCCAGTGAGGTCTGGAATTGTATTATCCTAATCTGCAGATTGGAAGGAGTGTTTGGGATGTCCTTGTGATGTGTCATCTCGAGTTGTGTATGATTTTGAGGTTCGGAAGTACCTTTTGCATTGTGACAGTGGCGACAAACTGTGTTCTTGAAGTACCGGATGATGAAGAGAAGAATTCCGGTAAGCTGATGAAGTGCAGATGTTTTTGATGATTCAGGGAAGGTTATGATGGTCATTGGATCATATCTAGTTCGTGTTGGTGGTCCGCATTGAAGTTAGTGTTGGATTTGATGTTATGGCTACCAGTTGTTGGTGTTCTTCCTGTAACAGGTCGACCAGATGTTCTACACGCCTTGCGAATGTTATTGTGATGTTTGCCGACTTAGATGATTGTTCCTAAGTCGATGTCTTGTATAAATAAGTGTTTGAAAATTCATTTTGAAGTGTGGATTGTGTGGATGAGTGTGGCATAGCGAAGAGAAGTGCGAAAGGTAGAGCAAGGGTTTTTGGGCTTAAATGGAACTGATCCGGACATGGTAGAGATGTCATTCTCTAGTTCAAGATTGTGATTCTTATCACTTTGTAGACAGTGTGTCTCCTTGTAGGCAGTGTGCCTCTTTGTGAGCAGTGTGCTCGAGCAGTGAGCCCTAATTGGCATGTGCCATTCATTTTTCTTATTCTTCTAATAGAGAATAATCCTTGGGTTAATCACCCCATGGTTTTTCCCTTAACTGGGTTTTCCACGTCAAAATCTTGGTGTTCAATGTGTTGATGTTTATCTGCTCTTGTGTTTATGCATTATGCTTTTATGGATGGTTAATTGATATGCTATTAACTAACAAAGAAGAATCAAGTGTTTGAAGTAAGAGCAAGTTTTGTATACAACTGATTCACCCCCCCTCTTAGTTGTATGCCCTAGATCCAACACCACTTGGCTAGTCCATGCCGTGTGATGACGTAATGCAGGGTGTAGCCGAGGAGTACACTCTAAGCCATGTGGATGTCATGCTCACTCTGCACCACATGAGGGATACTACTATAGCCTGATGTTGTTCCCTCCTTCCTCATTTTGTGGCTAGTATCTAGTCACATAGTGTTGTACAGTGCAATTTCAAAGATTCTGGACTTTCTTTATGGTTGATAATTTTCTATTGATTGTGAAGGCTGACACTTTGTTTATATTTGATTGTGATGGTTTAGCCACACCTTGTGATCTTAATTGCATGTAGCCCTTATGGTTACATTTGATTTAGTGTTGAAATTGTCCGCATTTCTTGCTTTATTGTTGAAATTAAATTTTTATTTGATCTTTCTTTATAACTTTGGTGACTAAACTATTTTATCCTTATTGTTTTCGATGTCAGCCATGTGTTATATTGTGATTCCTCTCCAAGAAATTATAAGGCAGACTTGGTGAGTGTATATGAGGAAGTAGACACAGGGAACCTTGAGGATGGGGGTATGTGAGGTTGTTCTATGTTGGGAATTAAGTTGTCTCAACCTTGGTAATTCCTTGTAATATTTCATTATATTTATTTATTTATTGCCTATTGTATAATTAGGATGCAAATCCTATGTTTTCATCTTGTGGGAGTTGGCATGGTGATGTGTCATCCTACATGGCATATGACCACATGTAAATTTGTCCTCACATGAGGAGATAGGTGTCCCACTTAGTGGTAGGAATATTTTTCCATGTGTCGGCATCTTGGAATGTGTGTAAGGGAATATTGACCGAAACGGTCATGACAGATTCCTATGACAAAGTTATGACATGCAAGAGTCAGAAATAGAAGATCCTATGACAGGTATGGACATATGTCGAGAAGCATCTTTGAAAAAGGCATCTTTGGGTGCCCCAAGGTGGAATATGACATGTTTTAAGAGAATATGCTATTTATAGCCTGTGTATGATAGATTCTCTTACATCTATAAGTTATGATAGCTATGACAGATTCTATGATGGTTGTAAGAGTCGTAAGAGCATCTGTCATAGCCCATTTTGGAAATAGGTGACCTCCTTTGGATGGGGTGACTTGAAAAGTGTCAAGAACATCCTATAGTGTTGGACAAGTGTCCATAGGTGTGGGTTTTGGGCCATGAGGCCATGTTGGATGCCCATCTCAATGTGGAGCCATTTTTGCCTTGTATTTTCTTTATAAACAGGTGCTTTGGAGAGGTGATGCATTATGTGATTGATAGGTATTGTTATGCTACTAGATCATCTCCAGATATGAGTGTCAAAGACTCTTGCAAGAGCATTGGTTCTGTGACTGTATTGTAACCTTCATTATTTACAGAATACATTTGAGTTGTGTTTTGGAGTGTGGGGTTTTTCACCCGTAAGGGTTTTCCCCATGTATATCTTGTGTCTCTCTTCTTCTATCTTACATTCTTATGTATGTGTTTTCTGCAATATCTCTATTAGTGGGTTAACATAATCTGCAATTGTAAAGATAAAATTGAATTTGCACTCTCTTCCCCTCGTTAGATTATTGTAGGAAGCGATTGCTGCACACCTAGCTTCCTTTCAGTTGGTATCAGAGCTTGATCACCTTTGGTCTTAGTTGTTGGGTAGGGGTTTTTTGAGCTAATCTTAGGTTGAGTGGGAGTTTGTGTAGAGTATTTTGTATCTTGTTGTAGGAAGGAGATGGCAACCACATCCAGAAGATTAGAGGTGGAGAAATTTAATGGCACTAATTTTGAGTTGTGGAAACTCAAGATGGAAGACCTACTTGTTGATCGTGACCTATGGGAAACTGTATCCGGTGTAAAACCTATAGCTATGTCACAAGTTGATTGGGACCTCAAAGATTGGAAGGCTAAAGGTCTCATAAGACTCTATCTAGCTGACTCTGTCTTGTTGAATTTCCATGAGGAGAAGAGCACAAAGACCTTTGGAAGAAGCTAGGTGATGTTTATCAGGGCAAGTCCTTGGTGAACAAGCTTTTTTGAAAAAGAAGTTGTTTGCTCTAAAGATGGAAGACAAAGGATCTGTTGCAGACCATATGAATTCTTTCAACATGATTGTTGCACAGTTGACATCTGTGGGTGTGAAAATGGAGGAGGAGGATCGATGTATGACCCTACTTTGTTCTTTTCCAAATTCATGGGATCTTGTCATGGCCATCGGAAGCACCACTACCACCTTCAAGATGGAAGATGTGGTGTCTTTACTATTATCTAAAGAAATGTGGAGAAAGACATCTGAGTCAGCCAAAGAGGCTCTTGCAGTTTGTGGAAGACCCAAAGAGAAAGGGAAGAAGAAGGACAAGAAAGGTGAAAAGGGCAGATCCAAATCCTGTGGGAGATCCAAATCTCCTGGAAAGTTCAAAGTTTTCTATTGGAACTATAGGAAAACAAGGCATTTCTGAAAGGAATGCAAAGAGGAAAGGAAAAAGAAAAAGAAGACAACCCCAGATTTAGATTCTGACAAGTCACAAGATGATGGTGATGCCTTCATCGCAGCCCTGGCCACCCATGCATCTGAGGATGTGTGGTTGATTGATCCTGGTGCATCATTCCACATGACCTCGCATTGAAGCTAGTTCATGAAGTATGAAGATTTTGATGGTGGAAGAGTGTACCTAGGTGACAACTCTCATCTGAAGATTGTTGGTCGTGGAAGAGTCTCAATCCGATTCCCTGGTGGACGAGTGAAGGGGATCATTGGGGTTATGCACATCCCAAGCCTAGCATGGAACCTACTTTCTGTAAGTATGTTGAATGATGCAAGTGTGCAGGTTGTCTTTTCGAAGGATGGATGCAAGATGACTAGAGGATCTATGGTGCTTGTGAAGGGTACTCGGAGAGGTACTCTATTTCAGCTAGAGGCATGCACTTCATAGTGCAATAGTTCTTCTGACTCAAAGAAAATAGTTGCAGTCACTTCATCCCCACCATCCAAATGAGTAGTGAAGAAATCTGTTGTAACTAGTTCTAATGGTAGTGCACATGCTATGGAAGCTAAGCTTCCTATTAAAAAGACTATGTTATGGCATTTGAGATATGGCCACATTAGTGAGAAGGGTCTTAGAACCCTAAAAAATAAAAACCTCATTGAGGGGTTAAATGATTGTAATCTCGAGTTTGACTTTTATGAACATTGTGTATATGGAAAGCAAAACCGTGATTAGTTTTACTCTAGTTCTCACAAGTCTTCTAGTGTATTAGATCTTATTCATTCTGATGTGTTTGGTCCTGTTAATGTTCCTTAGATTTCCAAATCTATATATCTTGTATATTTCATAGATGATTATAGTAGAAGGACATGGATTTATTCTATTAGAAGCAAGAATGAAGTCTTTAGTCAGTTTAAAGAGTTTAAAGCCTTTGCTGAAAATCAGACTAGTAAAAAGATTAAGTGTTTGAGAACTAACAACGGTGGTGAGTTTTGTTCAGCAAAGTTTGATAAGTTCTTTAAAGAGCAAGGGATTGAAAGACATAAGACAACTCCCTATACCCCGCAACAAAATGGAGTTGCAGAGAGGATGAACATGACACTGATGGAGAAGGCTAGGAGTATGCTTAGTGGAGCAAGCCTCAAACAAAAGTTTTGGGCTAAAGCTATTGCCAGTGCTTGCTACCTAGTAAACAGGTCTCCTACATCAGCTCTTGTTGGTAAGACACCTATGGAAGTGTGGTCTTGTAAGAAGCCTTTAATTAGGCATCTTCGTGTTTTTGGTTGTGAGGCATATGCACATGTGCCTAGGGAGAAACGGTCTAAATTGGAGAACAAGGCTATTAAATGTATTTTCATTGGCTATGGTGTCGATGTGAAAGGATACAAGCTTTAGGATACTATGGCTGAAAAAGTGTTGTATAGCAGAAGTGTTATCTTCAGAGAGCTAACACCTTCTTCCATTGTTCTACAGCCAAAATAGATAGAAAATAAAGAGGATGTGATTTAATTTCCTTCTACCCCTGAGAAGACTGAACAGATAGACCCTGTGAGACCTGATGATGAGGAGAGCTCTAGCAGTACTGAAAGCTCAGAAGAAGAAGCAGAACCTCAATCTTAGCCATTGAGGAGTTCTACATGAATGAGAAAGCAACCTGATAGGTTTGGTTATTCATTACTTGATTCTAGTTATGATTTTGCTTTACTAACACTGATGAGCCTAGAACTGTGAAAGAGGCTATGGGCATGAAAGATGTAGGTTCCTAGAAGGAGGCCATGGAAGATGAGATGGCTTCTTTGGAGAAGAACAAAACATGGGACTTGGTGCCTTTGCTTGAAGGACAGAAACTTGTTGGATGCAAATGGGTGTTCAAGAATAAATTTGGTGTAGATGGCAGTGTTGAAAAGTACAAGGCTAGATTGGTTGCGAAGGGGTACTCACAAGTGGAGGGAATTGATTATGGTGAAATTTTTTCCCCTGTTGCAAAGTTGACATCCATTCGATTTCTATTATCTCTTGCAACTATTTATGACTTAGAGGTAGAATAGATGGATGTGAAGACAACTTTCTTTCATGGTGATTTGGAGGAAGAGATTTACATGTCGCAACCAGAGTATTACATAGAGAAAGGTAAAGAAAATTTGGTTTGCAAGTTAAAGAAGTCTTTGTATGGTTTGAAGCAGTCTCCTAGGATGTGGTACTTGAAGTTTGATGTCTTTGTGTTGTTGATTGGATATCTGAGATTGAAATTAGATCATTGTGTGTATTACAAATTTGACAATGATCACATTCTCATTATTGCATTGTATGTTGACAATATGATGTTGATTGGGAATGGTAAGATTATGATTTATGATTTGAAGTCTCAGTTGTCAGCACAGTTTGAGATGAAAAATCTTGGGGCAGCTAGGTACATTTTGGGAATAGAAATCAGAAGAGACAGAGCTAATAGAAAACTTTGGTTAAGACAGAGTAAGTATGTGAAGACCGTGTTGGATAGGTTCAGCATGGCAAATTGTAGACCATTGTGTGTTCCTGTTTCATTGGGGACAAAGTTGTCTATTAGTGATTGCCCAAAATCTCCTAGTGAGGTGGAGGACGTGAGAAGAATACCTTACGCTAGTGCTTTTGGTAGTTTAATGTATGCTATGGTCTGCACAAGACTAGACATTGCCCAAGTAGTGGGATTCCTTAGTCAATTTATGGATAATCTTGGACGGGTACATTTGGATGCAATTAAGCGAGTGTTCAGATATTTGAGGGGTACTTCTGAGTATTCCATATGCTATCATGGTAATGTTACAGGACCTTTGCATTCAATTTATATTCGTGGATTTATGGATTCTGATTAGGCAGGTGACATTGATAGCAGGAGATCCACCAATGCCTATGTGTTCACTATGTTTGGTGGTGCAATTAGTTGGATAAGTAAGTGACAACCTATGGTTGCTTTGTCCACAACAGAAGATGAGTACATAGCAACAACTCATGCTTGCAAGGAAGCCATTTGACTTAAGAGATTGTGTTCAGATATTGGTGTTGATGTAGGACAGATTACGATTTGTTGTGACATCAGTCAGAGTGTGATTTGCCTTGTGAAGAATCTAACTTTCCATGCCAAAACAAAGCATATTGATGTACAGTTTCACTTCATGCGAGACATGGTAGAGGATGGGAAGGTAAATTTGGAGAAGGTAGATACTTTGAAGAATGTTGTAGATGCATTGACGAAACCAGTGGGCATAGAGAAGTTCAAATGGTGTTTGGAGTCTATGGGCCTATAGCAGTTAAATCCTGTTATTTCTATTGGCTCTTACAAGGTGTTTGACAAGTAGGAGAATGTTGGGAATTAAGGTGTCTTAACCTTGGTAATTCCTTGTATTATTTCATTATATTTATTTATTTATTGCCTATTGTATAATTAGGATGCAAATCCTATGTTGTCATCTTATGGGAGTTAGCACGGTGATGTGTCATCTTACATGGCATATGACCACATGTAAATTTGTCCTCACATAAGAAGATAGGCATCCCACTTAGTGGTAGGAATATCTTTCCATGTGTTAGCATCTTGGAATGTGTGTAAGGGAATATTGACAGAAACAGTCATGACAGATTCCAATGACAAAGTTATGACATATAAAAGTCAGAAATAGAAGATCCTATGATAGGTACGGACATGTGTCAAGAAGCATCTTTGAAAAAGGTATCTCTGGGTGCACCAAGATGGAATATGACATGTTGTAAGAGAATATGCTATTTATAGCCTTTGTATGATAGATTCTCTTACAACTGTAAGTTATGATAGCTATGATAGATTCTATGATGGTTGTAAGAGTTGTAAGAGCATCTGTCATAGCCCATTTTGGAAATAGGCAACCTCCTTGGGATGGGGTGACTTGACAAGTGTTAGGGACATCCTATAGTGTTGGACAAGTGTCCATAGGTGTGGTTTTTGGGCCATGAGGCCATGTTGGATGCCCATCTCAATGTGGAGCCATTTTTGCCTTGTATTTTCTTTATAAGCAGGTGCTTTGGAGAGGTGATGCATTATGTGATTGACAAGTACTGTTATGCTACTAGATCATCTCTAGATATGAGTGTCAAAGACTCCTACAAGAGCATTGGCTCTATGACTATATTGTAACCTTCATTATTTATGGAGTACATTTGAGCTATGTTTTGGAGTGTGGGGTTTTTCACCTGTAAGGGTTTTCCCGCCGTATATCTTGTGTCTCTCTTCTTCTGTCTTACATTCTTGTGTATGTGTTTGCTACAATATTTCTGTTAGTGGGTTAACATAATCTGCAATTGTAAAGATAAAATTGAATTTGCACTCTCCTCTCCTCATTAGATTAGTGTAGGAAGCGATTTCTGCATACCTAGCTTCCTTTCATTATATAGCTAGGACCCACTACTCACCTATGTGTAATGACTATCTCTTGGAGGCTAACCACCTTATATAACAAGAGAGAGGTCATTGTGGTCTTGTTTGGATGGTCTCACCATGTGTGTGTGGCCTAACACCATGTACTATGGAATCATTTTTGAAATGCAAGTCTTGATTGCATTATTATTGTTACATTGAAAACTAAAAGGATAGGTCATGTTTGAAATGGACTATATATCCTAGTGAGATGAATTATCTTCATAGGCAAAACTAGTGTATATTATTTTGATGTAATGAATCAGCTTTGATGTTGGTAATAGAAATTTGTAGTACTAATGTGTTATGTTTCCACCCTAGTTTGTGACTTCCAGGAGTAAGTCAAGTTTTAGCGGGGAGGATGTAGTGCCCCTCCATTCTCATCGTGGATGTACAGGTAGTTGGCTTTAGAACATGGAGATGAAGGTAAATGATAGGGATATTTAAAGGTTTGTGCTAATGATGCTAAGCAGTTGATGTTGTATATTATCTCATGCATTCATGCATATGCTTCATGTTGATGTGTTGGATTCATGCTTAATATGCTTTTCGCTTATTAAATCCAGGTGTACTTTATATGTTTCTCATGTAAACCATGTGTCTTGATGAATGCATTTGTGTCTGCATGTATTACTTAGGCTTCGTATCTTACATATATGCTTCATTTCTCACATGCTTCGAACCATACATATCCAAGTATATGCTTCATATCTTAAGTGTTCCTATGAGTATGCCTCCACCTAATGCTTCAAATCTTATGTATTTATGTCTAGTACCTATATGATCATATCGAATGAAAAAAATGCCAAACAAATTGGATCCTTTCAAGATATAATGATTAAATATTCTTAGATAGTGTTACGAGTAGGTCAATATAATTACCGAACTACAATGTCTTTGCGTTGCGTGTACGTAGGCAAGGCCATTTGAGATGAACCCCTGAGGCAATAGGTCGGCCCTTAGGGCCTTAGGCTAGTACATTGTTCTCTTTTATGTTTATTGATAACCTTTGTGGAATTAATGTTTACTTTTAGATGCACAGATACAGGTCTGTTAACTGAGTAGATTACTGGAGCAAGCATATGTTTTTCCACTATGCTAAGGATGACCTTATGGCTCTTACTATAATTGCTTGTAAATGCATGAGAGATGTCTTGCTCCTATTTGAAAAGATCTCTTATCATGTATTTGTAAATTAGGATGTATCTTTGTTTGTATCTCTTTATGTAACCATTGTTTCTTGTAACCTTGATTTGTCAGTAACGCGGTCAAGGAACCTTAGAGGACCTAGGTTTAGATTATTACGTTATGTTATGCATTCTATTATTATTATTATTATTATTTTTAAATTATTCCATTAATTTGACCTAGTTTAGTGTTGTCCTCTGGGATTTCTTAGTGGGGCGTTACATAACCTTCCTGGTAAAGTTTCTTGGAGGCAAATGAGAAATCATGGAAATAGATTATATAAAATATTTTTTTATAGAAAGAAATTAAGATTTCAATGTCAACTCATGATGCAATTGATGAAAATGTGGAAAATGTGAAAAGTGATGAAAAATTAGGTATTTTGTAAAACCAAAAAAGAAAGATGATTCAGTAGAACAAGTCATATCTAGTGTTGCCAATGCTATTGATTCTATAGGAAAGAAAATTTGATCTAAAGATAAGAATGCAGCTCATCATGCAATAACAACTACTCTAGTTAATAAATCAACTTCAAATAAAAGAATGTTAAGTAAGATCAGTAAATATATAAAAGTAAATCCTAAAACTTTGATAAGAGCAGTTAAAGAAGAGAAAGTATTGAAAAATATTAAATTAATCAATGTTGGAGTTTTAGTGGTAGACTCCCAAGGTCAGACATGAAATTAACTAATGAAATCAAATCTTTAATTGAAAAATATTGGCATGATAATACAAGAGTATCACCTAATATTAGAGATATTTTAAAATTAAGGGTGGGATAAAAAAATATGTGACGCTCATCCAAAGCATCTATTAGATATGACTCAAACTAAATTATATAAAAAAAACTTAGATGATTCAATCTTACCAAATATTAGCATAAGTCAAAGATCATTCGAAAAATGTAAACCTTGGTATGTTAGAATTAATAAACAATGAATCTCTTGTTGTTGTAAAACTCATGTACAATTTTATTATTATTATGATATTTTTTGAAATATATGTTGTACTTTTCATCCTAACCATTTATTATGCAGGATATTTGTGGTATTAATATGCCACCTGAAACAATCAAAGATTTTATAGCAGGTTTGTTTTGTGAACCCTCTAATGGAAACTTATTTTATTTAAATGCATGTATTTATGGACAATGTGATAGATGTGGTAACTTTTCATTCTTAGGAGAGTGTATGCATGAAAGTTGTTTACATGAATTTGGACAACAATTAGTGGATGTCAAAAAATTTTAAAATGTTGAATATTCTTTAAAAGATGGAAAAATTAGAAAACGTTGTGAGCTAATTGTGGAAAAATTTAGTGTGCATGCATTTATTAAAGAATTTAAAGATAAGATTGTACCTAAATATGTAGAACACTCTCAATATGCTCATTGGCTTGATGGTCAATTTCGTACATGTAAAAACACATTCCCGATTGGAACTATATTGTCAGTTGCTGATCTTTTTGAAAACTATACTCTTACTCCAAAAGAAGAAATTCAACCACAATATTATAATTCAGTGCAAGTAGCCATATTTACAGTTCATATTGTATATAGACATGCAGATGATAGTAGAGAAGATAATAGAATTTTTTTGAGAGAGTACCATTTTTATGTGAGTGATAATTGATTACATTCATCTGAGTTTGTTCAATATTGTTTTGATATATTTTATAAAAAATTAAAAAAGAGGAATTCAAATGAGAGAACATCTCATATGGTCGGATAATTGCACAGGTCAATTCAAGAATGCTAGAATGTTTTATTGGTTATGTAGAGTTCATAAGGAAAATAATATCCAACATATGTGGAGTTTTTTTGAAGCTGGACATGGTAAAGGAGAACATGATGGATCGGGTGCATGTGTGAAAAGAGCTCTTGCTAGAGAGAAACTAAAATTTGAGGATGCAACAAAATTTAGAGATGCATGTGCAATTGTAGATTGGTGCAATACAAAATTATCTACAAGAACAAGTGAGAGCTCAATAATTTGACACTTCTTTTGGTTAGTTGAAGAAAATAATATTCTTACTCGACAATATTGTGAAACAATTAATGGATCTGCAAAATGACATTCGTTTAAGACTTCTAATACAAACACATGGACAATATGGACAAGGGATCTTGCATGTTTTTGTCAATTTTGTATTGTAGGTTATTGAGAGGTGTGTGAAAATATAAAATGGGTTGAAGAATGGAAACAAAGAGCCATAACACCTACATCAACACATGATCAACATGGAACAACAATTGAAGATAATCAAGTGTTTGCATTGGATGATTATGATCGTGTTTCAGACCTTGTACAAGAAGGTACATTAAATTGAATTCAATTTTATATGTATGCATGTTTATATGTGAATTAAATATATGCCACTCTTTATTGAATTAATTTTTTTTGCAAGACATGTGTATGTTGTTGATGCCCCTAAGGGGAATGAAGAGGAGACGGAGTATTGGTTGGCTAGATGTGTTGAGAAAAAACATAAGTTGGTACATCCTAGAGTGGATGATGAAAACTTTGAGTATCCAACTAGTTCTATGGTTATTGTTGGCACCTGACTTTGAAAATATCTAATAAGAAAGA
Source organism: Cunninghamia lanceolata (assembly GCA_027924645.1). Taxonomy (NCBI): domain Eukaryota; kingdom Viridiplantae; phylum Streptophyta; class Pinopsida; order Cupressales; family Cupressaceae; genus Cunninghamia; species Cunninghamia lanceolata. Next base: position 10,205,772 of record BSBN01000677.1, on the reverse strand, counting down.
ATGGCTTGCCTGCATGTGAAGACTATGAAAGACACAAGAAGATTATACATTACTCACATTTGATTTTGACAACCAATATAAAACTAGTTAGATATAAAGGGGGGCTTGCTAATAAAGTGTTATGGACACTTTCAATGGATGATCATGAGACAATCATAGATGCATTACAAAAGAGAGAAGATGCAGATGGTACAATGGAGTAAATATATATAGGTAAGTATATAGTTGTACATATATTTAATTGATAGTCGATATATAGTTAAAAATTTAACACATATACATGCCTATATATGTTAGTCTTTAGTCATTTCCTAATTATAGTCTTAAATCATTTTTTGTTTTATGTCTCCCAAAACTAGATGCATTACAAAAAAGAGAGGACATGCATATATATTACAATGGAATTCTAATCTAGATATAGGTCACTATATATAGTTCTAGATACATTTAATTGATAGTCAAAATATAAAACTAAATAATTCATTGTCATTTTATAAAAAGTTTATAATTGATTTCATATCCCCTTAATCCATTCTCTTAGGACCCCTTAAGCCATCCTCTTATCTACCCTTAATCCATCCTCTTGCATCCACTTAAGTCACTCTCTTAATTCTCCTTAGGCCATCCTCTTAGGACCCCTTAAGCCTTATCCTCCTATCTACCCTTAATCCATCCTCTTGTATCCCCTTAAGTCACTCTCTTAATTCCCCTTAAGCCATCCTCTTAGGACCCCTTAAGCCCATCCTCTTATCTACCCTTAATCCATCATCTTGCATCCCTTTCAGTCACTCTCTTAATTCCCCTTAAGCCATCCTCTTAGGACCTCTTAAGCCATATCCTCCTATCTACCCTTAATCCATCATCTTGCATTGCCTTAAGTCACTTTCTTAATTCCCCTTAAGCCATCCTCTTAGGAACCCTTAAGCCATATCCTCGTATATACCCTTAATCCATCCTCTTGCATCCCCATAAGTCACTCTCTTAACTACCCTTAATCCATCCTCTTAGGACCTCGTAAGTGACATTCTCTTATCTACCCTTAATCCATTGTCTTGCATCCCCTTAAGTCACTCTCTTAACTCTCCTTAAGCCATCCTCTTAGGACCCCTTAAGCCATATCCTCTTATTTACCCTTAATCCATCGTCTTGCATCTCCTAGGGTTTAGGTCCTAGGGTTAAGGGTTTAGGATTCATATCCTAGGGTTTAGGTCCTAGGGTTAAGGGTTTAGGATATATAGGGTTCATGAGATTCTTATAATAACAAATATATATGGGTTAAGTGTTTAGGGTTCATCTCCTAGGCTTTAGGTCCTATGGTTAAGGGTTTAGGATTTATATGGTTCATTAGATGCTTAAAATAACAAATCTATATGGGTTAAGGGTTTAGGGTTCATGAGATGCGTAGAATAACAAATCTATATGGGTTAAGGGTTTAGGGTTCATCTCCTAGGCTTTAGGTCCTAGGGTTAATGATTTAGGATTTCTAGGGTTCATGAGATAGTTAGAATAAAAAATCTATATGGGTTGAGCGTTTAGGGTTCATCTCCTAGCCTTTAGGTCCTAGGGTTAAGGGTTTAGGATTTTTAGGGTTCATGATATGGTTAGAATAACAAATCCATATGGGTTAAGGTCTTAGGGTTCATCTCCTAGGCTTTAGGTCCTAGGGCTAAGGGTTTAGGATTCATATCCTAGGGTTCATGAGATGCAAAGAATAACAAATCTATATAGGTTAAGGCTTTAGGGTTCATCTCTTAACTCCCCTTAAGCCATCCTCTTAGAATAAAAAATCTATATAGGATTTCTAGGATTTGTAGGGTTCATGAGATGCTTAGAATAACAAATCTATATGGGTTAAGGGTTTAGGATTCATATCCTAGGCTTTAGGTCCTATGGTTAAGGGTTTAGGATTTCTAGGGTTCATCAGATGCTCAGAATAACAAATATATTATGGGTTAAGGGTTCATATCCTAGGCTTTAGGTCCTAGGGTTAAGGGTTAAGGGTTTATAGGGTTCACAAGATGGTTAGAATAACAAATCTATTATGGGTTAAGGGTTTAGGGTTCATCTCTTAACTTCCCTTAAGCCATCCTCTTAGGACCCCTTAAGTCATATCCTCTTACATCCTCTTAATCCACCATCTTGCATCCATTTAAGTCATTCTCTAAACTCCCCTTAAGCCATTCTCTTAGGACCTCGTAAGCCATATCCTCTCAGGTCCTCTTAATCCATCCTATTACAAACATCACTTGAATTTGTAAGGAATTTATAAGATCCAATTTTCTAACTTTAGTATGTATTGTTCTTTTATCGCATGAATTATCTAGTTAAATGACTCATAAAAAATATAGTTACTTTACTTATATTAATTATTTTTACATGTTTTCATCATCAATCTACCATGATTGTCACTGTAAAAAAATTTCATCATATAAATTATTTAAATATCAATTTGTGGTCTTGAGCTAAAAGTGGATAAGCTTTAATTGTATTTATATGCACATATGTTTCATCATGTTATATAGTTGTATTAAACATCAATATACATTATATATGTTTGTTCAATGTATGAACTTCAATGAACTTATAAATCACTTTTTATATCTTGTTCCAATTTTATCTTATACAAATTGTGTCTTATAAACCACATTTTATATAATTGTTCAGTTGTATCTCATACATTTTATACATCTCAAGTATAGATTTTTGTTTAGTGATGAATATTTGCTAGAATTGGAAAATAGTTAAAATTACCTGCTCTTACTTTATTATGAATATGATCTAAACTATAAGGAATGTATTAATTTATCACCTAACCATGTGATTTTATTGAAATTTGAAAGTTAATCATTTTACTAAACTTCTTTCAACAATGGCATGTAAATATATATGCAATTTGATTCTAGATAAGAATTTATAGTGCATATTACTTGAAAATTAGATAAAATATATATGTGTGAGTGCATATAATCATCAAAATGAACATAACATGTATGTGAACACATTCATAAACACAAAAATAGTCATAATGTATATAATGTATGTGAAATGGTCCATGAAATAACATGTTCAAAATGTATATGTCAAGTGGCACATATATAAATAAAACTATCTATAGTCCATAAAATAAAACTATCTAACTATCAAGACGATCGGTCAAATCAAGTCTCCTCTTTGTTCCACATGGACTAGATGGACCTGTATAATGTTGTAGAAGAGTACAAGAAACTTGAAATTAGATAAAGTTAAAGAAATTTTGATTTAATTTAACATAACTGATATTCAAATAAAGCAAACAATCTAGGTTAGAAAATATTAACTTGATAAAAATGATTTTAATTAAATATAGTAAATATATTAAAAATGATTTCTAGTATGCATAAATTATCATCTAATCATGTGATTATACTGGCACATTTTGTTTAACAGGTGGTATAACTGTTGATTGAGGACCAAATGATTGAGTTGCTAATTCTTGGATATTCAAATAAAGCAAACAATAGGTTAGAAAATATTAGTGATAAAAAATGATTTTAATTGAATATATATATTTAAAAGACCTAAAAATTGTATAAGAGATTTAGTAAAGTTTAGGACCTCAAATGACATGGCCTTATGGTCATGACCATGATCAGGAGCCTACCTACCACCTATAAGGATACTGCTATCATCCTGCATAAAATAATCATAGTACATGTGATTTTTTAAAGCACATGTAAATTTCAAACTTAAATAACTTTTGATTTAAGAATGCACTTGAGATGGCCCATGCATAAAAGTTGATGATGACTCAGGAGCACTCGCCACACCTTATGGTTGGTCGGTCATGGGTATCGCATGGCATCCTTGCATAGATACAATATATCATTTCACACATGTGTACAAATTCAAATTAAATTAGATATGGACATAAATTAAAATATACATTGGTTTACCTGACCATAAGGTGTGCCCATTTCTACAACTCTCGAAAAACAAACATGATCATATCGAGAAATTGGCATCCTCTAATCATGCATCTACACTGAACACTTCTTGAATTAATATTATATTATACATAATTTAATGTTATTATTTACATGAATTTTGCACATTTCAAACAAATTAAATTGTTCCTTTCAAAAGATGTACATACCTGTGTAGGATGATCGTTAGAATATAGTAAATCCATAAATGATTCCATCATAGATACAAGTGGACCTGAAGTGGATGCCTAAGTATGCCCATAGCCTGAGCCTCCATGCTCTCTATTGCCCACTTCAACTACCATGTGGGTATTCTGATGAATGAGATCTCCTGAAAGAGAACCCAATGCTCCTAATGTTGACAATATTATATGTTGCTGATATGCAGCGAGAATACTAGGAGATAGAGGAGCAACAATCGATAGAATTAGAGCATGTCACTGAGGATCAACACATGCTCCTAATCTATTTTGGGGCATGCCACACCCAACTCCCTGAAATGACCTCATATCAAAATAGTTAGGTTTTTTACCCAACTTAAACTCAACCCATAACTTTCTCAAAAAATAAAGGGGCACCTCACAATTGCCATGTGGTGGAGTATCAAAGACCATCCACCATCTATCCCAAAAATGTGCAGCTATCTATGGGTGCCTACACCATTTAATTGAAATTCATTTTTTATTGGGTGGAATGGGTTCATTTGTATTGGGGTTAATGAAATGTTGGCAAATGGCTTGTTTGATAATATGAAGATCATGGATTTCTTTATAAGACAACCCATTTGCATAAAATTGTCTTCTCTCTTCTCTCCATCAATGGAAACTATCTAAGTCTGCATCGATGGATCGGATAGAGTCGACAACAATTTGCATCAAAGATGCAAATCGTTCTACATGGGGGGAAGGTTAGGCTCATTTTTTTATCAAATTTGTATCTTCTTGAATGGCATTTAGGTTTGCATTTATGTTCTCTCGTAACTAATTTTGATCAATTGGAGGACATGGGGGGTTAGGAGGTGGATAGGGTGGAGGCATGGGATTTTGTAGTGGTGGGTATTATGTGGAGATGATGGATGTAAGGGGTTTTTGGGCTAGTCAGTAGGTATGAAATCCTCTATAGAAAACTCATCGACTACAGGTAAATTTTGCTGCATGTGATGAAAGGACAACTACATGTTAAACAATTAAAAAATATATATCAACAAACTAATTAAATAATGTACACAATTTGAACTAAAAATCACATTGAACGTGCACAAATTCAAAATACATGTCATTTGAAGACACATGGAGATATTTACCCATTTAGACTAAGTTGAACTAAAAATTGCATAGCATGAAAATTTAGACTAATTTATGTCGTAGAAAATACAAATAATTCGAGCCTCCCCTACAACATGCACATTAAATTATGTGTAATTAAAGTCATGTACCCTTGAGACATTCAACACTCAATGAAATAATTTAAAAACATATGTTCATCCTAACTTCCCTTCTTGAGCTAATACTTCCCATATTTTTGCTAATCACTTTCAAAAGGTTATGGATGAAAATTAAAGCACACATTTTTCTATCGAGCATTTATATCAATCCAAAGAGTTAGAACTGGAACCTAGATATTGAATGTCAAGTAAACATTTTATCAAGTTTATAAAATCCTTATAAATGAATTTAAAGGTGTTCAAATTAGTACAACATCCCCATAAGGACTCCACTTAACATTTCATACCCAAGTGCAAGTTGTAGGAATGTACATACATGATTCTCTAAAAAATAATATATATTTATGTTTGCTTAGAATATTCCTTGAGTTATGATATTGAATCATCATAATTTGTCGAATCCTAATCTAAAAATAATTGAGAGATGACAAAATAAAATAAATTTGGCCTAGCACTAGCTAGACTAGTACCTTCTCTATTAGGCAACAAAGTTACGATCTACAACCTGAAAAGGAGGATACATCTATAGAGCATAAATGGAGTTAGATGTTTAAATATATAAATCTATCATTTAAATAACACTTCATAAAACTAGAAATACTTAATAATTAATCTATGTTAGTACTACAAATACCAACATAAAATAATGGAGATACATCACAAAGGATTTGCAACACATTAGAAATTTTAGAATATTCATCAAAATCTTGTTACATTCACACAAACAAATGTGGATATAGAGAATCTACAAATACTTTTGATCATCCATTGAATCATTACAATTTTTCAAGGAGAAATTTATTTAAATGTATTGTGGTTATTAAATATTATTCCTATGATTAAAAAATAAATAATTTCCCTTTAGAAACTAAAATTATATCATTTGACGCCTTAGAACCAAAGTAAGATACTTATAGTTAAGCATTTGTCTCAATAACCAATCCTTGTTACATTTATGTATTCTATTCTAGAAAGCCATTAGGGTCATATAATTCTTCTTTCTTCCAATCAAAGAATTTAATGCACTAGCATAACCTCCTAGTGTGAAATTATGCTTAGATATATAGTTCCAGGAAACCTAGGGTAGCTATAACATCCTTCCCACATTTAGAGAATATATTTATACCTATTTATATAATTGATGTATCTACGACTTCATTTCTAGAATTTGTATTCTTATACCCATTTTCAAATCCCTTAGGCATTGCATGTACATATATGCCTTTGTTGAGCTCAATATCATTTTGATAGGATATAGATGATTCTACACACCCATTAGTGTCAATCTAATCATTAATTTCATATTTGAAAAGGCGGAGGAGGTAGGTGGAGTATTGCATTTAAATAGTGAGGATCCATAAAAACTCATGCCTAGATAATGCTCAAATGGTAAAAATACATCTTAGCTTGGCTTAATGATTGGGATCTCAAGAATTCTTATATGAGGATGTTGGAGGTGCAAGAGATATAGAGGGGACTATGGAATCAAATTTCAAGATCTACAAATACAAGGGATATGAAGTTATTAAAAATCTTAAAGGTCTATGGGAGGAATACATGAGCTAAGTAGTAAGGAACATGAATACTTAATATTAATGGGATAATAAATGAGATTGGGGCTTAGAGAGATTTGATACCAGTTATGTTAAGGAAGGAAAAGAGGAATTATGGATTGGGATTACTACTTGTAGTATATAAGGTTCGGTGAATGTTCAAAGGTTTGGTCCAAGTAACATAAAGTTGACAAGAAGTGGGAAAAATGGAAATGAGGGGAAAAGAAAGAAGGGATATACCATTATGCAAATACCTAAAACCATAGTAGTTAAGAAGGGGAAAGATAGAGGTCCAAGAAATATTATTTAATCTAACCAAATAGTTAGGTAAATAAAATCATGTACGCCAATGATATTTTACTATACATAGTTTGATAACTTGTTCAAGAATTATGTGGCATGTATTTAAGAATTGTGATAATTATTAATTATATACCTACTTAATTATAGGTCCTAAGAGGGGTTTTGTGGTTTAGGGTTTAGGGTTTTAGGGTTTAGGTCCTAGTGTTAAAGGTTAAGGGTTTTAGTTTTTAGGTCTAAGTTTTTTGGAACCTAGGGTTTAGGGTTTTGATTTCTAAGTTTAGGTTTTGTGTGGTTTAGGGTTGAATTAGTTAAATTAAGTATAAATTTTGTGGTTTTCAATTTAAAAACTATAAATTAAACAAGCTAATTACAAACAAAATAAACACACACTAAACTACAATTACAAACAAAAATGCAAGATTAAAGCCAAAAAAATGTAGAATTTAACCAACCTAGAGGTTGCTAAGGTCACTTGTGTCGACAGGAGGAGGTCACAACTAAAAATGGGTTGGTATTGGTCCTCAAAATCACGTACACATAAGCCTCTGTCATTGTTCCTCTCAGCCAAATTAGTAGGAAGAAATGAAAATGATAGTCGTTTATTTAAAAAATTAAATACCTTTAAGAAATGCACATGCATTATAAAATGTGTACACATTCCTTAGTGCATACCCGAAGCATAATGCATCTACATTTGGATTTAGGCTTGGGTACCTGTAGCTAAGCACATATGCATTTTTTCAATAACACATGCATTTCCTGTGAGATTTTTTTGGGCTAAAACTTCCCCTCTTCGTGGACCCAAGTTCTTACTTTTACCCTGCACGTTGTTGCATGTTGCTTCTATGGACTTGCATGTGCTTGTATGTTGTTGCATGTCACTTGCATGTGCTTGCATGTTGCTTTTATGGACTTGCATGTGCTTGCATGCTGGTGCATGTTACTCCTATGGACTTGTATGTGCTTGCATGTTGTTGCATGTCACTCCTATGGACTTGCATGTGCTCACATGTTGTTTCATGTTTGTTATATGATCTTGCATGTTGTTGCATGTCATTTTTGAGAGATTACTTGCAGAACACTCCAACTCCAAAAACTTGTAGGATGGTGCATCTTAGTGTTTCAAATAACTGGTATAAGTTGCATGTTGAATTAGGTGTTTGCATGTCACTTGCATGTATAGAACAAGGTAATTCAGAATAACTTTGGGGAGATCAATCTTGCATGTTGTTTGCATGAGATTGGTGTGTGTTGATCACTTCATTTAACAAAAAGAGATTGGCTAAACTTGGACACCCAATTTGAGGACTTTCTATTATTTCTTTTACTTGAAAATGTATTTGATGTTGACAATGTTTACTTGGGCAAACTTGGGTGCCCACATCCAGGACAGGTAGTTAACAGAAGGCTTGACTTTGTTTGACTTCAATCTTCTCTATTTGGAGAGCTTGGGTTTTGCATGAGGATTTATTCTCATGTTATCAATTTTAAAATTTATTGTAATTTGAGTTTCAAGCTTTTCAATTAAGAAGATTTTGAATTAAGAAGATTTTATATTAATTAAAAAGCCCCATACATTTTCCAGAGAGTTGATTTGTGAAAAAGACTTACAAGAAAAAAAGCAAGAATTTTTTTGTAAAAGACTTAGAAGAAAAAAAGCAAGAAGCTTTTTGAAGTTTTTATAGGTTTGAAGATTGAAGAAGCTTTTGAAGTGCATCAAGGAATCAAAGGATTTCATTATTGATGGATATCTTTCACAAGAGATTTAATACAAGCATAAACACCTTTGGTGTGGAGTTTTTTCCTTAGGGGTTTCTCCACATAAATACTTGTCTTCTTCTTGCAAGCTATTTTCTTCTACAACATTGATTAAATTCGAGAAATACTATTACATCTAAATTGAAAGTAATTTTTAGATTTACACATGCTATTAATTTTATATTTGAAAACATTTTAAAGCTACATAGTTGCAACTTTACCTTGTTCTCTCTCCCTTTTTCCATCAAACTCAGCTTTCACATATCCATGCATAATTATTTCATAGAAAAGTTGAAGTGTTTGAAGTTTTCTAGAAGGAGATCAAGGTGTTTCTCACAACTAAAGGTTGCAAAACTCAGTAACATAAACTATGACATGCACACATACTTTTTTCTGCATAAAGGTGTATTGAAATGAGATATGAAATTCAGGACACATTAAGCATCACAGAACCATATCCATCATTTTATGATTTTCACATAAGATTCAAGTTTGAGAAAGCCAAAAAAATGCTTTCTTCATTGATCAAAAGGTACTTACAAACTTTTGTACAAGTTTGATATCACGATGATGAGTTATAATATAGAGTAAGACTAGCAAAGAAACTTGTTTTAGGTTACAATCTCTGTCTAAAACAACAAGAACTCTCCCCAAAAAGAGCCTAGGTGTCCCCTTTTATCTTTTCAACCTGCCCCCTAAAATCTAAGACATGACTTAAATATATATATCCATCATTTTGCATGCTTTGATTTGTTGTTGTATCTCCACTTGGGTGCTTGGGGAAGTATTCTCCTATTTTTCTCCTTGAAAGGCTCTTTGGAATTCCATGCAAGGCATTGAAAACTGAGTGGTTTGACTTTTTCCAACTTCCTCTCCTCTGAATTCTCCTCAAAATCTGCTTAATTGCTTGCATGATGGATTTCACTCACTTAATTTTCCATAACTCCCTTAAACTACATCAAACAAATGTGTTGGATATGATTAGGACTCTTTAGAGGGTGTGTAAAGCAAGAACTCAATCTTTTTTGGGCTCTAAACTGCTCCAAACTACATCATAATTCCCTAAAAACACTCCTTAGTTCCTCTATTATACATGTGGGGTCTTAAACAAACCTTAGGATTGCTTAGGCTTCAAGTCTCTTCAATGGCTTCTTGCATGAAAATAGGACAGTCTTCCATCAGTAAGGAACTATTTATGCTTCAAGTCTCTGTCACTCTGCATGTTTTTGCATGTTGAAATAACTTCTTTAAACCCTAACAACTTTATTTCAAACTATTTCTTTTCTTTTACATCATCCGCATGTTCTTATGCATGTTTTTCCCTTTCCTTCTTCACCTAAGATTTATCTGCATGCTTTAAAGTAGCTTTTGTTAGGAATTGCATGCAGAAGATATCAATTAAATGCAAATCAAGATTAAATAGAGGAATGAAAGTTACACAGAAATAATAACAGTGAGAGACAATTTTTAACATGGTTCACCCAAACTCAGGCTACATCCACCAACAGAGAGTCCAATATTATTATCCAGCAAATCAAACCAATTATAACCAGTAATCCTTGCAACTCAAATACTGCTGCAAATGCTACAATACAATATCAACATAAACCCTAACCCTTTGCCACTTTTATCGAGCCTTATGTTGGTTACAAAATAGGGTTTTTTTATGTCGTCCAATAGAAAAAATAACTCCCAACGCCTTTATAAAATAATAAAAAATGTTTGAGGTTTTGGGGGTGCCACCCCTCGACCCCACCCTGTGTCACGACAGGGATCGTGCCAGGGGTACTACCCTTAGACACCACAAGGGGTGCTACCCCTTGACCCCATCTTGGGGGCACTAACCCCAAACCCCTATTAAATAACTTGGGGGGAAACCGTGTTAATAAAAGTGGGGAAAATTTAACCTCCGAGTCTGATTAGGCTCCATATAACAACTTTTTTTAATCCCTTTACCAGTGATTTTGGCACCTTGTGAACCTCATTCTCTCCTTCTCAGTGATTCTTCTTTTCTATGAACCTTTTCCTTACCCTTCATCGGTGAGTTTGCTAATTAATGAACTTGCCGGTCGGCGAACCGACGAGTTCACAAACTCATAATTTTGATGATAAAGTGAAACTCCTCTTACATTCTCTCTTATGTCGCCGAGTCATGGAGTTTGCCAATTCCTTATTTTTCCAATAAGGCAAACCTTTGTCTTTCATTTTTTTTCCTTATCTTTCTTCACTTTGTCACTAGGTTCACCAATCGGCGAACTTGTCGATCAATGAACTGGCAAGTTCGTGAACTCATAATTTCACTGATAAAGAGAAACTTTCTTCTTTTCTTTTTTGTCTTTCTTTTGGCACCTCTATCCTTTATTATCTTTTCCACCTGTCAATGAATAGGTCGGTCGGTGAACCGGTGAGTTCGCGAACCACCAGTTTTTCCAATAAGGCAAAACTTCCTTAGGCAAAAAACTTAGATTTTTACTCTTTTTTCCTCAACCTGCAAGTTAATTTCAACTTAAAACACTTAAGTTTCACCTATTTGGAAGACAAGAAAAAATTGGTAACATTTCTGGTGACCTCTAAGGGATGCTTGCTTGCTAAGCACAAAGACCATTAGCCTTAATATCCATTGGGCAATAGAGTCAAGGGAGGCCAAAAATAAACTAGAACAAACCTGAAACATAGCTATAAGCACCTTAGAAACAACATCAAAATAAGACACAACAAACACAAAACACCTAAAGACAACCAAACACTTATGCATCTACACTTGGAGAAAATAAAGACTTACATGACTTATACTAACCTAAACTAAACAAATGAAAATGACTATAAAAACAAATCCATCAACTAATTCCCTAAAATAGCTACCCTTCCTCATCAACTTGTAATATTTTTTATGTTTGTGAGCAGCCAAGAAGAGTTGAAGAAATGACACATGTTTAACCAACTGTTGCAGTGCTTCTTGTATATAGAAAATAAACTCACTTATCCACTTACATTGACCATTCATGCTATTGTTCTACAATTCATAAGATAGTTGGATCTACCCCCTTTCGGTAGCAACCTCATGCTTGAGTGCAAGCATGACCTATGATGCATTGTTGGCTTCCATCCTAGTTAGATGCCTAATAGGTCATCCCTTTGAAATCTTCTTTTTATTCATTTGGTGTGATGGTGTCCATCTTACTCTCATGGTGTTCTTGTGTGACAAGCAGTTGACTTAAAATTTCATGGTCTCCTTCTTCTTTCAAAGAACCCAAGAAGGATGATATGATATTATCATCGTTGCATTCTTCAAACTTTTCCCCTTATGTTCATGACTATCTTTTTTCATGGCTAAGTTTGGACAAGAGAGAAGACAATTTGAATGACTTGAAATGACATCATTACTTTCACCTTGCATGATAACTTACCATGTCAATTCCTCTTCCATGGTCAATGGATCATCTTCTTCCATTAGGACAACTAATAACTTATCAAAGCTATTTTCTCTTGGAAAGCTCATATGAACAGCTGGTTCCAGTTTATATTTATCATTCTTACATGTTGACCTATTTTCCTCTATCCAGAGTCAAATAGTTCACCTTCAAAATTTTGTTAATCCCTTAGAATATAGATTTGCAGGCCTTAAATCCTTCAAATTCCAGCTTCCCGCCTTACAAAAATCCTTGAAATCTCATGTGGAGATTCCTTGAAAAAAACCCAAAAAAACCTAGAAACCTATAATCTTCAATGTTTGCCTTCACAGAGATTTCCACCTTCATACTTAGTTGTTTCTAGGTATGGATATCTGTTGTCTGGGTATCTAAATATTTTCCAATATTTGGATCTTAGCTAATAGCTGCATATTATCTTAATATCTGGACCTTAGTTAAAATATGGATCCTAGTCGATATCTAGATCTTAGCTAATATCCAAATATTATCTTAATATCTAGATCTTAGCTAATATCCAGATATTATCTTAATATCTGGACCTTAGTTAAAATTTGGATCCTAGTCGATATCCGGATCTTAGCTAATATCTGGATATTATCTTAATATCCAGACCTTAGTTAAAATCTGGATCCTAGTCAATATCCAGATCTTACCTAATATTTGGACCTTAACTAAGATCTTGATATTTCCCAAATGTCTGGACCTTAGTCAATATCTAGATTTCTCATATCATCTGGATATTTACAAATGTCCAGATCTTGAAGGTATACAGGGATATCCATGTAACCATTGACATCTTCTTCATTTCAAGGAATTTTCACGTGATCCAAAAGGCAAACCTGCTTAGAATTTCATCCTCTATCATTTGGCGGGCTTTTTGAGGAAAATCCACACTTTGAAATTATGATCCAAAATTCAAGATACAAATATAGGCATGCATATATGGATATCAGGATAAGTTGCCGATTGAAGAAGGATGTGTAGATTCGGCCGACAAGACATATCAGAGGCCGATTTGAAGTATTGAAGAAGCTTTGAAAAAGTAGATATTTTGCATTGATTATTGCAGGTTGATGATTCATCTGTTTGCATTAATGGCACAAATATCTTACATCTCCTGGATCTAGATATTTTTTGCATTGAATTTTTGCAGGTAGATGTCCCTTCTAGCAAAGATAGCTTCTAACATCCCATGGGGGCAAATATATTGTAACACATAACTAAAGATGAATCAAATGCTATATAAAGCATGAATTGTAATACATTCAGGTTGGCTTTTGGTCTAAAAAACTATATCTCTTTCAATTGTAACCGTGCCTCTTTGGGAATAAACATCAGATTCTTACCTTTTCATGAGTTATTCTTTTCTGTGTATTTTTTGTTTGATCTCCATCTGTGGATACTTCTTCCCTCTTGGGTTTCATTTAGTTTCCTTACCTCTGCAAGTAGTTCATGATTTGTGTACGATGGTCTGTTGTTTATTGTTATTCTGTGCATACATGGTTGTTTGAGGGCCTACCAATATTCAAACCTGATGTATCACCTCCTTTTACTTTTAGTTCATCTTTCTTCCTCTATTCATAAATGATGGATAGATTAGGTTTAGTCTTAGGTTAACTGAATCACTCATTCAGCAAAGAAACTAGCCTCTCTCTAGAGATTTGGCCTCCTTGCAGGTTCCCACACCTGGAGGTCATCTCAATGTTTCACTAGCTTGTTGGAGCCCTAAAATCCTTCAATAGTGGGTGTAAATCTATGTGACAACATTTTCTGGCATGCCCTGTGGGACTATAGACAGGAAACAATCTGAATTAAGCTGAGAATCTAGTTTTCTTCTCAGTTCTCTATGTTTTGGCAGACTTTTGATGCACCTGGTGACTCTACAAGCATCTAGTTTTGATCAATGACATCTTTTATACCTATGAAAACTAGGGCATCTTCAAGAGGTAACTTCCTATTTACTGAATTATCTATTGCTTCTTCAAAGAGAAGATCTAGGCTATCTAGGTCTCCTATGAGAACGAATAGCAGCTATGTTTTACCTCATCCAAGAGCTCAATCTACACCCCCTAGGATGTTAGGTCTCAACACACAAGTAGAGGCTTGCATATTCCTATTTTGAATTTGTATATCGCCATCATGGAAAGGAATTTTCCTTTTGTGACCTTTAATGTAGGCAGTACTTTAGATTTGGCTGCATATAATGATATACTAGCTGCAGCCCTAAAAAAGTGTTTTACCCTTTACGAGTAATGGTTCTATAACACCTACTGAGCACATCAAAGATATATCCAGTGTTGGCAGTGAGCTACCCCCTTGTCAGTGAGGCGTTCAATGCTGACCTCAGGATTTGTGACATAGTAGTGAACCTCTCGTGGATCTGGGTTAAGTCTGATGTTTGTAGCGAGCGTTGATAGCTTGAGCTTTTGGCGCAATGGCAAATGATTCCAACAATTGGTATCAGAGCTAGGTTCCCTTTTGCAGCTTAATCAGCTTGGGTAGGTCCTATGTGTGGAGTTCAATGGGTAAGTGCAGGAGAAATAAAAACATGAGAAATGTTAAGATTCATTCTGGTCAAAAGACACAAAAGACATCATCCATATCAAATCCAGATGTTGATATAAAGTCAGTTGATAAAGATGTTCTCCATGTTGAATCTGATATTGTCTTAGAAGAAAAAGTTTCAGATGTTCCTCAGTTTGATGGTTCAAATTTTTCAGTTTGGTATGTTAGAATGCAAGTGTATTTATCCTCCTTAGGATATGATGTTTTAATGTCAGTTGAGAATGGTAATTCTGCAAATAACAAAGAGGCTCTTAAATGCAATCATATAGCCAAGAAGGTTATTTTATCTAGTTTATCTAATGATATTTCTTGTAAGGTTGTACAGTGTGAAACAGCTCAGGATATCTAGAAAGAGCTGATAAGAATTTATCAAGGTAATGATAAAGAAGAGGACAATTTGGTGTTTAATGAAAATGACCATGAAAGGAAACTTTCAAATGAAGGGGTTGAAGTTCAAACCCAATCAAATTTAGAAGAAGCTAGCATCACAAGTAATGATGATCAAGAATATGATGAAGAAGATTGTGAGATTGATATGGAAGGAGAGCTTATATATGCTCTGAGTGAGCTCAAGAAGTATAGAAGAGAGAATTAGAAACTAAATTTGCACCTGCAACAAGAAAGAGAATCTAAAGACAATGTACTTTCAGAACTTGAAATTGTATCTACAGATCTTGAAGAGGCCAGATGTCAAATTATAAGTTTAAAGACATATATTGATGATTCAGACAAACTAATTGCTAGATTAAAGACAGAAATTGAAGAAGCTAAGAGGATAGCTGATGTCTCAATATCTGACCTTGAAGTTGCAAGGATTGGGAATCTAAAACTAGAAGGTGATATTATCAATCTAAG
Organism: Cunninghamia lanceolata; assembly: GCA_027924645.1. Classification (NCBI taxonomy): domain Eukaryota; kingdom Viridiplantae; phylum Streptophyta; class Pinopsida; order Cupressales; family Cupressaceae; genus Cunninghamia; species Cunninghamia lanceolata. Next base: position 10,189,901 of record BSBN01000677.1, on the reverse strand, counting down.
AAAAGAGTATGATGGTCACAAGGCTTTATCTAAGAAGTATAAGGAGTTTGAAGAAAGCACAAGCAAGCTACATAAGATGCTTGGTAAACAAAAACTATATGGAGACACTACTGGACATGGTTTTGAAGAAGGAGAATGTTCAAAAGCTAGAGAGAATCCCAGAAAGAAGATTGATTTGAATGCTGCCACCACTGAAAATAAAATGCATAATCAAAGAAGAAGAAATGCTCCTGTTAGACAAGCATACATGTATAGGTATAATTATTCTTTTAATGGTCATTGTTATGCTTGTAATCAATTTGGACACAAAGCAACTATTTGTAAAAGAAATACTAACATTATTTGTTACAAGTGCAATAATATTGGACATATACAAAGAAATTGTAAAAGATATAATTCTGCATGGAAGTCTAACATGACTGCTCAAAGGTATTATCAGTCATTTGGTTATGATTACAACATAATTTGTTATAATTGCAACTCTCTTGGTCATAAAGCATACAGTTGCTGGAAAGCATCACCTAATTTGAAAGGTTGGGAAAAGAAAAAGGTTTGGATGAAGAAACATGAACAAAAGAAAGCACCTGTGAAATTTGGAAGCAGAAAGAAAAGTCAGAATCTAAACTTGTGCATCTTGCACAAGTTACATCATCAGTTGAATATTAGATAGCATGATGTGAAGGGGTTATTCATGTTCTATCATATATCCCCAAAGGGTTTTAGGAAGAAGGTCATTTGATGTTTATCAATTTGATGATCTTGTTTTATTCATCTTTGATAATATTTGACTGTGTGTTGTAAAGAGATGTGCAGGAACAACAGGGTGGTCTTCATTCTTTTCATGTCAAAAAGGATGTGCAAGAATAGATTGGTTACAGAATGAATGTTCATTTAGAATTGATCATTGGTGTAATATTTTTGAAATGTTTCAGAAAGGTGTGTGCAAATTGTGTGCCTCTAGTTTTGAAGTGGTATCAGGTATGTGTTTCAAGCTATGACAATCTAGAGTTTCTTTTGACATTGATGGTGAGTCTTGTATTTCATCAAATCAGAGGCAAGTAAAGGTCTTATAAAATGATCTTCATGACATCATGTGTTGAGAACCATGTGATGAGGAATCTTCATGATTTTTGCCTGCAAAATTGGTCATCAAAGAGTACTGGTGTGTATGATTTGGCTGCAAAGATATGTCTTCTTCATCCTCATATTGGTTTTGAGTCAAAAGGTGATATTATGTTGAAGTGAATTTTAGAGATTTGTTTGGCTTAATGTTGTTGCATTATGATGCTCTTCATAATGAGAATGGTTCATTACATGGATGTCATAATATCTACTTCAAAGTATAATAATCTTGCTAAGAGCTTGTTGTCTTTACTTTGATACAAGAAAAGTTGATTGTGATGTCAAAAGGTGTTTGTTGGTGCCATGATTTTTCTTACCATGGAAGGTTGGATGTCAGTAATTGGATGGTATTCTTCAGGTTGATATGTTGTTTCAGGACTAATTCAGGAAGTGGATTAGTGCTGAGATGAGTTGAGTTATGTTGATTATTCTTGTCAGTGTTTACCAGTGGTATTTATGAGCAGTGATTTGGTGAACTTTATCATAGGGGAAGCAAATAGGTTCATTGGAGATTTATCATGTGGGTCAAAAAGTGTTGTTGATTGAAGAAGATTTGTTTGTTTTGAAAGTTTGTCTTTCAATCACATGTGATGTCATCAGGAGTGTGTCAGTCTTCATCTTCATAGTGGTATTGTAATAAGAAGTAGTATTGTGCTTCAAATGTAAGTTTCATGGTATCTTTTTGCTCTCAAGATTGAAATGTTGTTGTTCAGGATAAGTTTAGCAAAAATTGCATTCAGTGTCTTCAATACTTTGAAAGACAAGTGGTATCAAAGCTTTTGGTAAGTGGTTCTAATTTTTTTTGAAGATAAATAAGATAACAAGAGTTTATGTCTTCAAGGTGCTCATAATGCAATTATTATGATCATGCTATAACATCTTTCAGTGGAGTTGTTCTCAAGGGGAGTTAATTCAGGCTTTGTCATCAGATGTCAAAAAGGGGGAGAAAGAAAAATTACATCATAAAGTTTTTCCATCAATGACAAAGGGGGAGATTGATGGTGTCAGATTGTCATTGATGTCAAAAAGGTATTGCAAGATCTTGGGTTGATGTTGTTGCTCATGTTATGGATGTCAGATTTGTGGAGTTAGTTTGAAAATACATGATCATATGGATTGGTATGATTGGTTTGGTAAAGAAAAGAATGTTGCTTTAAGGATATCAATTGTGTTTGTGCAAAGTCTTCTTAAATAGATTCTCAAGATTAAGTTACATCAGGATGTCAGTAATGTGTTGAGGATGTTGATCATATAGGAGTTCAAATGGTTTACATGCATGTTCATATTCAAGCAATGTTGACACAGGTTGATCATGTTCTTGCCTTACTTTATCGGTGGTGTTACAATATATGTTTCTATTGATCTTGGTTTGACAAAGTTCACATGCTTCATTTATACAAGACCAATGCAGATCAGGTATTTATGTTGGAGGGTTCACTTTGTAGTACTTGATCAAGTCTTTATAATCATATTTATGAGAGGGCTTGTTTCATTCTCAAGGTTACATTGTAAAGTAGTATTGATTGCAAGAGATGATCAATTATTTCACAGAGATGTGTTTTGGAGATCATTTGAGGTTTTCAATTGTCTAAGCTTTTATTATGGTGGAGGTGATCTCAGAAGCTTAAATCGTATGTGTTGAAGCATTGAATCTTTTTTGCTCATGGCTCAAAAGGTTAACCTTTTCAAGGGTGCCTTGAATTTGATGTTTAGATGATGTGTACTGATGTTGATATTGCACCAGACATGCTCTTTATGGAAATATGTATCAGGTTGAGGTGATCAGTATGATGTGGTGTTATGATATTGCAATAAGAATGGCTAAAGGTTTGTTATCCTTAATTCTAAGTCTCTAAACATCTTTTATCCTACCCGTCATACACTTTTAGTTTGTTTGAAAGGTGACTTACAATAGCAGGTTTATAACTTAAAAAGTCACCGCTTGGAGGGTTCTTCAACATACACTTGACCGGCCCCTCTCTCTAGCAGACCGGTAACATCGGTGGAGTGATATGTGCGTGGGCACCAAAGCAAATCAATGGTCTAATTCAAAAGTAAAGTGAGCACGTAGAGACAATCAAACAGTGGTTATTTAAACTTTGAACCTGAATCCGGTGGTCTATTTTAACGTTCCAGTGAACGTATTTGCCATAGAATGTTATGTTTTGTGTTTTAGAAAGTTTCTTTTAAAGGTGCAGGTTAAACCCGATTGCTAAAAAGTTTTGTGGAGTTAATTGTTAGAAGTTTTTAAAAGAGTTTCTTTTCTATTTTCAAACACTCTCTTCCGGGTTTTTGAAGTTTTAAAAGGATTTTTTATTTGTCTATAATATTGTTAAGGATAAAATCTTTTGAGAGAAGACAAAGAGATTTCTTGTAGATGATTTGAAGAACAGAGAATATGAAGTGTTTCTTGGAGATTTTTTTTCAAAGATAAATTGATTGTTTTTGTTTGCATTCAGATATTGTGTTTTTGCAGGAATATGAAGCATCATTGAAGAGATGAAGGATCATGTTGAAAAGTTTTTTTTTTTCTGATGAAATTTTTATAAAAATGTGAAAAGATTTCTACAGATGATTTCAGAGAAAATGGAAAATGGAAAGATTTTTTATAAAGATCATATTTGTAAAAGAAATTGATTTTATTTTGCAAAGCAAGAGGAAGATATTGTGTGATCAGATGCAAACAAATATTATTTTTTTTGGAGAAGAATTTGAAGAGGTTATTGAAAAATTGAATAGGCACAGAGGAATATGAAAAGTTTTTTCTTTGCAGATGGAACGACATTCATTTTATATAAAATTGTTTTTTAGGTGCATTGATGAGTGTGTGGATAAAATGCAGACCAATGATGAAGGTGATATAATGACACAGTTGAAATGGATATAATATATGTAAATTGAATTGAATATAGTGAGTGATGATGTGCAGATCAACATGCAAAGGTGAATTAGATGATTCAAGGATAAAATGTCAGAGGATTGAAATGATAAAATATATGTTACAGATGAGTTGATTTGAATGGTGCAAATCAGATTGAATAGCAATCAATTCTTGCACACAGAGTTTTATGATGGTAATTGTTTATGCCATGAGGCACAATATGCCAGTGAGGCTTATCAGTTAGTGAGACCTTAACAATTGTCAATGAGACACATATTGTAGCTAGTGAGGCTTCTTTGTAGCCAGTGAGGCATGTTTTATCAGTTAAGCCAGTGAGGCAGTTTTGGAGTGGTTTCTCTACCCCTGATGGGTTTTCCACTCATGCATATCTTGTTTCTTGATTCATATTGATTTTCTCTCTGTGTATGTATGATTTACTCATGAGTTTTTGTTTTTCATTCTCAGTTATGTGCATATGTGTTTGACAAATCAATGATAGCTTTCTCTTCTTGTGCTCTGCAAGTTAAAGTTTATAAAAAGATTTGAAAATTCACACAACACTGATTCACCCCCCCTCTCAGTGTTGTCCTTGACTTCTACAATTGGTATCAGAGCCATGGGTCATGGGTTCGAATCCCTCGGGTTGCGTTAAGGGGGGGATTGTTGGCAGTGAGCTGCCCCCTTGTCAGTGAGGCGTTCAATGCTGACCTTAGGATTTGTGACATGGTAGTGAACCTCTCATGGATTTGGGTTAAGTCTAACATTTGTAGCGAGCATTGATAGCTTGAGCTTTTGGCGCAACGGCAAACGATTCCAACATCCAGTGCATGCTCAGTTCATCACATGCAGTATGAGGATGTTGCAGTCAAACTCTTAGTGTCATCTTTTAAAGGGAGAGCTCTTCAATGGTTTAGGAGCCTGACCCCTATATCCATACATGACTGGGAGGAGCTAGGTCAGGCCCTCTACAAACAATTTGGAGAGAGGGTAGATAATGTTTCATTGCTAGAGCAATTGACAATAATCAAGAGAGCTCCAAGTGAGATGCTGGTAGATTTTTAACTTCAGATTCCAGAGGACGTGGGAGAGAATTCCACCTACTCTCATACCATCTCCACAAGGTGCTTTCTTGTACTTTTTAAGATCTTTGAATTCTAACATTGTAGTGATGATGTAATCTATGGGTACTAAAACCTTGCCTGTTGGTTATGAGACAACCCTTAAAGCTCAAAATTGTTTAATTCAAGCTGGGAAAATTGATCCTAGACCACCTGCACCCCTTTTTCTAGAGTTGCCTTCATCATCCTAGTAGTCCATTGTTGCTCCTATCCCAGAGCCTAAAGCTTCAACATCCTCTCTTTCTCAAGAAGAGAATGATCTTAAGACCCTAATGTCTAATTTGACCAACAAGGTGAATAGTATAGTTATTCAAACTGCCCCCAAACCCCATCATAATTATAATTAGGGTCAGTCATCTAACCAAAATTAGAATCAAGGTTACAATCCTAATAGAAATCAAAACTGGAATTAGGGTTACCAACAAAATAGATACCAGAATCCTAACCTTGCTTAGCCTTTACAAATAGTCTGACCTATCCAACAAATACTAGTTGTGAATCCAGTTAGGGCTTTAGTCCCTACTCAGAATAATCTAGCCCAAGAGGTAGATTGGTGTTACACCTACAACCTACCTCATAATCAATCCACTTGCACTTTCAGAGCACAAGAAAGGGCTTTGATGGTGCAGAACTTTCATACTAAGCAGGCATCATTATCAAAGGCAACCAATAACAATCCTGAAATGTCAATTGAGGTTAGCTCTGATGCTAATATGATGCTATGGACATCAAAAGACTTTTGTGTTGTCAATCATCCCATGGACATTGTTGTTATGCCCATTGCAGACAACATCAAGTCAAAAAAGAGGTAGTTGGAAGCTAGTCCCATGCCTACTGTATTACAAAAGGAGCATGTTCCAAAGGTAAAAGTGGCCAGTACCACAATTCCAGTACTGAGCAGTAGACCTGTTGCTACAAAAGGGACTCCATCAGGTTTGAAAGTGCCTGAGCAACCTGCTAAATAGTCAAAAAAGGGAACATGGGTTCCCTCAATGTATAAGGCAACCACTGTTCCACTAAATATTGTGGAATAGATGAAGAAAACAAATATAAATGCCTCTATGTGGGAAGTAATGTTGATCCCCTCTCAAAGGGATCTATTACAGGAAGCCTTAATGCACTTCCCATCAGGGTTATTAGTAAAACATAAAGAAAGGACCCTTGTCAGTCTTTTGTAACCAAGTGATGGAAAAATAGGTATAGTCAAGAAACCATCTCCCTTTTACTTATCTTTAATCATTGGCAAGTTTTTAGTGCACAACTGTATGATTGACTCTGGGGCTAGTGTTTCATTCATGCCCAAGAAGATAGCAAATGCATTAGGCATCAAGTATACCCCTATTTCATCAGGAGTATTGCAATCGGATGGCACCTCTATAAGCACCATAGGAGTGATCAAGGGATTAGACCTAACTCTGCATGTATGTCCAAACTTGACTTTAAAACAAAACATTTCGGTCAATGATCTTCCTTCTTTCTTTGCTATTTGTCTGTTAAGAGACTTCACAACCAAGGTAGGTGGATACCTTTCTTATGACTGGTCTCGTATGCTATTAAGGACCAGATATGGCACAAGGTTCACCATCAAAGCTGAACCAATCTTGAGTTATCATGTGGAGAACTATGACCACAGCTTGGTCAATTTGTATGTTATGATTCAAGGTGAGGAAGTGCATGAACCAAAGCCTATGGAGGCAAAATCTTCACCTCTTCGAATCCCTAATCTATTTCTTGATGAATGGGAAAGGGATCATTCTGATTTTGATCCTTATGACACCACTGATGTAGCTAACTTGGGCAACTACATGATCCATGAAAGGGATTCTTCAATCCCTTCTGTACTTTAGCTAGATGACGACTCTAATGGCCCATGGAAGATGTTTTTTAATGGTGCAAAGAGCAGAAATGGAGCTGGTGCAGGTGAATTTACTAGTCTCTTTGACTAGAAAGAAGTTGCATTTTTCTCATAGATTACATTTTTCTTGCACCAATAATGTAGCAGAGTATGAGACATTAGTTCATGGTTTGCTGATTACCGAGAAGAAAAACATCAAGCATTTGGAGATCTTTGGGGATAGTGAATTGGTAGTCCACCAAGTTAGAGAGAGATGTAAAACAAAAAATAGCTCCTAAGAGCTTACAGACATAGATTTTGGGACCTTTTTGAGAGTTTTGATGCTCTCAACCTACAAGTAATCCCAAGAAAATTAAATTCTGATGATGATCAATTGGCAATGGTGGGGGCTCAATTTTCTCCACCTACATACTTGTTTCAAGGTCTTGATCAACATGTGAAAATGGTAATCAGGCCCTCAGTTCCTAATAATGATATTCATTGGCAAATCTTTGATAGTAATGAGAAGATTGCAATCTTCATTCAGAATGAAGCATAGTTCTCTTCTATGTCATAGCCTAGATTGCAAGAAAGCTATGGTGATTAGATCATCCAACTCAAATCAAGCAAGATGTCCAAGGGTCTAGTTACTCTTGAGGCCATCTTCAGTCGTGATGATGAATTCAAAGGTGAAAGAAATAATATGACATTCAAGAAAGAGGATTACCAGAAAGTAATTGTCACCCAAGACAAAGAGTTGCTGCTAGGAAAGGTATGTGGTGACGACGAGCATCAAGAGTTTATAAAGCTTGCCAAAAAGTACAATGACATCCTGGCAAGGACATATAAGGACCTTAAAGGTTTTAATCTAGATGTGGCACAACATGCCATCTATTTGGATCCTGATTGCAAGCCATTTCACTAGAAGCAGCAGCCCATAAACCCAAAGATTAAACCTCTAATGAGAAAAGAGCTTCCCAAGATCATACATGCAAGGATTATCTTCCCCATCAAGTATTCCACTTGGGTCACTAATCTAGTTCCTATGAGAAAGAAGAATGGAGAGATTAGACTCTGTGTAGACTTCAGGGACCTAAATTGGGCTTCTTTGAAAGATCATTACCCTTTGCCCTCTATGGATCAAATTTTGCAAACAGTTGTAGGGGTGGAGAGGTTTTCATTATTAGATGGCTTCTCTAGCTATAACCAGATCTTTGTCAGAGAGGAAGATAGATTCAAAACAACATTTACAACCAAATGGGGAACCATGGAATATGCAAAAATACCATTTGGTTTGTCTAACGCTGGTGCCACATTTCAGAGGGAAATGGATATTGCCTTCAAGGGATTTATTAATAGGTTCATCTTGATTTAGCTGGATGACATCACAGTCTTCTCCAAGAAGGGAGAGAATCATATGGAGTATCTGGAGAAAGTGTTCCAGAGATGTAGAGAGTTTGGGGTGTCTCTGAACACCAAGAAATGTATTTTTATTGTTGCCCAAGGTAAGCTTCTAGGCCATATAGTGTCTAAGAATGGGATATCCATAGACCCTGAAAGGACATTTTCTCTCCTTTCTCTTCCCCTACTAGCTCACAAAAAGGATTTACAATCATTTTTAGGGTAGATCAACTTTGTTAGGAAGTTCATTCCTAACTGTGTTGGCTTGGTAAAGCATCTAACCCTTATGCTTAAAAAAGATGCAGTCTTCAGATGGACTAACAAAGGGAAGAATGGTTTTGAGAAGATCAAGAAAGAAATTGCCTAGGCACCCACTCTCGTGAACCCAAATTATGAGAAAGATTTTATCCTTTATGCACATGGAGGAGATAACAACATTGTTGTTGTTATGATGCAGCAGAACAAACAAGGACTGGAGTAGTCCCTGGCCTTCTTCAATCAAACCTTGAAGGATTATGAGGTCAGAAACAACCCCATGGATAAACAAGTATTTGTCATTGTTAGAGCTTTATAAAAATTTAGATATATGCTAGAAAATAATCATATTAAGGTTCTGGTTTCTCATCCTAGTGTGAGAGATTATATAATGGAGATTGAGATTAGTGAAAAGAGAGCTAGCTAGGTCACCAAGATCCTAGAGTATGATGTGATCATCAAAGCCACTAAGTTGATTAGAGGTAGAGGATTGTGTGAACATCTAGCTCAAACTTCCATAGATGAAGTGAATTCATCTTACCATTTGAATGAGGAGGAACCTACAGTTGAGCCATCAGTTGTGAGTTCTTGGACAACATATATGGCTATATTCCTATCCACTGGTGAGTATCCCTATGGATTGGACAAAACCAAAAGAAGGCATTTCAGGTTGCAGTCTATCCCTTATGCCTTGGTGGATGGTGTCCTCTTTAGGAGAAACTTGGATGGGGTCTTACTAAGATGTATAGAAGAGGATCAGGTTGATAGACTTCTTAGTGAGTTTCATACTGGCCCAGCTGGTGGTCATTTCTTTGCTAGAGCTACAACAATAAAAATAATGAGGGCAGGTTACTTTTGGCCCACATTATTCAATGATGCCCATGTATGGGTAAGAAAATGCAAAGAGTGTGCTCTCTTTGCTGGAAAGAAAAGATTGGCAGTACTTCTACTCCACCCTATTTAGGCTAATCATTCCTTTTCACAGTGGGGATTAGATTTCATTAGCATGATAAATCCAACTTCCAATGCTAGTCACAAGTGGGTTTTGACTGTCACGAACTACTTCACCAGGTGGGTTGAAGTAGTCCCACTCAAGGAAGCCACCGAGTCATCTATCATGGATTTCTTGGAAGAAATCATGACAAGGTTTGGAGCTCCTCATACTATTATTTCTGATAATGTGAAAGCATTCATTGGTTTTAGGATTGTTGATTGGGCTCTTAAGTATAATGTATTCTTGAAGACTTCATCCAACTATCACCCCAAGGTAATGGGTTGGTTGAATCCACCAATAAGAACCTGATCAGGATTCTGAAGAGGACCATGGAGACAAACTAGAGACAATGGCATAACAAGATCAAATTAGCTCTTTAGATTGATAGGATCACATACAAGAGAGCCATTGGGAACTCTCCTTTTGTTCTTGTGTATGGAAGAGAGGCTAGATTGCCTATATCTTTAGAGATCCCTGCATTAGATTTGGCTCATCAATTGGAATTGGAAGGTGAAGATGCAAGGTTTGTCAAGATGGTTGAATTGACTAAACTAGAAGAATGAAGACAATCACCCATGATCACATTAGAAGAGCACCAGATGCAAACCAAAAGATATTTTGATAAGAAGGACAAGGTCCAGACCATCAAATAAGGTGACCTTGTTCTAAGATGGGATGCTGACCAAGTCAAACCTAGAGGCCATGCCAAGTTTGATGCACTTTGGAGTCGGCCATACATCATCATCAGTAGCAAGCAAGCAAATGCCTTCATTCTTTCAAGGCTAGATGGTGAAGTTCTACCAATCTCAGTCAATGGGATCCATCTCAAACCTTACCATTAAGGTTGGTTTGAGGTCTTGTACATATTGTTTTAGTTCATTTTTGCTTTAGGTTTACTTTACCTAAGTGCTTTTGCACAGGTTGCATTGTCATTAGGAAAATGCAGGTCTCTTTCCTTTCTGGTGTGTTTTGGGATGCAGGTTGTAGTTGTTTTGACCTATTGCAATCTAGTTTTGGACTCCATGCCCAATGGATGCTTAAGGCCACTAGACTATTGGTTTAGCAGGAAAATATCCCTAAGAGGTCACCAAAATGTTGACCTATTTTCCTCTATCCAGAGTCAAATAGTTCACCTTCAAAATCTTATTGAAATCCCTTAGAATATAGCTCTATAGGCCTTAAATCCTTCAAATTCCTATGTCTTGCCTTGAAAAAATCCTCAAAATCTCATGTGGAGAATCCTTACAAAAAACCCAAAAACCTATAATCTTCAATGTTTGCCTTCATAGAGATTTCCACCTTCATACTTAGTTGTTTCTAGGTATGGATATCTGTTGTCTAGATATCTGGATATTTTCCAATATCTGGATCTTAGATAATATAGGGATATTATCTTAATATCCAGACCTTAGTTAAAATAGGGATCCTAGTCGATATCTGGATCTTAACTAATATCCAGATATTATCTTAATATCCGGACCTTAGTTAAAATCCGGATCCTAGTCGATATCTAGATCTTAGCTAATATCCAGATATTATCTTAATATCTAGACCTTAGTTAAAATTTGGATCCTAGTCAATATCTGGATCTTAGCTAATATCCAGATATTATCTTAATATCCGGACCTTAACTAAGATCCTGATATTTCCCAAATGTTCAGACCTTAGTCGATATCCGAATTTCTCATATCATCCAGAAATTTACAAATGTGTAGATCTTGAAGGTATGCAAGGATATCCATGTGACCGTTGACCACAACTTTGACCATGAATATCTTCTTCATTTCAAGGAATTTTCACATGATCCAAACCTACTTAGAATTTCATCCTCTATCATTTGGCAGGCTTTTTGAGGAAAATCCACACTTTGAAATTATTATCCAGAATTCAAGATCTAGATATGGGCATGCATATCTAGATATCAGGATAAGTTGCCGACTAAAGAAGGATGTGCAGATTTGGCCAACAAGACATATCAAAGACTGGTTTGAAATAGTGAAGAAGCTTTGAAAAAGTAGATATTTTGTATTGATTGTTGTAGGTTGATGATTCAGTTGTTTGCATTGATGGCACAAATATCTTACATCTACTCCTTGATCTAGATATTTTTTGCATTGAATTTTTGCAGGTAGATGTCCCTTCTGGTGAAGATATCTTTTGACATCCCATAGGGGCGAATTTATTGTAACACATAACTAAAATCAATGAATCAAATGCTATATAAAGCATGAATTGTAATACATTCAAGTTAGCTTTTGGTCTAAAAAACCACATCTTTTTCAATTGTAACCGTGCTTCTTTGGGAATAAACATCAGATTCTTACCTTTTCATGAGTTATTCTTTGTTATGTGTATTTTTGTTTGATCTCCATCTATGGATGCTTCTTCCCTCTTGGGTTTCATTTAGTTTCCTTACCTCTGCAAGTAGTTAATGATTTGTGTACACTAGTTTGTTGTTTATTGTTAATTTGTGCATACATGGTAGTTTGAGGGCCTACCAATATTCAAACCTGGTGTATCACCTCCTTTTACTTTTAGTTCATTCCTCTTCCTCTTTTCATAAATGGTGGATAGATTAGGTTTAGTCTTAGGTTAACTAAATCACTCATTCAACAAAGGAATCAGCCTCTCTCTAGAGATTTGGCCTCCTTGTAGGGTCCCACACCTAAAGGTCATCTCAATGTTTCACTAGATTGTTGGAACCCTAAAATCCTTCAACACTGGGTGCAAATCTATGTGACAACATTACCCAAAGAAATATACTATGAATCAGGATTTTCTTCTTCAATGAAGGAAGGCAAATGTTTTAACAAGGAGGCATCCTCTTCTAACAAGATTTTATTTGTTATATCAATCTAAAACTCTTCTTTATAGTAGAAAGACAGTTCCTCTAACAAGCTAGAATCCTTAAGATTAGACTTAAGAGAGATTTCTTGATTTGAAGGAATTGACTTCTCTTCATCAAGACTATATTCTTCCTCTTGTTCCAAGTCTAAAGTTTCTGATTTTGTGGCACAAAAAGGGTTGCAAATAGTTATTTCTTCGTCATCTTCACTTGAAATATTCTCCTCTTTACCTGAATGGTCTTCATTTTCTCTCCATACAATGGGTCCTCCTTTGAAAAGGGAGATGGTGGGAGGGAAAGAGGGTTCAACTGATGAAGTAAGATTAACATGCTCATTTCTAAGATGAATATGAGGCATTATAGTCTACTCTTGGTTATGAATTGGCTTTAGGGTTGAAGAAGCATTCCTAAAACTTGGAATTTTGCCTGGCTTAGATTCTATAACCTTTTTCTCTTCCTAATTTTGAATTGGTATGAGAGGAATGGCCTTAACAAGGTTTGGTATCTTGAAATCAAGATGCGTTGTCCAAGAAGGCTGTAATGGTAGAGAAGTTTGAGGCTCTTTCATAGGTTCACTTTGGTTTGTAGGATGGATTTGTTTGAAACTAGAAATAGAAGAGGGTTTGTAGACTTTAAGTTCTTGCAGTTGAGCAAGCACTTGCCTTATTTGCTCCTCCTTGGCTGCAATTTGCATGTTTAGGCATTATTCTTCATACATCCTTTTATTTTCTACCTCCTGTTGATAATAAAAAACTTGATAGGACAGCTCCTCTTGATGCATGTTATAATCACTCTCTATCTATTTCCAACATTTCTTTTTTAAAAATCTGGCAATATACTCTTGATGCTACCCAAACTAGCATCATTTTGGGACTGACTAGGGAGGTTACATGGTTGATTTAGAGCAAAATGGGTTTCACAAGATTGACTATAGGCATGACCAGGCTGCACAAAAGGTAGAGTAAGAGTGGTTTGAAATTGCTCCTATTGGTAATGTTGGTTGTAATGAGGAAAAGAGGTGCTTGGAGGCCAAAAGCTTGATTTTTTTTGTGAAATCAGGGAGAATAACCATAGTGATGGTAATAACTAGACATTATAGGGATGAAGCATGGAGCATAGGTAATTCTAGATAACAAATTTGAAATCAAGATAAACAATAGGGTCTTGAAACACTAGGAGGTGGGTCAAAACACCAAATAGAGTCACCAAGTGCTAAGATAGTACTTTCAAATGATAAAAAACTAAAGAGTAGCACCAACCTTATTAGTTGCATGTATCTGGATTGCTAAAACTAGCTGATATGTGATTGGAGTTGCCATGGTGTTGTTCATACTACCTCCAAAGGCTAAGAATACTGAGGAAAACAACAAATTTCTCAATACTTTGATGCAAAGTTCATCACACTATCCCACTGAGCATGCCAAAAATTATTGTCAATCTAAATATGCACCCTCACTTGAGAGATAAGCTCTCAAGCTATTCAGTGAAACATTGAAATGTCTCTCAGTGTGGGACCTACAAAAGTGAGACAAATCTCCAAAGATGGCTAGTTCCCTTGATGGATCACCTAAAAACTAATCTATTCTATTGTTGTTCTCAGAGGAAAAGGGAAGGAAATGACATAAAAGATGTCTAAATCCTAATGGAAGGTGATGCACCAAATGTTTATGACCTGTACTATTGTTTAACATACATAATATGCTCAATAAACTAACTAAACTAGGCACAACTCAGCTTTCACATATCCATGCATAAGTATTTCATAGCAAAGTTGAAGTGTCTGAAGTTTTCTAGAAGGAGATCATGGTGTTTCTCACAACTAAAGGCTACAAAACTCAGTAACATAAACTATGACTCGCACACATACATTTTTTTGCATAAAGGTGTATTAAAATGAGACATGAAATTGATGACACATTAAGCATCACAGAACCATACCCACGATTTTATGATTTTCACACTTGATTTAGGTTGAGAAGGCCAAAAAATGCTTGCTTCATTGATCAAAAGGTACTTACAAACTATTGTACAAGTCTTATATCATGATGACGAGTTACAATACAGAATAAGACTAGCAAAGAACCTTGTTTCAGGTTACAATCTCTACCTAAAACAACAAGAACTCCTCCCAAAAAGAGCCTAAGGGTCCCCTTTTATCTTTTCAACCTGTCCCCCAAAATCTAGGACATGAATTAAATATATATCCATCAGTTTGCATGCTTTGATTTGTTGTTGTACCTCCACTTGGGTGCTTGGAGAAGTGATCTCCTATTTTTCTCCTTGAAATACTCTTTGGAATGCCATGCAAGGCACTGAAAACTGGGTGGTTTGACTTTTTTCCAACTTCCTCTCCTCTACATGTTCCTCAAAATCTGCTTAACTACTTGCATGATGGCTTTCACTCACTTAAATGCCCATAACTCCCTTAAACTCCATCAAACAAATGTGTTGAGTATGATTAGGAATCTTTGGAGGGCATGTAAAGAAAGAACTTAGTCTTTTTGAGCCTCTAAACTGCTCCAAACTGCCTCATAATGCCTTGAAAACACTCCTTAGTTCCTCTATTATACATGTGGGGTCTTAATTAGGCCTTAGGATTGCTTAGGCTTCAAGTTTCTTCAATGACTTCTTTCATGCAAATAGGACAGTCTTCCATCAATAAGGAACTATTTATGCTTCAAGTCTCTGTCACTCTACATTTTTTTGCATGTTGAAATATCTACTTTATACACTAATAACTTGCTTTCACACTATTTCTTTTCTTCTGCATCATCTGCATGTTTTTCTCTTTCCTTCTTCACCTAAGGTTTATTTGCATGCTTTAAAGTAGTTTTTTAATCCCTTTATTGGTGATTTTGGCACCTTGCTAAGCTCTTTCTCTCCTTGCTGGTGATTCTTCTTTTCTATGAACCTTTTCCTTACCCTTCGTCAGTGAGTTTGCCAATCAGTGAACTTGCTGGTCAGCGAACCGACGAGTTTGCGAACTTGTAATTTCACCAATAAAGCAAAACTTGTCTTACATTCTCTCTTTTTTTGTTGAGTCACAGAGTTTGCT
Organism: Cunninghamia lanceolata; assembly: GCA_027924645.1. Classification (NCBI taxonomy): domain Eukaryota; kingdom Viridiplantae; phylum Streptophyta; class Pinopsida; order Cupressales; family Cupressaceae; genus Cunninghamia; species Cunninghamia lanceolata. The sequence continues at coordinate 10,174,396 of BSBN01000677.1, read as the reverse complement.
AATTCCTCATTTTTCTGATAAGCAAAACCTTTGTCTTTCATTTTCTTTCCTTGTCTTTCTTCACTTTGTCACTGGGTTCACCAATTAGTGAACTTGCTGGTTGGTGAACCGGCAAGTTCATGAACTCATAATTTCACCAATAAAGAGAAACTTTCTTCTTTGCTTCTTTGTCTTTCTTTTTACACCTCTATCATTTATCATCTTTTTAGCCTGTCGACAAATTGACGAGTTCGTGAACTGCCTATTTTACCAATAAGGCAAAAATTCCTTAGGAAAAAAAAGAGTTTTTTCCCTTCTTTCCGCAACCTACAAGTTAATTTGAACTTAGAACACTTAAGGTTCACCTATTTGGATGACAAGACAAAATAGGTAATAGTACCTACTGAGCTGATTGAGTAGCTAGTGTAGGAGGCCACCACACATAGCAGGTCAACATGTAGAGTTATTTGATCCTATTGCATGGATGAGAGTAGTCCATGAGGAGGGATAGGTAGCATGAGATCAACTCGAGGTCGAGAGAGATTAGGTGATCCAGAGGGCAGAGAGTGCTGAGGAGGAACGAGATGCACTTAAGATACAACTAGATTAGTATAGGGTAGTAGCAACACCAGGGATTGACCATGGTTTTATGAGTTATCTACAAGCGGAGGTGGACCGGCTACGAGTCGAGAGAGATTAGTTTCAGAAATTGTATATAGATTCTACACAGGAGAGGGGCAAGATTAGGGGTGTATGATCACAGAGTACCACTAGGAGTTACTCACAATCCGTAGCCTCACATAGATAGTCTTCTATCACTTAGGCTCCACCAGGTCCTGAGGGATTTGGATGCCATGGTCCAACACCTTGATGAGATTCTTATGTATTGTATTATGATACACCACATTTTGATGTAGTGGTGGATTTTTTATTGTTATGTACTCAAACTCTTATGATTATATATATAATGTTTTGATTTTATGATTAGATTCTATATGTGACTTACTTGTCATGTAAATGCAACAATGATCTAATGATTGAAATGTATGTCAAAGTTAAATGCAATTGTGATTTGTGTAAACAACTAACTGTAATTGTTTAACAAATGCAACAATGATTTAATTGATACATGTATGTAATTGAACAAACACACATATATATTTTATTACAGTGTATACACATGTTAGAATAATACAATTGTGATCTAATTAACAACATTGCGATATTGTTAAATTAGATACAACAATGATTAATAAACATGGTGCAGAGTTCAAGAATTACCTTGAGGAGCAAGGTGAAATCTAATTGGGTAATCTAATCTCTGCTCTGTGTTTTTTGTTCTAAGTTCAAGCCATGGATACTTTCTGGGTCAAAGTTTATATTTGTATAGTTTATTTGGGTATGAGACATCAGTCTCCTCTAAAGGAAAATATATGTCTAGGACAGTATGTCCTGCGAGGCATTTTGATAAGTTTCTCGACCCTGCGCAGTCTTTTTGAATAGTTATCAGTTGCATAGTGTAGGCTTCTTTGTTAGTATATAGTGACAGCAGTCAAAGTCCTAATGAACTTTGTCAGTTAGACAAAGCTAAGCTGTATATTTCTCTTTCATATAATATAATACAATCTCTCTTATGTAGCACAAAAAAACATGGTGCATATATAACATTTTATATGCTAACAACTAAGTAATTTTTCTAAACTAAGAAAAACACATCAAAGAATCAAGACAAACTATAAATTTTGTCAAGATTGAAGCAAGCAATAAAATAGAAAAATTGAATTTACTATCTAACAATCATTTGCTTTATAAAGAAAGTATTAGCATACAAATGAAAATAAAGATTAAGTTTAATATCTATGCAAATGTATAGTGTTAATAGGTTCTTTGAGAGGCGTACCGTGCATATCAGATAATTTATATGCACCTGATCCAAAGACTTCAGTGATGATGTATGGTCCTAGCCAGTTCGGGCTGAATTTCCCTTTTTTGATAGAGGTGCATTGACATTGCATTGATTTTCGTAGAGTACAAGATCTCCAATCTCAAATGAATGATGAGTAACACGTTCATTGTATGAGTGTTGAATTGTCTTTTGATGGGCTTTGAGATGTTCGAGAGCATTTATGCATTGTTCATTGAGCATCTCAAGTTGTTGAATTCATAGTTCTTTTTTAGTATTTTCATCAAGAATGTCATTGAGAGAAATTCACAATGAAGGAATTTCTAACTCCAAAGGCATGATCGCATTGGCACCATACATGAGTTTGTACAGGGTAGTACATGTATCTATATGTGAATACTTGTTTGGTAGGCCCACAATGCATAAGATAGTTGAGTATGTCAATCCTTTTGATGTTTATTAATAGTTTTCTGAGGGATTTGTCCAATTATTTTATTAGAATCTTCCGCTTGTCTATTTTATTAAGGATAGTAAGGTGTAGAGAAGTAGTATTGAATATGATATTTTTCTAGGAATTTCTTCACATCTTTGTTCTTAAATGATGCACCATTGTCAAAAACCAAAGTGGAAGGAATATCAAATCTAGAGATTAAGTTATCTTGGATAAAATGACATATTACTTCGACAATCGTGGATCAGAGAGGAACTGTTTTGACCCATTTCATGAAGTAGTTAGAAGTTATGAGAATGAAAGTGTGTCCTTGAGATGAAGGAGGTGAAATTTTTCCAATAAGATCCAAGCCCCACATGGAAAATGGCCAAGGTGAAACTTGAGCACGAAGTTCTTGGGCAAGAACTTGAATAAGATTGTTATGGTGTTGACATTGTAGGAACTTTTTTACGAAGGAAAAGGAATCTCGTTCCATGTTCTATCAATAATAACCCATACAAATCAATTTTTGAACCAGAGATTTCCCACCAAAATGTCCTCTGCAAACACCTAAATGTGCCTCTTCTAGGAAAATCAGGATCTTAGATTTATTAAGACAACGAAGGAGAAGACCTTCATAGCTTCGGCAATATAGTATATTTGATAACATTATATAGTGTGCCACAAGTTTGTGTATGCGAGTTCAACCACTTTTGGATGCTAGATCAGGTAAGGTACCATCGTGCAAATATTATAATATATGGGAGTACCATCCAACTGAATCTGGTGCAGGGCACCTAGGAGCACCTTGGTTCCTCAAGTCATTTTGATTTCAATTTTTTTTTAAAGTTGTGGTTTTGTTTGTAATAAGGCTTTAGCCATGATTTTATGGTCCCTTTATGTGTGGTCAAGATGATTGAGGTGATCATATAAACCTCAATCATGCTTAGTCCACTTGGACCCTTGTTGTGCCAATTAGGCCTAGAAGGTCTAAGGATTGGTTTTTGAGTTTTTTGGATTGATTGTGTGTCTTTTCATGTTTTGGGAGTATGGAGGATGTTTAGGTTCCATTAGACAAGCAAAATGAATAGCCATCCTTTAGAAAATGGGAAAACTCCATAATGTCTATTGTTGCCAATAGTGTCAATGACACATTAGACGGTTCAAAACCCACTTTGGGTGGTTGAATGCTGTTGTAGAGGTTAGACACTGACTTGGATCAGTTGAAGAACATTGTATTTCACTCCTGTACGACAGAGGACATTTGGTACGGAGTTTTGAGGCATTGAAACTACAGAAAACAAATTTTCCTACTTTTCTCACTGTGTACAAACTATACGGACTTTTCACGTGTGCAAATGTCATTTTTCTAAAACTAGATTGAGTCAGGGTTTGAATGCATCTAGTTTGAGGTTCTGAAGTGGTCGTAGTGAAAAGTTATTGCATTTTTAATCTGGACTGGTCTAGAAACCCTGTTTTCTAGGGTTGCCCCACAAATTTGACCCTAGAATGCATTCCCACCGATGAAATTTCATGCCACTCAGTGAAATGCAGGCTAGGGGTGTATACTGCTTGATTCCAAAAGCTTTTTGTTGGGAAATACAATCTTCTATTTTTAAGGTGATGCCCTAGGTCAAATATTTCTATGTATTTGACTGAAATTATGCAATTTGGTGATGTAAATGACAAAAGTCTGATAGAGTGAGCGAATGAATGGTGGATTTGAGTTGTTTGGATATGGTAGTCATTCCAAGTTCCTACCCCTAATCTATGCACCCAATTTTGAGCACTCGCTTTGTAACCTAGCCTAAATTGATCAATTAGGCCTAGAAGACCAAATGAGTGTTCTGGATTGCTGGAGTAGAGTTGGAATAGGAGACTTGGGAGTTTGATAGGGTTCCATAGAGGGTATCTAAAACCATCATTTTTTTGGCTAGTCATTTGGGATTTTGTCAAGTTGTGTGAAGAAAACCTAGTTTGGAGGGCTAGTAGCCTTACTAGTCAAGGTATAGGTTGGAGAGTTTTGGGAAGTTGGTGATCAAACCAAGTGTTGGTAAGGTGTTTTCATACCTGTATGAAGGTGTAGACATAGCCTTGAGAGTTGGACAAGAGCCTAAGTAACAAATCCTTCATTTACCCTTGAATGTGCCTTTGATTGTGTTGGATTGAAGAAGTGAAGTGGGTGAGTGGGCTAAGGAGAACAAACTTTCATTGTGTTGTGCTTCCCTTGTGCCACTTTGCATTAGGTGGTATCAAAGCCATCAAAAGAGATGGGAGATAGAGAAGAAGAGGAGGAAGTCCCTTCAAGAGTGACCAATGCCAAATTGGCAAAGATAGTGAGAGAGCAAGCAGCCAAGAACAAAAGGATGGAGGCTGAGATAGAAAAGTTGAAGAAAGACAAAGACAAGAAGAAGAAATCAAAGATCATCTTGGATTCAGATGAAGAGAAAGAAGTGCCTATGGAAGAGCCACAAGGAGGCATGTCAGAGAGACAATTCCTAGATGCACTTGGAAAGTTGAGTAGGAAGGACACTAAGGCAGACTTACCTATGTTTCCTGGTAAGATGAATCCAGAGGAGTGCCTTGATTGGATTGAGGCAATGGAGAACTATTTTGAATGTGAAGAAGTGGCAGAGAATCAGAAAGTGAAGATTGCCAAATCAAGAATGAAAGGACCAGCCTTGAGTTGGTGGAATTTTATTCAAAATGAAAGGATAGAAGATGATAGGAATCCTATCTCTACATGGAGGAAGATGGTACTTAAGATCAAGAAGCAATTTGTCCCTAAAGATTATGAGGTCAACTTGAACAAGAAGTTGCACAACTTGAGACATAAGGACAGGGACGTGAGCACCTACACAGAGGAGTTTCACAAGATGACATTGAAAGCCAAGACGCCTGAGAATGAAAAATAGAAGCTTGCAAGGTATCTTAATGGCCTCAAGTTCTCCATTCAAGATGAATTAACTCTCTTTAATCCGGAGACAGTCCATAAGTGCTTTCAAATGGCATTGAGAATTGAGGATAAACAAAGAAGAAAAGGTGATTCATATAGCAACAACAAAGGTAGAGGAAATCAAAACTTTAGGGGCAGAGGCAGATTTCAAAACAGAGATAATTTCTCTAGACTCCAAGGTGACGAATCACAAGAAGGCAGCCAAGGGTAGGCTGATAAAAATAGTGCTGATAAGGGTCAGTTTAGAGGGAGAGGTAATGGCAGAGGAAGAAGTGGGGGCAAAGGTCCAAATGTGTTTACCGGAAGGTATTTCTCTTGCAATCAGATTGGACATCAGTCCTTTAGATGCCCGAAGAAGATGGGAAACATTGTTGCAAATCAGAAAGAGAGAAGAATACAACTCCTTCAAGAAGAGGACTGTCAAAGCACCACAAGTTATCAAATAGCCTCTTCCAAGTCTGTAGCACCTGAGAGTGGAGAATGCATCATGTTTAATAGATCCCTCATCATGCCAGCCACCAAGGAGCAGCCCCAAAGAAACAACTTGTTTAGAACCACTTGCAAGGTGAAAGGAAAAGTTTGCAAGGTAATAGTAGATTCAGGTTCTTCTAAAAATTTGGCTTCTAATGAAATGGTGACTAAGTTAGGATTTGAAAGAATGCCTCATCCTAACCCCTATAGAGTCTTTTGGCTAACCAAGGAGCAGCAAATTGTAGTAAAAGAGCAATGTTGGGTTGAATTCAAGATAGGTGAATATCATGATAAGGTTCTTTGTGAGATAGTGGATATGGATGCATGCCACCTTCTTCTTGGAAGGCCTTGGCAACATGACACAAGTGCCCAACATGATGGTAAGCAAAATGTGATTTATTTGTCCAAAAATGGTGAAAAGTTTATAATGACTCCTTTGATTGATGATTGCAAAGAGGTCATTTCTAGTTTAGTTATGTTGGTAGGTGAAAAAGAGTTTTTGGCTAACCTCAAGGAAGAGAAAGTGCCATGTTTTGTAGTAGTCCTCAAGCCCAAGGATGTGAATCCCAAGAAGGCCAAAGTGCAGCAACCTCTTTAGAGGATTGGACCAAAGGAAGTGGAAGAACTGTTGGAAAGGTTTCATGATGTGATAGCCGATGAGAGTAAGGATGCTCTTCCACCAAAGAGGGAGATTAGTCATTGCATTGATCTCATCCCCGGATCCACCCTACCAAACCAAGAAGCATACAAGTTGACTCCAGAGCAAAATGCTGAAGTGGCAAGACAAATCCAAGACTTATTGGATAGAGGACTTATCAGGAGGAGTATTAGTCCATGTGTAGTACCTGCAGTGCTTGCACCCAAGAAGGAAGGAACATGGAGACTATGCACTAATTCCAAGGCCATCAATAAGATTACTATCAGGTATAGATTTCCAATGCCTAGAATAGAAGATTTAATGGATTGCTTGGGTAGGGCTAAGTATTTTACCAAGATGGATCTAAAAAGTGGTTACCACCAAATCAAGATAAGGGAGGGGGATGAGTGGAAAACTGCCTTCAAAACCAATGAAGGACTATTTGAATGGGTTGTTATGCCTTTTGGCTTGTCAAATGCACCAAGCACCTTCGTGAGATTGATGAATGAAGTGCTAAAACCTTTCCTTAACAAGTTTATTGTTGTGTATTTGGATGATATATTAGTTTTTAGTGACGGTAAGGAAGATCACATAAGGCATATCCATCAAGTGCTCAGGAGGCTTCAAGAGGAGAAGTTGAGAATCAATCTTGACAAATGTGTCTTCCTACAAGAAGAGTTGATATTCTTGGGGTTTGTCATCTCCAAGGGCAGCCTAAAAATGGATCCAAGCAAAGTGGAAGCCATTCTTAATTGGCCAACACCTACAATAGCCTTGGAGGTAAGGAGTTTCCATGGTTTGTGTAGCTTTTATAGAAAGTTCATTAAGGGGTTTAGTGCTATTTGTGCTCCACTTGTTGACACCATAAAAGGGGGCAAAAAATGTGTATTTGTATGGACAAATGAGGCCAACCAAGCCTTTGAACTGTTAAAGAAAAAAATATCAGAAAAACCAATCCTAGTGCTACCTAATTTTGACAAGGTCTTTGTGGTAGAGTGTGATGCAAGTAAGAGGGCTGTTGGGGGAGTCCTAAGTCAAGATGGAAGGCTTGTAGCATTCTTTAGTGAGAAGTTAAATGAGGCAAAACAAAACTACTCCACCTATGATCTAGAGTTATATGCCATGGTTCAGTCATTGAGGAAATGGAGACACTACTTATTGCCAAAGGAATTTAAAGTTTTTACTGATAACCATGCATTAATTTTCTTGAACAGGTAGCAAAAGTTGATTCACAGACATGTCAAGTGGATGGAGTACATCCAAGCATACACCTCCATAAAACATAAGAAAGGAGTGACCAATAATGTAGCCGATGCCTTAAGTAGGAGGAATCATGTTGTGCAGACCATACAGTTGGAAAGTACAGGTATTCATGCCATCAAAGATCATTATGCAGCAGATGAAGACTTCAAAGAGCCATACCTATCTTGCAAGGCCATGATAGGCAGGTATAACACTGATTTTTTTGATTTTTTGTTACAAGATGGATATCTTTTCAAGGGTAGCCTGTTGTGTATCCCAAGAGGGTCTATTAAAGAGAATATAATCAGGGAAAAGCACTGTGGCAGCATGTCAGGTCACTTTGGTATTGATAAGACCCTAAAATTGGTTAGGAGGTACTATTTTTGGCCAAAATTGCCAACCGATGTAAGGAAGTTTGTTGAAACTTGTCAAATTTGCCAAAGAGCAAAGGGGCATACATCAAATGCAAGTTTATACACTCCTCTACCTATTCCTTCGAAGCCTTGGGATTCCATAAGCATGGACTTTGTACTTGGTTTGCCTAGGACAAAGAATGGACATGACAACATTTTTTTGGTTGTAGATAGGTTCTCAAAAATGGCTCACTTCATCCCATGTAGAACCACACATGATGCCTCACACATAGTAGGTCTTTTCTTTAAAGAAATAGTCAAGTTACATGGTTTACCTTTGTCCATAATCTCAGACAGAGACCCCAAGTTCATAGAACACTTCTGGAGGACACTTTGGAAGAGACTAGGTACAAATTTGTCATTATCATCTGCCTATCACCCTCAGTCTGATGGCCAAACAGAGGTGATTAATAGGTCACTTGGTAACCTCCTAAGATGCCTAACAAAGGAGCAGGGTGCTAGTTGGGATTCCATTTTGGCTCAGGCAGAGTTCTCATACAATGACACTGTCAATAGAAGCACCGGCCTATCTCCTTTCCAAATTGTTTATGGCACTCACCCAAGGGGTATTTTAGAACTTAGGGAGGTTAAAGGACTAGAAAATAGTAGTGCATTGGCTGAAGACTTCATTCAAGTCATGAAAGATGTCCATGAACAAGTACAACAGAAATTGTTGTCCACTTCTCAGAAGTACAAACAATTTGCTGACAGGAAAAGAAGGGATTTGCAGTTCAAAGAAGGGGATTTGGTAATGGTCCATCTGAAGAAGGAGAGGCTCCCTGCAGGTAAACATACCAAGCTACTCATGAAGAAGATTGGGCCTTGTGAAGTGCTCAAGAAATGTGGAGAAAATGCCTATAAAATCAGACTTTCAGATGGCATTACTTTGTCTCCAATTTTTAATGTTTCAGACCTTTATCCCTATAAAGGAACTGATCCTTAGACTATTGTTGAAGAAGATCAAACTGATCAGACACTCTAGGAACTCATTCCTTCATCTCCAAATCAAATTGAGTGCATTTTGGACAAGAGGATTGCAAAACAAACTAGAAGGCACACCTATCATGACTATTTGGTGAAGTGGCTAAACAAACCTCAGGAGGATGCCACTTGGATGAGTAGAGCAGACATTGAGAAGGTAGGTTTCACATTTGACACCATTCCAACTCAAGAGAATTGAGTTCTGTTTGACAGTGGGTGTATGGTGCAGGGCTCCTAGGAGCACCTTGGTTCCTCAAGTCATTTTGATTTCATTTTTTTTGAAAGTTGTGGTTTTGTTTGTAATAAGGCTTTAGCCATGATTTTATGGTCCCTTTATGTGTGGTCAAGATGATTGAGGTGATCATATAAACCTCAATCATGCTTAGTCCACTTGCCAATCAGGCCTAAAAGGTCTAAGGATTGGTTTTTGAGTTTTTTGGATTGATTGTGTGTTTTGTCATGTTTTGGGAGTATGGAGGATGTTTAGGTTCCATTGGACAAGAAAAACAAATCACCATCCTTTGGAAAATGAGAAAACTCCATAATGTCTATTGTTGCCAATAGTGTCAATGACACATTGGACGGTTCAAAACCCACTTTGGGCATTTGAATGCTGTTGTAGAAGTTAGTCACTGACTTGGATCAATTGAAGAACATTGTATTTCACTCCTGTACGACATAGGACATCTGGTACGGAGTTTTGAGGCATTGAAACTACAGAAAACAACAAATTTTCCTACTTTTCTCATTGTGTACAGACTGTACAGACTTGTCACGTGTGCAAATGTCATTTTTCTAAAACTAGACTGAGTCAGGGTTCGAATGCAACTAGTTTGAGGTTCTAAAGTGGTCATAGTGAAAAGTTATTGCATTTTTAATTTGGACTGGTCTAGAAACCCTATTTTCTAGGGTTGTCCCACAAATTTGACCCTAGAATGCATTCCCACCAATGAAATTTCATGCCACTCAGTGAAATGCAGGCTAGGGGTGTATACTACTTGATTCCAAAAGCTTTTTGTTGGGAAATGTAGTCTTCTATTTTTAAGATGATGCCCTAGGTCAAATATCTCTATGTATTTGACTGAAATTATGCAATTTGGTGATGTAAATGACAAAAGTCTGATAGAGTGAGTGAATGAATGGTGGATTTGAGTTGTTTGGGTGATCAATTAGGCCTAGAAGACCAAATGAGTGTTCTGGATTGCTGGAGTAGAGTTGGAACAAGAGACTTGGGAGTTTGATAGGGTTCCATAGAGGGTATCTAAAACCATCATTTGTTTGGCTAGTCATTTGGGATTTTGTCAAGTTGTGTGAAGAAAACCTAGTTTGGAGGGCTAGTAGCCTTACTAGTCAAGGTATAGGTTGGAGAGTTCTGGGAAGTTGGTGATCAAACCAAGTGTTGGTAAGGTGTTTTCAGACCTGCATGAAGGTGTAGACATAGCGTTGAGAGTTGGACAAGAGCCTAAGTAACAAATCCTTCATTTACCCTTGAATGTGCCTTTGATTATGTTGGATTGAAGAAGTGAAGTGGGTGAGTGGGCTAAGGAGAACAAACTTTCTTTGTGTTGTGCTTCCCTTGTGCCACTCTGCATCAGAATCTATGATACTACAAAAGGCAACATCAGAAACTTCTGATATTGAAGGTGATTTGATGATTATGAATGATAAATTGATAATTCCCCAAAGAATTGGCAAGGGGTATAAGGGAAGCAACACTTTCCATTGCATCCGCATGTCAATTGTCTTTTCATGGAATTGTGTTTATTGTAAAGGATGAGAAATTCTTCAATAAAGATAAGGCCAAGTCTTGATACTGAGATAACTTATCTTTCTTTGCTTGATAAAATCCAATGACTTGTCTTATGATCAATTAAGAATCATCAAATATGCAAATGTGTTTAATGTTAAGATCCATTGTGGCACACAAGAAAGCAATAAGGGCTTCGTACTTTGCAATGTTGTTGGTACATAGAAAGTTGAGATGGTAAGATAGAGGAATTGGCTTACCTGATGGAGGTACTAGTATAACACCAGCACTGAAGCTAGTTCGACATCTAGAACCATCGAAGAACAACTTCCACTTACTATCAACATCCGGGGAAAGGATTTGATCATTAGGAAATGATTCTTGATTCAGAATAGAAAATGGTGAAGGAGCTTCAGCGAATTGATCAGTCAACGCTTGACCCTTACTTGCCTTTTCGGAGACAAACTTAAGATCAAATTTTGTTAACAACATAACCCACTTTGCTAAACATCCTAAAAGATCTATTTTAGCAAAGATATTATTCAAAGGATCAAATTTAACAATTACATTAATTTCAACATTTAGTAGATAATGTCTTAGTTTTTGCATTGCAAAAACAAGAGCTAAGCATTGCTTTTCTATCGCAAAGTATTGCATTTCATAATCAATAAAAGTTTGGCTGATATAATATACAACACGTTCTTTGCCATCATCATCATGTTGTGCTAACAATGCTATGAGAGCATTAGGAGATGCAAAAGTGTAGAGAATAAAGGGTCATCCAGAGATGACATATTGTAATAAAGGAGGATTAGCTAAGTAACTTTTGAGATCATCAAAATCTTTTTGGCAATCCCTATCCCAATTAAAGTTAGATTCTTTCTTAAGTAGTTGTGTAAAAGTGTGAGTCTGATCCACGAGTTGTGAAACAAATTGACGAATGGCCTGTATCTTCCCTTGTAAACTACGAAGTTGTGAAATATTTTTAGGAGGTGGCATGTTGACAATGGCATCAATCTTTTTTGTATCCACCTCAATACCATGATGTGAAACTATGAATCCCAATAGCTTATCGCTATCAATGCTAAAGATGCATTTATGAGGATTCAAGTGCATGTTGTATTTACATATATGTTCAAATATTTTATGGAAAATTTTGATGTGATCCTAGCACAAAACAGATTTGACTAGAATGTCATTGACATAATCCTCTAAAATGTTATACATGAAATCATAAAAGATGAGTGTCATAGCACGTTGATAAGTCGCACCAGCATTCTTTAATCCAAATGGCATGACAACCCAATAAAATGTTCTCCAAGGAGTTATAAAAGTTGTATTATATTGATCTTGAGGATTAATGAATATTTGATTATAACCAGAGAAACCATCTATAAAGAAATGTAAGGCATGGCCTACAGTGGAATCGACAATCATATCAATATTAGGAAGAGGAAAACCATCCTTTAAAGATGCTTTATTTAAATCTTGAAAGTCATTGGAAATTCAAATATAGTTGCCAGATTTAGTGACAGCCACAATATTCAAGATCTAAGGCAAGTAGTCAATATGGTGGATAAAGCTTGCTTGAAGAAGCTTCTCTATCTCAGCTTTGACTAACAATGCAACCTTAGGATTCATCTTGCGAATCTTTTGTTTTACAGGTTTAGAGTCAGGATGAATGACGATATTGTGTGTTACTAATTTAGGATCAATGTCAGGCATGTCAGAGTATGCCCAAGCAAAGAGATCAGGTTACTCATGCAAAAGAGAAGTAAGTTCTTAATTTTCTTTAGGATTTAGACAATTTTTGATAGGGATAACATTTTCAAGGTTGTCCTTATCCATCAGGACATCAACAATCTTTCCATTAAGGAGAGAATTGTGGTCTAGGACCTTAGGAGGATGAATGGATTCCATAGGTGATTCATGAGATACCAAAGTACCATTAGAAAAAAAAAAAGCATCTTTCTCAAAGTATGCTTCTACATTTAAACAATAAGGAAATCAATGATCATGATGGTAATGAGGAAAATGATCATAAGCTCCTAAGAATTTAGTCAAAGCTTCATCCATTGAAAAACTATCCAAAGGAACATTTCTAGAATCACAATTTGTGTAAATTAACTCCAGATATACCCAATTAAGTGTTCAAATATGATTTGTAGATGAGGAAATTGTGTTTACATTTAGATTAGGATGACGAGCAACTTTGGTGGGCTATAAAGGATGGTATCCAAGTCTAAACAAGGAGTAATGTGGATTAGCCTCTAAGGGGACTTTAATGCCTTGTTACTTTATACCACAACCATTGTCATTGTATCCACATTGAGAGAGGATTTGAAAACTGTTGGCCCACGATTGCTGTTAAACCAACAGGTCGACCTATCAATTTCTGATACAAGCGCCAGAGTTAATGAATCCACAGGAGGTGATTAGTCCATGTCACAAATCCCACAGGGAGTACTGACCATCTACCAATAAACTCCCCCCAGCGTTACCTGGGGGTATTTGAACCCGTGACCTTTCGCTCTGACACCAATTGTAGGAGTACAATCAACACTGAGAGGGCGGGGTGAATCAGTGTTGAATCTAAAACCAGATATTAGAACTTATCAAATATAACAATGAACTTTATCAAAGAAGTGAGTTAAATGTTCAAACATATAGAACAAATGAATTCACAAGACTTGAGACTATGATACCAAAGATTTTACTAGTGAAAAACCCTCCTGGGGTAGAAAAACCACTCAAAACTATGTCACTGGCTTAATCATGTAAATCAACATACATATAGCCTCACTGGCTTATGAGAGTCTCACTGACAAAACAAGGTCTCATTGACCTATACAATCATTTTAAATACAAGGCAAAATAGCTCAGGGGCAATTCTTGAAGCACTGTCTCATTCAACAAATTTCATATACTCAATATGTCATACTCCTTACTTCAAATACCACACTTCTTACTTCAAACCTCTGCACAAAGAATGATCAATTTTTCATGAAGCCAAATAGATAATTATATCTTTGATATAGAGCACTAATTACAGTCTTCAAAACATCATACAGACTCCTATAAATAATCTCCTGGCACCCTGAGATTCCCTTGGCACAATAAGATTCAATAGAGAGTTTTAAGAACTTATCACTGCCTAATATTCTTCAACCAATTATTATCCTGCATAAATTGATCATTTTCTTCACAAAGGCATAGAGATTACCATCTCACAATCTCAAAGAAACAAACACAGTCTTCAATTTCCTCACATACATCTCTGCAAATAATCCCCTATCACACTGCATATAATATTCATTATGTATAATACATCCCTGCAAATTATATTCAACATACTCTTCATAAATTCAACAAAAGATGAATCCACTTGAAGGTATTAGCTTCACCAACACATAGCAATGATCAGATACCAAAAACACATCGAATAGTTTCCAAAATAAAAAACTCTGGCCTTCGTTGTCACAAAAAGAAGACTAAAAATTAGTCTTTTGTGCTTTAAATAGAAAAAGTCATCAATTTTAGAAATAGTAAGCAACCATTGGGCTTCAGATGCCTTTTAAAACACAGCCACATGATTAGCACTCCCGCTAAACTACCTTTTTGTCTTCGACCGTTCGATTGAGATCTCCCACTAATGTCATTAAAACAACAATGAGATACCTTCTAACATCGTTGGCCCTAGGTGGTAGGGGTTGGTCATCCATCAGGTCGAAGACCCTTAAGATGTGACTTAAGTCACTTTTAACTTGCTCAACTGGTCACTTTCAAAATAGAACTAAAGTAAGTGACGTTCAACTTAGGGTTCTTTAGAATGGGTTTTATGAACTTTCAAATAGGGTTTTGAGACCTTGAACACCTTATTACCAACCCTTAACTATGTCAAATGCATCTTAAACTCACCCCACTAAATGACAAAAACTTTGCATAGTCTACAGAGACATCAAAGAACAAACATTGTCATAAATAAACCTTCATATCACTATCATATGCATTGAGTTCATTAACTTAGGGTTTTTGAAATAGTTTAGGATTTGAAGTCTTTCATTACACAACCCTAAATTAGTCACTAACCATGGATTATTGAACTAAACTAAGTCTGCATCATTTTCATCAGAACCTTGACACAAGAACTTTTAATATGTGTCTTGACAATCACTTGTGCTATGCACCCTGAACACTTAACTCCTAAATCACTTAACACCTGAACACTTTGATTGCATATCAACATGCTTATTGCATTGCAGCTCTATCACAACATGAAGGAATGAATGAGAAAGCATCCTCAACACTACAAATACCACTACAACTCCTCTATATTAAGCACATTGAAGCATGGTATTAAAGCAACATCAACATGAAACACCTTTGACACAATCTGCCACACCTATTTGAGAGAAGACTACAACATCTGAACCAACACGATGAAGTCCTTAAAAGCAACTTTACAATAGTGCTATTGTAATGTACACACCATTACTTTCTCTGCAAGAATCACTTGTTAATCATGAAGATGAGAATGAACACCCATGAACAACATGACCTCATTGCATCTCAAGATCACCTATTTTGACATCAATGGTATTCATGACATCATTACATCTCAAGACCACCTATTTTGACATCAATGGCAAGACAACCAAGATGCTAGACATAACAAACTCCCCCTTTGGCTTTGGCATTGATGTCAAAACACAAGACTACATTTTTTTATCTATCTCTCCCTTTTTGGAAATCAATGGCAAAGTCTGATCTTCAATACAGCCAAAGAAAAAAATGACATCATACCTCTTTTGCTGACAACATACTACTGTACCCAACTTCTAATTTTAGTTTGCACCAACATGAAGAGGAAATAGAATGAAATACAGTCCAAAAATGTGTCCTTTCTGTAATCATGTTCATTGCATGCTTCTCCAGCAAAAGAAACTACCCTGCTATTCCAAACACTAAAACATAAAAAATGCTGCCCCATAAAGAAATGTTCATACAAATCATGAAGAAATGCTACCCCATGAAGAAGTGTTCATGCAGATCATAGAGAAATGCTGCCCCATGAAGAAATATTCATACAAATCATGAAGAAATGCTGCCCCTATTGTTCCAAACTTCAATATACAGAGATACTACCCTACAATTTATCATAGCTACCCTACAACTTTATGAAAACTTAAAAAAAAAAAAACTTTGATTGGATTTTAGGACTTTATATACAAACAATTACTCCCCTTGAATCCATTATCATTATGAACTTATTGAAGAGATGAAAGTGATAAAACCCCAAGTCACTGTCTCAGGGATTCAAACACTTCTTTGGGCAATGGTTTTGTAAAGATATCAGCTAGTTGATCAAATGTATGAACATAATCCAACACCACATTATTTGCAAGTACCTTTTCTCTTAGAAAATGATATCTAATGGCAATATGCTTGGTCCTAGAATGCATGATTGGATTCTTGGACATATTAATAGAACTAGTATTGTCACAAAGAATAGGTATAGGTTTAGATACCTCCACTTTGATGTCTTGAAGTGACTGAACCATCCAAAGAATCTGAGTACAACAAGAAGATGCTGCAATATATTCAGCTTCTGTAGTAGATAAAGAGACACAATCTTGCTTTTTACTATGCCAAGCCACTAATCTACCACCAAGAAAGAAGGCTGCTCCACTTGTACTCTTCATGTCATCAGGACATCCTACCCAATCAACATCTATATATGCAAGAAGAGTGAAATAATTGTGTCTAGGATACCACAACCCAAACTCAAGAATACCCTTAACATATCTAAAAATCCTCTTAACAACATTTAAATGAGATTGTTTAGGACATGCTTGAAATCTTGCTACTAAGCAAACTACCTACATGATATTAGGCCTAGAAGTAGTTAGATACAAGAGGCTGCCAATCATGGATCTATACAAGGACTGTTCCACCTCAGGTGAATCATCATTTTTGCTCAATTTGTACCCTGTTTCCATAGGAGTACCAACAGGTTTACATTCATCCATTTGAAACTTTTAAAGCATTTCTTTGGCATATTTGATTTGTGAGATGAAAATCCTCTTTTCAAGTTGAGACACCTGTAAACCAAAGAAGAAAGACAATTCTCCCAACATAGACATTTCAAATTATGATTTCATGATGTTAGGAAATGAATGGCTCATATCATCATTATTACTTCCAAAAATGATATCATCAACATAAACCACTACAACCAAGATATCTTCACCTTTGGCAATATAGTACAAATTGTTGTCCACACCTCCTTTAGTAAATCCTTGCTCTTGCAAGTACTTATCCAACCTATAGTACCATGCTCTTGGGGCTTGTTTCAAGCCATACAAGGCCTTTTTCAACCTATATACATAATCTGGTTTATCTTTATATTCAAAACCTTTAGGCTGCTCCATGTAAACTTCTTCAAGATCACCATTTAGAAAAGTTGATTTGACATCCATTTGGAACACCTTGAAATTCTTATAAACTGAAAAAACTAAGAACATTCTTATTGCCTCTAATCTAGCCACAGGTGCAAAAGTTTCATCAAAATCAATCCCCTCAATTTGAGAGTAACCTTTACAAACCAATCTAGCTTTATTTCTAACAACTTTTCCCTTATCATCAAGTTTGTTTCTAAATACCTATTTTGCACCAATAACATTTTTACCTTCAGGTCTTGGCACAAGTTCCCATGTCTTGTTCTTCTCTATTTGATTCAATTCCTCTTCCATAGCTTTAATCCAAGCTTCATCCTTGTTGGCCTCTGCATAGCTTTTTGGCTCCATTTCTGATATTAAACAACCATGTGCTTGATTATTTGCAGCAGCAAGTCTTTTCCTTGTTGACATACCAATATCTTTATCTCCAATAATCAACTATTTTGGATGATCTCTTTGTAATGTCTTTGAAGGAGTTTTGGATTTAGATTCAATAGGCTTTTCAAGAGTTTCTTCTTCCACTTGAACTTCCTCTTCTTTTTATGAATGATGTTCTTCATCTTCTTTGTTTTGAATCAGGTACACACATGGCTGCAAATTCTCATCCACCTTCACATTAGTACTTTCTATCACCTTTTTAAGTCTCTTATTAAAACAACATTTGTAGGCTTTACTATGTGTATAATAGCCTAGAAATATGCCCTCATCACACCTAGACTCAAAACTTCCCAAATTATCATTATCTCTCTTAATGAAGCATCTACTACCAAAAATCTTAAAGTAGCCAACATTAGCTGACCATTCTCATGACTTGTTTTGATGTTCATTTTTGTTGATTCTAATAAGGTCTTGAAGACCATTCTCATTCATGTAATAAGGACTATGTCCAAATATCTACATACTGCTATCATGGCATGATGGAATAACTCTAAGGTGTAATAGGTAGTCATACAGTCTTCATGATTGTAAGCCTTGTTAAGGCATGTTCAAAGAGTCTAAGGCATGTCCAAAGAGTCTAAGGTGATGTTCAAAGCCTAATTACATTGTAAACATGTTTGGAGGCAATGTTAAGCCCAAACAATAGATGTAAATCTGCCAAACGGATGTAATTAGTTTGCTGCAGTTAGAAAAATAGAGTAGTTCAGAGAGGAAATTCGATGGTTAGGTAGTTCCATCAAACTCAACCACCCTCTAAATACTCCAAGGTAATGTAGAAGGCTTCTTTTAAGCCATGCCAATGATCATTGTACATGTAGTAGAGTTTTGGAGGAAGAAAACCAATAAAGAAGTTCAGATTTCCTATTTTCCTGTGTAAACTTGTTGTTGCAGGCTATAGTACTCTTCCGTATGGCAGAGTCATAAAGCTTGAGTTGGTGGGATGTTGGAGGTATGAACTAGGTTTAATTTTCATTTGGTTAGAAGTTTTGAAACTCTTCTGTGTGTAAATAAACTGCATTTCTCTTAAGACAGTCCACCATAACCTAGACTAGGGTTTTGATAGAAAATATGTATTTTCTTGCCATTCCACTGACTTGATTCACCTTCGATCAATGTAATGGGTTGCAATAGATCTGTATTAGTATATTACAATGGGTTTTTGGCAGGAAATATGAAGAGAAGGAGTTTTCTTCGAGGAAACCTAACAAAACCATGTGTTAGGTGGTGTTTAAAGGCACATTGAAGGAACCATAGATGCATTTTTGGGAACAGCAGAGAGTATAAGTACAAAACCCACAAAATCCTTTGTTTTGGCATGTATTCTAAATGTTTAAACCTTTGGTTAAGTTTTGGGCTTGCATCCTATAGTAGTCTCTTTGTAATTTTGGCCTAATTAGGGCTCTAGGTCATTGAGAGGGGCTATTGGTTGAGGTATTCTGTCCAAAACAAGCCATACCCAATTTGGGATATGTGATAGGGGGCCATAATGGGTATCTACTGATTGTCTAAGATTTGCATTTGAAGTTATGAGTCAAGAGTTATTAGGACTGTTGTCATTTTGTAGGGCTACAAGCCATTTCTTAGGTTTGTGAAGGAAGTACTAACGAGAAGTTTGGTCTGTCTTAGCCATTGGTTGGAATGGGTCCCACAACATCTAAAAACACCTTTTCCATGAATAAATCAAAGCCCCCAACTTCTATTCCCACTTTTGTGTAAAGACGTTTGATTTTGGGCTTTTGGGTGTAACAGAACCTTGTCATCTAGTCTATCTTCTCCCATCCAATTTGCCTCTACATCATACCATACCATAGTTCATAAGGAGTATGGTTAGATTTTACCCTCAATTGTACTCTATTTTGAGTATATACTGATGTATGGACAACTACCTTCCAATAAGTATTGGGCATATTTGCATCATGAAGTAATGTCCTTGCCATCTCCTTCACATTCCTATTCTTCCTTTCAACTACTCCATTCTGTTGTGGAGTTCTAGGAGATAAAAATTGCATTTTGATCCCATGTTTCTCACAATATTCTTCAAACTCCTTGGATGTATATTCTCCACCATTATCTAACCTTAGACATTTGAGCTTGAAATCTGATTCCTTTTCCACCATCTTCTTAAAAATCTTAAATCTGTCAAAGGCTTCTGATTTGTACTTCAAAAAGGTCACCTAGGTCATTCTTGAAAAGTCATCAACAAAGAGCATAAAATATCTTTCACCTCCTAAAGCCTTAGTCCTTGTAGGATCATAGAAATCTGAATGAACAAGTTGTAGAGGCTTAGAAGAAGAATACTCTTTAACTTTAAAACCGACCTTAGTTTGCTTACCAAATTGGCATTCTTTGCAAGTAGTATTGTTTGGCTTGGAGATGTGTGGCAGATTTCTAACATTCTAATTTTTGCTGATCCTTTCAAGATTATCAAAGTTTATATGACCAAGTCTCTTATGCCATAACCAACTTTCTTCAACTTGACCCATGAAGCAAATATGTCCATCTGCACTTTTATTTCCAGTTTCATGAAGATTATAGATGTTTCCACTTGTCCTTAACCCTGCTGCAATAACCTTTCCTGATTTCCTTTTGATTTTACAACCATGAGCATTAAAAACAACATTGAATCCATTGTCACAAATTTGGCTTACACTCAATAGATTATGTTTTAAGCCTTCAACATAATAAACATCATGTAATGGAGTCTCATCATCTAGAAGAATAGTACCTCTTCCTTTGATCAAAATGCAATCATTATTACCAAACATGATTGATCCTTCAGTAATGTCTTCAAACTTGATGAATTTGTCTTTATCTCCTATCATATGATTAGAATAGCCACTATCTATAACCCATTGTTCCTTCTTCTTTTCATGAAAAGTAGCTTGGACAATCATAGCTTCAATATTCTTGCTCATTATCTTAGGTTTCCAAACAAGCATTTTCTTATCAAAACTTGAAGAGGACATTTTGGAAAGAGCATTTATCCTTGTTTATTGCACTTTTAGGTTAGGTGTACAAATTTTGGCTTTGTGCCCAAAGTTATTGCAATTGAAACACTTCAATCCTCTTAAAAACACAAAAGGATTTCTTGTCAAGAAATTTGCTCTTCTTCTAAAACTAAATCTGCATTCATTTCCTTTGTGTCCATACCTGTTACAACAAAAGTAATAACCAAGAAAATGCATATTATACTTGAAAGATTCATTCCTTTTGAAGTTTGTTGTCTTCATGATGCTTTTATTATTGATATCAGCCTGTTGAAGACTTTTGATATGTGAGCTTTGTCCTTCTTCAAACCCTAGACTAGATTTGTCTTTGAAACCTTTTTGTTTATCCAAAAGAGCATCAAGTTTGTCACTGCTCCTGCACATATCTAGTTTTCTTCTTAAGGCAACAATTTTAGCTTCTAGAGTATGACATTCTTTGACTTTTACATCTAACTCTTTGCTTGTAACATCAATAATTCTTTTACTCTCCTCAAGAGACAAAATTAGGTCTGAAATTTGCTTCTCATAATCAATGACTTTGCTGATCATAACTTCATTGTCCTTTTGAAATTGATTTCTTTGGGCAATTGTCTCCTTTTGAGCTTCTTGACTTCACTTAGATCACACTTCAACTCACCTTCAAGATCAACCATTGCCTCATCACTTTCTGGATGATCTTCACATTTATTATTCTAAATTTCATTTATGACAGCCATGAACAAAGTTTTTGCACCTTCTTCAAATGATTCCTCTAAACCACTATTAGTTATATTGGCATCTTTTACGAACAAACTCTTCTTCTTTTTGAAATTACTTTTCTTTTTGGGATTAAACTATTTCTTCTTGAATTGTTTCTTATTTTCTTCCTCATCACTATTTAGATCTTTATAAGGACATATAGCTGCATAGTGTCCAATTCTTCCACACTCAAAACATTTAAATGGAAGTTTACCTTTATATTTTCCTACTAATCCCTTTTTCAATTTGCTGACAAAGGATGATTTCTGATCATCATCTTCCTCTTCTAAATTTGACTTTAACTCTTTCTCATTTTTAATTGATTTGAATGCAACTTCTTTACTTGATATAGTATCATTACAAATCCTCATCTCAAAAGCAGTGAAGGTACCATGAAGCTCATCAAATGTCACTTTACTCAAATCTCTCTCCTCTACTACAGACACTTTCGATTCATATTTAGGAGTTAGAGTCCTTAAAACTTTAGTTACAATTGCCTTTTCTTCTAAGGTATCACCCAAACCCCTGATTGCATCAACAATCTCATGAACTCTTAGGAGATAAACAACCACCTTCTCATCATCACTCATTTTGAGACTTTCAAATTTAGCCTTGTAAGA
Organism: Cunninghamia lanceolata; assembly: GCA_027924645.1. Classification (NCBI taxonomy): domain Eukaryota; kingdom Viridiplantae; phylum Streptophyta; class Pinopsida; order Cupressales; family Cupressaceae; genus Cunninghamia; species Cunninghamia lanceolata. The sequence continues at coordinate 10,152,396 of BSBN01000677.1, read as the reverse complement.
TTGTAACTTTGCTTCCTTGATTTTATCATCTCCTTGATAGATATTGGATAGCTTATCCCAAATGGCCTTAGCTAATTTACAATCCATGATTTTGACAAGTATCTCATTGGACAACCCACAACATATAGCATTTTTGGCCTTAGCATTTTTTTCATATGCCTTCTTCTCATCAAGAGTAGAGGGAGGATTTGTTGCTTTATACTCATTTTCTATATTAGTATATACATCGTACCCCAAAGAAGACAAATATGACTCCATTCTATACTTCTAGAAAGCAAAGTTAGACCCATCAAATTAAGGTGCCTTGTATGTTGAAAATCCCTCTTGACTTGCCATGACAAGTACTCCACTTATAGGACTTACCCAAGCTGATTAAGCCTCTATAGGGAACTTGGCTCTGATACCAATTATTGGCCCATGATTGTCGTTAAACCAAACGGTCAACCTGTCAATTTCTGATACAAGCGCCAAAGTTAATGAATCCACTGGAGGTGGTTAGTCCATGTCATGAATCGCATAGGGAGCGCTGACCATCTGCCAACAAAAACCTCAACCGTAAATAGATGTCATTTCCAAAGAGGAAGGAAGCACCTAATAGGTCTCATATGTCATAGTGTTAGATTGCACATAAAAACTAAGAGGGCAAGGGTGAATCAATTGTCTATTAAAAAATTAAACCCTCAAAGTAATTCCAAACATCAACCTCTTATTATGCATTAGCAGAATGTAAACATATGAAGCATTAATGCAAACATATTCAAACACATAAGAACACCATATTTATGTGGAAATCCCAAGAAGGGAAAAACCACAGTGAGGATTAGCTCACATATATATGAATAACAACACCGAAATCAAATAGGCTCACTACCTAGAAGAAGGCTCACTGTCAAAAGAAAGGCTCACTGCCAAAAAAAAGGCTCACTGCCCAAAAGAAAGAAGAAAGAAGTAGACTATTATAGAGAAATTCATTATCTCAAAGCAATAGGAGAAATCCACCACTACCACTCCTTGCCATCTGTAACCTTTCACTCATTGCCTCCAGCAACTTCTGGCACATTGAAATATAGATACCATATGCTCACTACATTCCGAAGTCATAAGCATTTAAGCTCACACACAACTCACTGCCCTTGATTCACATCTACATTATATTCTCTACATTGCTCCACTCAACTTCATATTGCATTTATAACATCTACAACCAAGACCTATCTCAATTAGGTCGGTCCTAATGAAGCGTGTGCACCTCAAACGTGCAACACCAATTAGGTCAGAACTAAACACTTCCACGATGGAAAGAAGTGAAAGTGGACCACATCGAGGGTTAACTAGGACTCAAATTTTCACCACCAAGCTACTCATCACATTCACAATCCACAAGGTACCTCCACAAATAGCGCTAGTAAGCTAGGTTGGCCAAACTTGAGCTAATGACCACATCCACACTTCTCCAAGTCTAAAAACATCATGCAGACCAAAGGGAGACACTCCACATCATTCACACACCTTCCCAAAACATTCAGCATCATCAAAATCTTCTGCAATACTGTTGCAACCATTTAAATAAAGAATGTCTTCATTATGCACATCAGGACACACTGCTACTGATCACCAACACAAGAATTGAATCTTGTAGAGCACCCCAACACTAGAAACTTCAAGGGAAGGTAGATACATACAATATAAGCACTCTCCCAAATCCATAAACTAAGAGACCTCAATGCGGAGAAATGCAGAGTAATCTCATTTCTCCAAGACAGTCTTCTACACATGCAAACACTCTGTCAAACACATCTTCCACTGCCACATGATCCAAAACCTCAAATTTTGGATATAACACCTCTTAATACCTCTGATCAACACTTCCAAAATACACAAGCATATCTTCAACTAGGAAGAAATGTGAAGCACAACACTGAGCACATCTCTGTCACACTGCACACCTTCTTATTCAAATTTTCTCATAAGCACTTGGAAACCAAGTGAACTACCTACTAGAGGTTGACATCAATGACAACACCAACAAGTTTCCAACAATCTCCCCCTTTCTCATTGATGGCAACACCAATTCTTTGAAAAACCATCAAGACCAAAAGTGATCAATCAACAGCTTAGTAGTACTCCCCCTGATTGGAACAACTCTCACTCTTCACACACTTTCTTGTGCTAACAACTCTCACTCTTCACACACTTTCCTGTAGTATAGTTTTTTAGCCACTCTATCTCTCTCCCCCTTTGACATCAATGGCAAAGGGGAATAGCTACAACATTAGCAAGTACTTGCTCTATTTCCACTGCTCTCAATTTTTTGCACTCTCCCCCTTAAGGTCATAAAATATGCTCCATCTGACTGCATCAATCAATAGTATCACTACCTACTCCCCCTGAGAGGTAGCCTTCAACATTAGTCCAGGACCAAAAATGTATCTTCAAATTCTTCTTGGACAGATGCACACAATTATGCATCTAGTTAAAAGGATGGACAATAACCCCTAACTTCTGTCAAAGATACTCAAAGGTATCCTTAGGAAGAGCCTTTGTAAAGATGTCTGCAACTTGATCCTTGGTGGGTACATACTCCAATTTCACCTAATTCTCTCCAACCTTCTCTCTTAGGAAGTGATACCAGATTGAAATATGCTTTGTCCTTGAATGCATTACCGGATTCTTTGAAATGTTGATAGCACTTTTATTATCACATAAGATAGGAATAGGTTCATCATATGACACTTTGATATTCTTCAATGTTTGCTTCATCCATAACACTTGTGTGCAGCAAGATGTTGCTGCAATGTACTCTACCTCTACAGTAGATAATGACATTGAGTCACTCTTCTTACTTAACCATGAGACAAGTCTGCTTCCCAAAAAGAAAGTGCCACCACTTGTACTCCTATCATCTGTACATCCTACCCAATCTGCATCTATATATGCACTCAGGGAGAAATCAATATCCTTGGGATACCATAGGACAAACTCTAGAGTACCTTTCAAGTATCTGAATATCCTCTTTATTGTTAAAACATGTGACTCTCTGGGATCTACTTGAAATCTAGCCACAAGGCAAATTGCATGCATGATATCTAGTCTAGTAGCAGTCAGGTATAACAGTCCACTAATCATTGATCTATACTTTCTCTGATCAGCCTTAGGAGTTTCACCATCTTTACTTAACTTACAACCAATAGTCATGGGAGTACACACCAGTTTGGAGTTTTCCATTCCAAACTTCTTCAACATTTCCTTAGCATACTTTGACTGTGAAATGAAAATACCTTTTTTTTTATTGATTGATTTGTAACCCAGGGAAGAAATTCATTTCCCTACACATTGACATTTCAAATTCTTTTTGCATCTCTTCTATAAATTTCTTGCACATACCTTCATTACCTCCAAAGATTATATCATCAACATCTACTTCCACAATCAGGATTTGAACTTCTTCAACTTTGAAATACAAATTTCTATCTGTAGTTCCCTTTTTGAAACCTTGTTGCAGCAGGTACCTATCCAACCTTGCATACCAAGCTCGAGGAGCCTGTTTGAGTCCATACAATGCCTTCTTCAATCTATAGACCATATTTGGATCATCTAATAACTAAAAGCCTTTAAGTTGTTCAATGTATACTTCTTCCAATTCTTCATTCAAGAATGCATATTTCACGTCCATCTGATAGACTTTGAAGTCCTTATGAGTTGCAAAGGCCAATAACATTCTAATGGCCTCCAACCTTGCCACTAGAGAAAATTTTTCCTCATAATCTATTCCATCCACTTGTGAGTAGCCTTTACACACAAGCCTAGCCTTATTTATGACTACTTCTCCATTCTCATTCAATTTGTTCCAGAAGACTCATTTAGTTCCTATCACATTTTTGTCTGCTGGTCTTGGGATAACTTCCCAAGTTTGATTCTTCTCAATCTACATCAATTCTTCTTCCATATCTTTGATCCAGTCCTCATATTTGCATGCTTCAGTCATTGTTTTGGGTTCTATTTTAGACAATAAGCACAAATTTACCTATTCATCTACCATAGCAATACTTCTGCTCAACACACCCTTATTCTTATCTCCAATGATCTGATCTTCAGAATGATTCTTCTACACATACTTGGGGGTCTTAGGAATCCTTTCTGGAGCATCTTCATCAAATTGCTTCTCCTTTTCATTTTCTTCTTCTCTGCAAGGGATCTCATTAGATTCATATCCTTCTATTAACACTGAACTTTGATATGGTTCTTCATCCACTTTCATAGTTGCACTTTCCACTAATTTCTTCAGTCTCTTGTTGTAGCACCATAGCTCATATGGAGTCTTTGAACTATTGGTCCTTGCTTGCACTTTGTTTTGTATGTATACTGCAGTGTGAATAGCTTCTTTCCAATATATATCTGGTAAATTTGCTTCTTTCAACATTGTCCTTGCTGCTTCCTAAACTGTCATATTCTTTCTTTCTACCACTCCATTCTGCTGAGGAGTTCTAGGGGCTGACAAATGCCTCTTTATTCCATGATCTTCACAAAAGAAGTTATACTCATTAGAGGTGAACTCACCACCTCTATCAGACCTCAAACACTTGATCTTCAAATCAATTTAATTTTCAACCATAACTTTGAATGCTTTAAACCTATCTAGAGCTTCTAACTTTTCTTTGAGAAAAGTTACCCAAGTCATTCTAGAGTAATCACCAATCAATAACATGAAATACATGTCACTTTGAAAGCTTCCTACTCTTGTAGGTTCGTACAAATCTGTATGCACCAACTCCAGAGGTGTGGTGGTAGAATACTCTTTGATCTTGAAGTTCTTCCTTGTTTTCTTCCCAATCTAAGATTCCTTGTAGGTTGCATTGATAGGCTTTGTAATTCTTGGCAAATCCCTCACTGCTTGAGTAGAGCTAATCCTCACTAGACTGTCAAAATTGATGTGACACATTCTTCTATGCCATAACCAACTTTCATTAACTTGAGTAATGAAGCACATACCATTAGCACCTTTGAGCTGATATATATTTGCTTTTGTCCTTGTTCCTATAGCAACCAGAGTTCCAAAATTTTCTTTTATGATTTTACAGCTACCATCCTGAAATACAAGGTTATATCCTCTGCTACACATTTGTCCTACACTAAGAAGAATATGTTAGAGACCCTAGACATAGAGAACATCATCTATATTGTGTTTGCCATAAAAATTGATTAAACCTTTTCCACAGATCTTAGCAGATTCATTATCTCCAAACATAACAAAACCTCCATCAAAATTTTCAAGCTTCACAAAATTATTCTTATCTCCTACAATATGATTTAAACACCCACTATAAATTAACTAGTGGTTCTCCTCTTCTCTTTTATGGAAAGCAATTACCAAAGCTCCTTTGATATTTTGCTCTATTTCCAGAGCAATTTCCTTCATACTCCTTTCAAAATTAGTTCCAACATTCAAAGCCATAAACAAGCATTCATTGCTTTCATCATCCATATAGTCAAACTCATCATCAAATATGCTATCATCCTCCTTAACATAATAACTTCTCCTAAATGATTTACCTTTGTTGTCCTTGTATTTGTCATTTGAAACTTTGATTGGACATTTTAAATCATAATGACCTATCTTTCCACTATTAAAGCATTTGAAAGGTAACTTACCTTTGTATTTTCCAAAGCCATTTTTCAATCTACTTACAAAATTTGCTTCCACTTCATCAAAGTCTATGAATTTGATTCAACATTATTTTCTGTCTTGCTAGCCTTAAAGCAGTTTCTTTTCCTGAATCATCTTGACCAAATTCTCTTATCTCAAAAGTAGTTAGAGTACCAAACATTTGTTCCCTATAATACTTGTCCAAATTTGAGTTTCTTCAATAGCAGAAACTTTAGCACTATAAGACTTTGGAAGAGTTCTTCGTACCTTCTTTACCACTTCATTTTCGTCCAACTTTCCACTAAGACCATTGATGGAGTTGACAACCTCATCTACTCTCTACATGTAGCTTGCAATATTTTCATCCTCTAACATCTTTAGGATTTCAAACTTGGTCTTAAAAATCTACAACTTTTCTTGCTTGACCTTGTCATCTCCTTCATAGGTACTCTCCAGCTTCTTCCAGATCTCATGAGTAGTTTTGTAACTCATCACCTTCACTAGTTCAGAATCAGAGAGACTGTTCAGAAGAACACTCCTTGCCTTGCCATTATTCTCATATTCTTTAATATCACCTTCATCCTTTGGACCATTAGGAGGTATAGTATATATACTATTTGTCAACTATCTTCCATACACCATATCCCAAAGAGACAAGAAATCTTTCCATCCTAGTCTTCCAAAAAACATAATTTGTTCCATCAAACACTGGAACCTCCATACCTTTCTTGTGCGCCATTCAGATCTATCCCAAGTGTTTAAGCTTCTTTAGGGATCTTGGCTCTTATACCAATTGTTAGAATGCATAGGACAACTAAGAGGGGGGGTGAATCAGTTGTCTATTAAAACATTAAACCCTCAAAGTAATTCCAAACATCAACCTCTATTATGCATTAGCAGAATGTAAACATATGAAGCATCAATGCAAACACATTCAAACACATAAGAACACTAGAAATCAACACCGAAATCAAATATGCTCACTGATAAGGTCTCACTACCTAGAAGAAAGGCTCACTGCCAAGGGCACACTGCCCAAAAGAGTGAATAAAGAAGTATAATGTTATAGAGAGATTCACTATCTCAAAGCAATAGGAGAAATCCACCACTGCCACTCCTTGCCATCTGCAACCTTTGGCTCACTACCTCTAGCAACTTCTGGCACACTGAAATGTAGACACCTTCTGCTCACTGCATTCTAGAGTCATAAGCATTTAAGCTAGCACATAACTCACAACCCTTGATTCACATCCTCATATCTTCTCTAAATTGCTCCACTCAACTTCATTTTGCATTTATACCATCTACAACCAAGACCTATCTCAATTAGGTTGGTCCTAATGAAGTGTGTGCACCTCAAATGTGCAACACATATTAGGTCGCCACTAAACATTTCCATGTGGAAAGAAGTGAAAGTGGACCACATCAAGGGTTAACTAGGACTCAAATTTTCATCACCAAGATGCTCATCACATTCACAATCCACAAGGTACCTCTGGAAATGACGCTAGTAAGCCAGGTCGGCCAAACCTAAGCTAATGACCACATCCACACTTCTCTAAGTCCAAAAACATCATGCGGACTAGAGAGAGACACTCCACATCATTCACACACCTTCTCAGAACATTCAACATCATCAAAATCTTCTGCAATACTACTGCACCCATCTGAAATAAAGAATGTATTCATTATGCACATCAGGACACACTGCTACTAATCACCAACACAAGAACTGAATCTTGCAGAACACCCCAACACTAGAAACTTCAAGGGAAGGTAGATACAATATAAGCACTCTCCCAAATCCACAAACCAAGAGACCTCAATGCGGAGAAATGCAAAGCAATCTCATTTCTCCCAGACAATCTTCTACATAGGAAAACACTCTGTCAAACACATCTTCCACTGCCACACGATCCAAAACCTCAAATTCTGGATATAACACCTCTTAATACCTATGATCAACACTTCCAAACCACACAAGCATATCTTCAACTAGGAAGAAATGTGGAGCACAACATTGAGCACATCTCTATCACACTGCACACCTTCTTATCCAAATTTTCTCAAAAGCACTTGGAAACCAAGTGAACTACCTGCTAGAGGTTGACATCAATAATTGTAACACCAACAAGTTTCCAACACCTAGTATAAGAGTAAGTATTGTCATCATTAATTTTCAAAGCAAGTTTAGGTGTCTTAGGAGTAGAAATTGAAGCAACCTTGGAACTTTCTAGCTTTGACAGTGAGACTTCATACTCCCCTACAAAGGTAGGTGTAAAGTCTAACAAACCCCAATCATCACCTAAAAGTGTATTCGAAGGTGAATTAGATTCTTCTAAAATAACCTCCGCATGAGGAGGAGAAGAATTAACTTTAGAAAGAGGAGAAATTAAAGTAAAGGGTTTAAAATAATGTCTATTTTTAGCTTCAGTTTGTAAACAACTTTCCAGAATTGGATCAGTTTCAATTGTTTAGATCTTATTGTCATAAACAAACTTAATTGATTGATGAAGGGTAGACATGACTTCTCCCATGGCATGAATCCAAGGTCTACCAAGAAGATTGTATGAAAGAGAACAAGGCATGACATGGATAAGGGTAGGCAATGTCATAGGTCCAACTTTAACAGGTAAGGTGATAGTACCCAATGACTGTCTACCAATATTATCAAAGCCACGAATGTTGAGTTTGTCTAGTTTAATGAGAGATGTATCGGCATTGATTTTATGTAACAAGTCTATGCCACATACATTAAGAACTGATCCACCATCAATCATGGTATGTCTACCCCTCATTTTATTGATAATGACGAATATCATAAGAGGCTCATATTGCTTTTAAACTTCTATGGGAGGTAATTCATATGGTTGAAAAATGATATCTTGTTTTTCACATGCATACAATCTAACAAGGCTGCTACACCATTCAACTTAACAATAGGTGGAACAATCACCCTTTGTAAAGCTTCGTGGGGCATTCCATGGTATATAGGTGATGTTTGTATCAACTCCCAAAAAGAGATCTTTGTTGGAGTAGCATGGAGCTGCTCAACAAGATCATAATATCTACCAGTATGAGTAGGAAGATGAGGTGCTTGAGAAAGAATAGGTTGAGAAGGTGGAAGAGAAGCTGGAACAAACATGATTGGTTTCTTTTGTTTATTGTTTCTAGTGTTATATGTGTGAGAAACCTCATGATGCATGGGTTATTGCAACCCATTTTGATTGTGTTGATTGTTTCTAGAGATTTGTTTTGCATAGTTTAATATATAACTAGGAGGTCTAGGTGTTTTTGGACAACCACCTATTGTGATAGATTGTGATTGAGGAACATCATTACGAAGATGCACAGTAATTTTGGGTTTCTTGGGCTCTTTTTGGGAACCAAAAATATAAATTGTATTAATGAATCTTTGAAATAGAGATGGTTTAGGAGTCATAGAGGATGATTTCATAGATTTGAAGTCATCCAAGGCTTCATCTAACATGTCAAAATCACCACTACTCACTAGTACAAAAATAGCAATATATGATTAAAAAAACTACTAAAAATTGTATATAAATGACTAAACATGGTTACGTGACCATTAGTAGTTTATTGTCAGTCATTTATAACGTGACCTAATTGATGACTAAACCATTTTTAGTCATTTGTTGGTTGTTTTGATTGATCAATTTGGTAGTATATTTAGTCATTAATTTAGTCATTGATTTAGTCATATATTTAGTCATATTTATTCATTGAGCTTGGTCACATGACCATTAGTAGTTTATTGCCGGTCATTTGTAACCAAATTTTTGTCAATTGATAGTATATTTATTCACTAATTTCTATCAAGTGGTAGTACATTTAGTCATATGTTTAGTCATATTTATTCACTGATTTGTGTCAATTGGTAGTAGATTTAGTTTGATATTTGAGGATTTAAACATAAAACATAGAAATACACATCAATCATCAATTGCACACAATAAGATAGCCATTGAGAAGGCAAAATAGCTAAAATTTATTAAAAGAAAGGTGTTCTTACAGCTTGCACAAGTCTAAAATATCTATCTTGCTTGAAAAATGCTTAGAAATAGAGTATTACAATGTTTATTTTCAGTGACAAGACTGAAAATCTAAGTTACAATGCACAAAAATGACAAGAAAGAAACTTCTCCAAGTTTACAATGCTTTGCCACAAAGTGAACTATTAGTAACTGATTCTCAACTAGCCCAACTGCTGCCACAGGTCATCTAATCCACCCCATCAGTCTAGCACTTGTCCTTGACTACAACCAAAGGAAATGTACTATCATATGTAGTTAGGTTTGTGATAGGATCATAATGTGAAACATGGACTAGATCAAGCTTCCTTAATGAAACATCACTATATTCTTGTGTCTTGTACTGTCATCAACACTGCTTATGGGACATGTTTTTATTGAGTTTGAAGATATCAGGTCCTCTTAGGGCATGGAATCAGATTCTTCCTTCAATGCATCTTTAAAAGACTCTTTATGAGTCTAAACCATTCACTTACCCTACCTCTATTACATTGGACACTAGGTAGACAGTCATATTTAGGGTCCTTGGTCTTCACTCATTGTGATGACTGAACTGTGCATACTTGCTTTCTAGATGATTGCCCTACAACTTTCATGTACTTGCCTTTTAATGCTAACACTGCAATCCTCTATTCCTTTGCTCATGCCACTGAAACCATGCTTACTATGCATGTATCCCTGGGAACCATTGACCATTGCCACTCACCTTGAATATCTTACCTCTATACACTCATTATCTCTCTATTATAGAACAGTCACCCATAAGTATATAGAATTTAGACTTTCATTTGTAGACTGTCATAGGTTTATGAAACTGTCATAATCCTGCAACTATACTTCCATGTAGAATATATGCCTTGTAATAATAGCATTATTAGTGGCTGTCCTTTTTGGTATTTAAGACTTCTATAAATTTGTCTATTGGTTGCTTCCAAAGTCTTGATGAAATGCTAACATCATCACCTTATGACTGTAATCTTCCTCATTGATCTTTGTGCATTGCCAACTACCCTTCCTTTCTCAAAAACTAACACACCACCCTTGATTACAATAGCTTAAGACCCATCTCACTTTGTCTATGGCATGATCTGTGTACTTTATCTCTTACTCACTGTCATTTATGCTCCTTGAGTCTTCATGACTGTCTTCATGACATCTCATATATGAATCTCTCTCCTTTATGAAGCTCTCTCATTTATGCTCCTTGAGTCTTCATGACTGCGTATTGATCATGTCCCATATATGAATCTCTCTCCTTCAATGCAACCAACAATAACCCTAAAATCTTTCCTCCTTTATATGCAACGTACCATCTGATATGAGTAATAGAGTGCTTCCTTTTCCACCATGAATGAATTTGTGCCTGAATACAACCAACAAAATTACTATTAGTCTCAATTCAGAAAGAATAAAAGTCCATTGAATATTGCAAGTTTACAAAAGTAAGTCCAAACATAGCAGAAAGATAAATCAATTAAAAAATTGTAGCCTTGTTAACAAATGCCTTAAACAGAGTGTTCAACATAGGCCTAAAATAGTTTTCAGTACTAGTGAATTTCTCAACCAGATCCCCAAGATTAACTTCTATTAGCCATTCACCATATAAAGCAGTGATAAAAATATGAATAAGTGAAAAATGCTTCTCAAATCCATTTAAGTGTATAGCAAAGCTCTTTTTAGCTAAACAAAATTTAAGTCATCAAAGAGAATAGGACAATAAGAAGAATTCAACAAGAATCATTGATACTTCACAGCCTAAAATGTTTGATCAAAAAAAATTCTAATAGCAACCAAACAATATTTTGATACATACCCTAATAAAAAAAAAAAACTCAACATCAATTAAATATCATCCAGCAAAGGAGAGAAGACTTTAAAGGTATAATTTAACTAGCCTATGACAAAGGGTACTCAAAAATGACATCCTTCCCACAAAATTTTCTGTAAACCCCAGTAAAGGTTTCCAACTTGAATTCTGTGTTATTACGCTCCTTAAGATCCAGATAGACCTGAAAATGGGAAATCACTCAACTAGTCAAAGTCTAAGATGCATAGATATAGCCTGGAACAAGTCTAAAGAAATAGATATATAGGTTTCTTTATCACCAATCATCTTACCTTCTTTATCTTGGAGCCATCAACCTCATATCTAACTCTCTTGCCAACAATCTCTACAGGATAGACAACATCTTCCAAGGTGGCCTCATGGATAATAGTCAATGTTAGAAGAAAATGAAGTAAATATGTCATTGTTCACTATGCATTGACAATATAACTGGCCTTTGAATGATCTTTCTACAAACCTTAGTGGGATCTTTACACATATTTGCACAGGAGTAGGATAAGCTTTCATAAGTCTGATAGAGGTTAAAGTTATGCAGACCTTAACCTAGTTCACAGAGAGGTGTTCTTAAGATTTGATGGACCTGAATAGATACCACACACTATTTTGATACCCTTTTGATGATCCTCTATTATCCTTTTACAAACCCCTTAATATTTTATAAAATTTTTATATAGCATCATACAATTGTAAGAAAATAGAGGTATCAATACAAAACTCCACAAGATATCAATACAGTGCTTATGGTTTCTTCCATCAAAGCATAAAGGATAGAGAAATTTTGTCAGATGTTGTAGTGGCAACTACCCTGGTAGACATGAATGCAAAATGTGGAAAAATAGACAAAGTAGGTGAACTATTTGACAAAATGCCTCAAAGAAATGTGGTCTCATGGATTGTAATAATTGCAAGATATGCACAAATTGAAAATTTTGAGAAGACTTTAGAAATTTTCAAGAAAGCGCAATTGGCAAGTGTAAAGCTAGACTTCACAACCTTTTCCAGCATCCTCCCTGCCTGTGCCAAAATGGGAGCTTTGGAACAAGGTATGGACATCCATCAAAGCATGAAGGATAGAGGAATTTTGTCAGATGTTGTAGTTGCAACTGCCCTAGTTGACATGTATGCAAAATGTGGAACCATGGACAAGGCACATGAATTGTTTGATAGAATGCCTCAAAAAAATGTGGTCTCATGGACTGCAATGATTGCAGGATACATACAAATTAGATTTTTTGAAAAAGCTTTAGAAACTTTCAAGAAAATGCAATTGGCCGGTGTAAAGCCAGACTGCACAACCTTTGCCAGCATCCTCCCTGCTTGTTCCAAAATGGAAGCTTTGGAACAAGGAATAGGCATCCATCAAAGTATAATGGATGGGGGATTTTTGTCAAATATTATAGTTGGACAAAATGCCTCAAAGAGATGTCATCTCTTGGACTACAATTATTGATGGATATGTACAAAATGGATTTGTTGGAAAGGCTTTACAAACTTTCAAGCAAATGCAATTGGCAGGTGTAAATCCAAATTCCACAACCTTTGTCAACATCCTTCCTACCTGTGCCAAAATGGGAGCATTGGAACAAGGTATGGACATCCATCAAAAAGTAATGGATAGAGGAATTTTGTCAAATGTAGTTTCAACTACTCTGGTAGACATGTATGAAAAATGTGGAAGCATTGACAAGGCATGTGAACTATTTGGCAGAATACCTCAAAGAGATGTCATCTCATGGAATACAATGGTTGCAGGATATGCACAAAATGAATTTGTTGAAAAGGATTTAGAAACTTTCAAGGAAATGCAATTAGCAAGTGTAAAGCCAAATTCGACAACCTTTTCTAGCATACTCCCTGCCTGTGCCAAAATGGGAGCTTTGGAACAGGATATGGATATCCATCATAACATAATTGAAGGGGGGTTTTTGTTAGATAGACATGTATGCAAAATGTGGAAGTATAGATAAGGCACATGAACTGTTTGATGGAATGGCTCAAAGAGATGTCATCTCTTGGAATGCAATGATTGCAAGATATGCACAAAATGGATTTTGCATGGATGCCCTCAAAATATTTGAATTAATGAACCACTCTATAACATATCCTAACATTGTAAACTCTAATCTAATGGGCTGACCTTCATTTTCCATGCATACAGATTAAGGTAAAATCTAATGGGCTGACCTGTACAGTAGTTGTCGTCTCTAATAAAACAATTTGACTGACAACACTGCCACTTTCAAAAAATCTTGTAATCTGGTCAATAGCAACCTTCAAATACTCATACATAAGAATGTTATAGATAGAATTATGTCAAAGGAAATTTTCCCTATGGTTAACAACAAACATTAGAATAAAAAAGATATAATCATTAAGAAGCCTAGGGTAGTGAAAACATACAGTCATGTAACATGGGGAAGCTTTGGCATCTAAGCTCCAATCTACCTACCTATCAAAAGGCATATATGAAAATGTTGCATTGAGTGACTCTTCTTCAGTTGCACTCTACAAGAAAAGCAAGACAACCTCACTTTTCACAATTGGTGGATGAATTTTGTGATAAATTAACAATCATTTCATAGACAAAAATTACAAGGTAGTTTCAAAAAAGAAAATTTTAAAACCTAATACAACCTCAACAAGAAGCCCCTCAGGAGATCCTAGTTGGTAAGATTACAGCTTTAGATAAAAAAATTTAGTATCTGGGTATAGTTTAATAGAGCAATGAAGTCCTTCACAAGATAGTTCGGTAAGGTTGTGCCCATCAAATATCAACTTTGAAGCATTGTGTTGCATGTGAACCCTCAAGAAGTGTATGAATTACATTCAGTTTTCCTTGACTTGGAAAAAACATACTCTCTGTATGCTCCTTGTAACCAATAAGTTCATTCAATTGTTTCACTTCCTCTTCTGTTAAGTTCATTGTCTCACTTCCATTATTATTCTTACCATTCTAGGAATCCTTGAAAAGAGAGATGAAGAAATGTCAAGCATAAGTACCTGGTAAAAACTTATCAAGAAGAATAAAATAACATATTAAACATGATACAGATGGAACTTAAAAAACCAACCGGCCAAAATGCCACCAATTTTTTTGCACACAGAGAAACAAATTTATCTTCTAAAATACTCTTGCAAAAGTTATGTCATGTTGAATGATTTCCATTGATATTTATGTGCATACTTTATGCACTATCTCCATATTTCTTCTCTTTTCCAAGTTGATACCTTTGGAAAAATTGTTGTTATTCTTAACATAGCTTTTCTGGCCCCTAATAAGGGCTTTCCCTACTTACAAAGCTCATGCCTCAATTGGTAGCTTAAAAGTCTCATTGTGCATTGTATTTATTGCCAACAAGAGAAGACTTCCCGACTCAAAAAATGCCATAAGGAGGATTCCCCCACTCAACCAATGTGAATGGGAGCAGATGACCCAACAACTTATTGCTCATGGTTTATCTTTCTTATTTTTTTGCTTTTTTATGCAAATGATAGGCAAATGCATATGCAAAAGCACATTCATCATAAATATACCTTGCCCTTTTTTGTTGTTCAATTAGTACTTAACAGGCATACTGCCACCAAGACTTAGCATTAGCACAGACCCCCCCAAAAGGCCAGTAGTGAGCATACTTTAAGTGACAATTGAAGGTTGAAATATTCTCAGCTAGCTTCAACATGTCCTGATATTCTGCCTGTAAAGAAAAGAACCTTTGACCATTATTAAAAAGAGATTTAATATAAAATCAAACCAACACAAACCAATATGGTCCATTCCTTAAAGAAGACCACAGAACAAACCTCAAAAAAATGATTAAAAAAATTCTTACCTGTGACAAGCATAAAGTAACATCATCCAAGTTTACAATTGCTTTTTGTAGTGGTTGATCTGCATTTCTTGAATCTATAGACCCAAATTTCACATATATTGCATCCCCATGTATAGGTTGCAAGAGATAACTATGTTCTTGGGAAGCACATCACCTAGATATTGGTTCTTCTGTCTTTACTCCAGGTTCAAAAATCTTGAGAGAATAATTGTTAATATATAGTAGAGGAAAAGAAAATGCTACCTTTGGAGAAAAGATGAAAGTTTTTCCTCTCTTGATCAAATTTATACCTAACTCCACTCTGAAGGTAGCAAATCTTCCCAAGGTTTACCAATCTCCCATGGCTTGACATCAGAATCAAAGTAAATAGCCAACCGCTCGAACTCCATAGACTTTATGAATTATCATGAAAGGATACGTAGCACCCAAATTTTTCTTTGACTCAAATATTAAAGTTCATTCTTATTGTTCCTATCATTGGCAGTCTGCCACAATATAATTGGATGAAAATGAAGAAGCTCCATAAACAACTAAATCCTAATAATTGAAGTATAGTGACGTACATTCCATGCTTTATAAGCCTTCCAAGCATTCCCAACAACACCAAGAATCACAACTACAACTAGCTGGAACAAAAATATTGTACCAGTCAACTTATCAATCATTGCATCTATAGTTGTAAGCTTAGGTTCTAGTAGATCTCTGATCTGCAAACTAGTTCTCCAATGATGAGTACTAGGTCTATCATAGTCATGCAAGGCTTAACAAATTTGACAAGGCTTCTATGATGTTCTACAACCTTGACATTTCTTGACAGTCCTAAGGATTTGATTTCATAAGCTTCTAAAAGTGTTTTCAAAACTTTGACAAACCCTCTAAGACTAGGTAGGGTTTCCAAAATTTGGACAAGGATTTTAGGATTTAATAGATCTTACTCAAGATTGTGTGGGTTTCCTTAGGGCTTATACAGAGTTATAGGTTATTATGTAATGTATTTGAATGTTTGACGTGGTTCTCACAACTAATGAGCATACCTTAACTATGAACAATCCCTAAAAAACACTAACATGGTCTTCTAAAGGCTTGAAAAGACTCTTTGAGCATTTTATACACTTTAAGACTACTTGACAAGGCTTTAAGGATGCATCACTAACCTTTAATAGTCCTCTTTGCCTTCACATAGACCTAATGAAGACTTGCCACATATTTTTACTTTGCAGACCTCTAATGATCATGTAAACCTCCTAAAATGTACAAGATTTAAGAGTCATGAATTAGTACCCATGTAGTTCAATTTCAAGACATGTATATGTATGAGATTCAACATTTTGTTGGATTTTATCATCCAAAATTATTTCATAGTACTCTATCAGCCCCTTCTATATGGAAACATCAATCAAAAAATATACACGATAAAAATGGGTGACTTTATAAGTAGATAGCTGACAAATAGACCACCACTTAAAAAAACCTTGAATAATATTGCTACAGAACCCTTGTAGTACTCAACAACTTACATTTTTTAATTATTATATTAAAATGTATGTTAATGCTTTTCTAGTGAGGCTGAAAAAAAATTAAGGCTCAAGGAGTTTGAATTGCTTCAAAAGTGTGGCAAATTTATGGTGCATCATGCCAGATCGTTCTATCCACTTTACAATGAAGTGGGTGTTTAGTGAACATGATTAGATACAATGCACTTTATGGTATTCAATGCAACCAGTCTATTAAAGGCTTTTTAAAGTTGTTCTAACAAGACACTTAAAAAAAATAAGCCTCAGTTATTTGAATTGCTTTAAAGTGTTGAAAGATTATGGAGTATCATGCTAGATTGTTTCTATTACAGTGTCACACTTTTAAGTGGATATTTTAAAATCCTAACACTGCAATTTATTTTAAGTGGTCATGTATATATGAGATGGGACATTTCTTCCATAGCTCTTTATGTTTTTTGGTCTGTACTGTATTTCGTGAATACTAAATTTCTATTCAATTCTAGGAAGCATAACCAGTAGAAAATCTCAACCCTTAAGGTCACAGTTGTACATCAGTGCATAAGTTATAACCTTCAGATGTGCTATATTACAATGGTCCCAATATTTTCCAACAACAGAAGGAAATGTAAGCGTTTTTATTCCCAGATTCACCAGAGCCCCACACTAACTCTAGAGCTGCACCGGCAGCTCCATAATCTAAAAAATGCCTTGGCTAGTTCTAGATAACATTAATCTCAATCTCATCGACATTTGAATCCACAAAATGTCTCAGAGAATATAATTCAAAATTTTGGGCAAAGAACATGCACTGCTTAGAAATTGTGTATAACCAAGTTAATACCACTAAATACCTTCTTGAACTCATTCCCTACCATTTGTCTTTGGGGATATCTCAGGAACCCAATTCTGGATAGTATGCTTGGATTTATAAAGATTAAATAAGTAAACACAACTAAGCATTGTAATGTCAATAATTACTACAAAAATCATGAGAAAAGGCATTAACACGTATAGTATCTAAATTAAAACAATTGCTATTTAGAAAAGTCATTATCGCTTTCATATTAACAACTTGTATAAAAAACATTGATAACAATATTGAAATAGGATAACAATTGGTCAACCATCATGAACACAATATGACAAATACTCTATAAGTTATTTTAGAGAAATAGTTAGTAGCATGAGTTATTATATTATCTATGCTAATGACATGCTTACCTCAACTCAGGTGACAACTGCTTATGTAGGCATCTCTAAATAACTCAAATTTGCTCCATTGATTTCTAGCATGTACTCAAAAGTAGTCTTGTCCCTATTTTGAAGTGACAGGGCTGCTTTATAATGAATTAAGTTCTAATAGTATTAAAACACTCAAAAAGGACAAGTCTCAATCCAATATAAATGCAGGGATAATAAACAACATAGTTACATCAAACCAAGATGCAAATCCATACTCTAAAATAATGTGTAGATAAAACAACCATCCATCACGGGGTGGTCGGGTGGCCCGCATACCTGCCAGTCATTTCAACCATTGTTGCAGGGTGGCGAGTAACCCTGCACCCCTGCTCGGACCTTTGCAGATCACTGTGGGGTGGCGGGTGGCACTGCCAACCCGCACCTCCTCTTATGAGCCTTCATGGTAACGTGATATAGAAGCAAACCAAGCTCGATGAAGATTTTACATAGGTTTTTCCAGTGATTTTACATTTACAAGACAAGGATAGCAATAAAATAATCAAAACATGCATCCTTTAAAAAGAAAAATATGTGAAGTTGCAGGACAATCATCAAGAAATACAAGTGTTATTGATAGTGAAGGTAGGCAGTGCAATACAAATCCATGTGATAGTCTCACAAGTGCAAGAGCAAGGAAAAATTATAGAAGAAATGTTGCCTTAATTCACCATCACAAGACACAATCACCTTAACACAAGATAATGAGTCACAATCACCTCATACAAAGATAGTTCATGCAAAAAGGCAAATCTAGGACAAATAATAGACATTGTTAGGTAGACTAATCAAAAGAGTAGAATAATCATATGAGGCCATCTCTGGGATTGAATACCATATATTGAGGAAATTTTCTACCCTGTATAAACCTACCTTCACTTTGTTTGACAGCGCATATGGGTATTGAGAATTGTAATGGCAGTGAGTTGAGGTGGAAGACATTGTGCACAAAGACAATGGGAAAATCACAGTCTTGAGGAGCTAAAGTATAGATCAGACTTGTGAAGAACACCCCATCAAGGTAGAGAGTAGAAACTTTGATGACGGTCCACAATGGTTCTTTAAAGGACAGAGAATCCCAAAGACATCATGATGAACAGGGCCAATGTCCTCAATAGTACTAAAAGATTAGAGGTTTAGATGACTTAGAAGATAGTTTAGTAAAAGAAAGTTAAAGCCTTTGGAAGATATAGTGACATAAAGATTTAAGGGCCTATATAATGGATGTAAATCTTTTTAAGGTATATCTTGCATGGAAGGGACAATATGGTAATGAGTCTCGTTAACAAGAAGATAGATATCATAAAGGAAAAGTTGTAGGTCAAAGATCATGGGGAGAAATGTCATATGAGGACAGGATAAGCACAAGGACAATCATGGCTTGTAAGGGCAGTCATGATGACTATAATCAAGACTATAGGTGGATAGTTGTCACATGAATGTACAGTCACTTAAAATTTGTGTATCACAATCTTTAAAGTTCATCATGCCATGTGACAACTTTAAAGGATAGTTTGAGTACATGAATACAAGATGTGTAAAGAAAGTCATATGAAGGTGGAGTATGGTTCCTAGCATAGTGGACATCTCTTTGAAGTGCATGATTGACAATGTTGGTTGTAGTTTTCAATTTCTTTTCTTGGAACATTGTTAATTCATGACAAGTTATTTGTGATGTTCTTGGTTTTTTGAAGCCATTAAAAGGTGTAAGATGGTAGGAATTAGAAGATCATCCTTACATAGTGATATGAAGGTGAAAGAGTTTATAAAAGAGTAGTAACATAGACTCACTATGAGAAAGCCAAAGATATGTATAGTGAGATCATCACTATAGGCTTTAAGTTAATAATTCAACACAAGACTAGAAGTTTTATTTACTTACATTGAATCTGAAGGATATAACGAACCCTTGCAACATAGGGATTTAATTTCATTTGCCAAGAAAGAGGTTTTTGGTGACAATATTCAAGAGTAGAGAAATAGTGCCATGTAGATGATAGGGATATGAAGTTGTTAAGGTCACAATAAGTGTGTAGGGATGCATGAGAAAGTGGTCTTAAACCATGAAATGAACTCTGTTAAAAGGTAGGGGTAGATTAGTCTAAAATGCATAACATGGAAGCTTATAGGCCTTTCATGAGAAATGGTATAGAAGGTAGCAAAACTATGTGTCAAAAGGACTATGCAAGGGCAATGATCATATAGAAATGATAAGGTTTTTTAATGCCAAAAGACAATGAATACTTAAAATGAGTCTTGTATTGAATGAGGACAAGAAGTTTGCATATGATTCATCACCATGACAGTGTCAAGTGCCAGCTACATGGACAACTCTTAGCTATACCTTGGATTATGAGAGGTTCATGAAGACATGAAAGCAGAGTTTTGAAGAGAACAATGCTCTATTAAATACAATCACATTACAAATGGTAAAAACTTTCACCATGAAGGTCTCCTTGAGCATTCAATAGTGGTAGACCTATTAACAAAGGGAAATGAATTATGTATAAACATTTATAAAAAGGTAGATTGCAGATAATAAAAGATGGTTGTAGACATAAAAGATGATAGTCATTGTCAATGAATATAAGGGCAATCCATATGCAAAAGATACTCTCTATGACTGTAATAAATAGGACAAGTACCATGAAGCTAAGGGAAAATCAAGTAGGGACAGTTACTATAACCAACAGATAGTGACAAAATTTTATGAGGATAGTTAGCTCATACATGATAGTAAATATGACCTTAGTCATAGTTGAAGCTAGCATAAGTGGATATCAAGTAATTGCATTGAGATTGACCTCATTGAAATAGGATAGTCATGGTTATCAATATTTATAAGACGTGAAAGGACAGAGCACAATTATCTTGAAGACTTTTAAACTGTCATCTTCAGATATGAATGACAGTCATGAAAGATCAATCATGAAGGATTGATGGGATAGTTATAGCCACATGACACTGGGTGATAAGGGAGATCTAAAATGATTGTTTATTTAGGTAGAAAAGGATGGATAAAAAGAAAGAGAAGCTATACTCATGATAATTTAGATAAAGAAAACATGCAATGGTAGGTTACTTTTGAACACCCACATCAAAACCTAATGAGATTTGTCTCAAGCATTTGTTTTCAAATGAAAATATTTGAGGACAAAACCTCACAGATTGTTAGTAACTCGAGGAAAAAACCCCTACTAGTTTGTAAATGGCCAAGGATGAAAACCTATTGGCCAAAGAAGTGGTTCTCACCCATAGGTCGTGGCTGAATTTTAATGGTGGTCAACATTGGTGATATCAAGATAGTAAAACATACATATTGCCATTTATTCATCATTATTTTCCTTACAGAGACATACATATTGCCATTCATAACCAGAAAAACTCCTCATAACCAGTAAAACCCATTGACACTTCAACAATGAGACTACTGTCATGTCTTAAACATATCATGGTTTGTGATCTTCTCAAAAGATCTACATTGTGATATGAAAGTATCACCTATGAAGGTGGTTGTTTTCCTAATAAGAGCTTTGACTTCCTAGTTTGGGCTTATGGCAGGGATAAAACCTTCATGAGGAGACAAGAAATCTTTTCCTCAAAACTTCAAACAAAACTAAAAATCCTAACGGCATAGAGTATACTTGACAAGATGTGAGGATGAAAGCTTCCAAGAAAACCTCGAATATTATCTCAACGTGGGCATGATCTGTCCTCAAAACCTTGGACAATCTCCTCATGCATGCAACATGTCTTCAAACCCTTGTGAATCTCTATAGTGTGGATGAATTCAAAGCCAACAAAGAAAGGTTTCTTTAGAGTAACATGCCTTTATCCTAGATCTTCTCAACAATGTGGATAGATGTCGGTGCAACCAACTGCTAGTTCTATGCCATGCCCTCAAAAAATCTTTGGACTTCTTCCAACCAGCAAACTAAAAAAACCCTAACCTTTCTCTTGTTATGTGCCTCAATAGACACAAGGAAATGAAAATTCCCTTTTTCATTGTTTGGTGCCCAAAAAAAAATTAGTCTTTCACTTTCTTTTTTATTACTTTCCACTTTATTTTCCACTTCTCCTTTTTTTTACCCGATGATCAAATTAGTCACTTATGATGATCAAATTAGTCATTTATAGTTGTGTTGCAAAAAATGACTAGAATTTAATCATTTTTAGTTGTCGTGACTAAAAGTATGTCACGTAGTCATTTATTTGTCAAATTCTACTAGTGACTAAATGACTCATCAAATGCATTGAAATCTTGAAGAAAGAAGTCTGACATATTTGCATACCCTACTTTTTTTGAAACTTTATAGAAATGAAGCGAAGAAGAGGGAATGATTTTATGATTTAATGTTGCACAAAATGAAATATTCCAAGCTATGAAAAGAAAAATTTATCCAATTACTAACTAAAACATAGGCAAGATTTTTCAATTTTCAAGCTAGAATTACCATAAAATGAGATTTTTGATAACCTTAATCAATATATATGAATGAATGCAATGTGTGCATATAAAGAATGTGTATCAAACTCAGTTATAATCAGATCTAAAGCTTTACATCAGAAAATTATATTGAATTACAATGATCTTATGAAATGTAAACAATGTAAAAAGTATAGCTTTTTCAAATCTAAATCAAATGCTTGTTTTTCCAATTTCAAATGCCAAAATGCAAAGAATGCACTAAACACAACGGATGATAAGTGTGAGGCCGATTATTTTTCCTTCCTCATTTTGATCATTTTACATTACAGTTGGTGACATTATTAGACTTTCAGAGACTATTGTTCCATTATGCAGATTTGATTATATCTCCTGATCCTAGTTTGACATTGATTAGACATGTGGTGATCCGATTTAAATCATATTTTGATGTTATGATGAGATTAGACATACGAGATATATTAGATGATGATTATAGATGTGATTTCTAGTTTATTATGTGAGTTCATTAATTGATGATGATTATGTGACATTAGATAGAAAATGCAGTTTAATCTTGAATTATGTTGTAAATGATTAATGTTGTATACAATGGCATGAATTTAATTTTAGTTGCTTCGGCTATGATTATTCATGATGTGATTGACACTTGATCTAGTTGTGCATGATTATATTCCCAGGCCACAGGAAATCGGAGGTAGTGTTCACACATATGTTATTCCCTGTGAAACTAATCCAGTCCCAAGAGGGATGAGGATCACGTTTGATCGGATGTTGTTTGAGTACTTGTTTGATTTATTATTTTGTCCTAGTACCCCTTTTTGTTAAATTAATTTATATCATGTGTTGTATATTTTATTGTTTTACACCACTTGATATTGTTTTCATTTATGGGCCATTTAAAGTGAATTTATGACTCCCTAGGTGTACCTTAGTGTCCCAAAACTTACCCTAGGTGGTTACCCTTGGGTCTAGGGTCAATTTTGACAATTAAACCTTGGGGTGACTCACTTTTGGTCACTCTAAACTGAGGTTTAGTCAAAGTGACGAATTTTGAAATGGCTAAGGGTGGGAGATGAGTCATGCTTTGGGAAAGATCCATCTCCCTTCCCAAAGTTTGGGGATCCCTTCACCAAGAAGACTTGGGAGGTCTCCAAGACTCCCAAGTGTGTGGGATCTCCCTCTAAGACTCTCACACATGTGTGAGAGCATCTTGGAGGGAGATGGCTCTCTTGGAGAATAAGAGGATGCCATATGGCATCCCTTATCCTCATGGAGGCTTGAAGGGGATTGCCATCTCACCACTTGGTCTCTCACACATGTGTGAGAGCATAAGTGGATAAGGTGAGGAGTGGGATGGAATTGGAGGGTGATACTTGTCACCCTCACACTTCCTCTCCCTTGCAAGTGGCATGGGATGAGGAAGGAGAAGGTGACAAGTGTCACCTTCTCATTCCTCAAGGCCAAATTGGAAGGCCTATATTATCTCCTCTTGAAGAGGAGTGTGGGGTTCTTGCATTTTGGATTTTCTTTCTATTCTTGGAGTTTTTTTTGAGTTAGAGAAATTTGGAGATTGGGAGACTTGGAGAAGCTTGGAGCTCTCCAAACATGCTTCCATTGTTAGGGCTTTTGAAGGTAAGCTCCATGGCTATGGCCATTTTCCCTTGTATATTTCATTTATGTTGTGTTTGTGGTTTTATGTTGATTGTTGTTTTCATTTTTGTGTGGGTTGGGAGTTTGGTGAGAGCACCTCCATTTGGAGGTAAGGCTCAACTTGTATGGGGTAGGGGATAGTGAACCTCCTCGAGGTCACCTCCTTATTTTTGTGTTACTTATAGCCTTGAGGGCTTTTCTATGGTGTGAGCATTTTTTATGGCAAGAGTGCCATGATATTTTTTTTTGAGTTATTTGTGCATTTTGTGGTTGTGGCTTGAGGCCTTGAGACTTGATGACTTTGAGATCATGGAGTGACCTCTTGAGTTGAGGGGTCCACTCCCCTACCCCCATCAAACTCCTTTTCATGAGTTTAGTTTTGTGCAAACCTTGGGAAATTTATGTGTGTTTGGAAAATTGCATCATTGTGGTGTGTGTGTCATACCGTGTGAATCCTACCTCCCCAGCTTGGGGGTGATCCACTAACAGGTCTATGGTAGGGAGGAGGGTGTTCCCTTGTGGCTTGGTTTTCCCCTTTTGGTGTTGTATTATTGCAGGTCTGTTTTTGAAGAAATGGAGCTTTGGAGAAGTCCATTCTTACCTTGCTTGCATTATTTTGGTTGGCTGTTGTGAGCCATGGCCTTAGAGGCCTTATTGTAATTATTGGCAAACTACTACTCCCCTTTGTGTTTGCTGTTGTAAGAAAATTTAATGTGAAATGCCCTTATTGTTTTGGTTGTAAATTTTTTTGCACTCTCCATATACTTGTTGTGAAAAGAGTTCTATGTGATAATCCTATTGTAGTGGAATAAATAATATGTTCATTGTGGAGTTGCTTGTGCTTATATGGCTATGGAATGTGGACAAAAGAAAAATAAATTATGTGTTGAAGTGTGATTTTCATTGTATGCCTAAACAGAAATGGGAAATTAATAATGTTGTTTAGTTGTTATATATATGCATGAATAGTAAAGAAAAAAAATATAGTTGTAATTTATTTTAGGAAACAGGAGTTAGTTAAACTCTATATGTTTTTATTTTGTTCTTAGTAAATTTGTTTTCCTCATAATGTTGTTGCTTTAAAAGGGAATAATATGACTGCTTATTTTATTATTGTTGTAAAGAAAAAGAAATGGAGAGGAATTTATTTCAAAAGAAATAATAGTATTCTTCCTATTTGGAATTTTTGCAAAAAAGAAAATTGTACACTGGTTATTTTAAGTTACAAATCTGGTTTTGTTTTATTTCCTTAACATGATTGTGAATATATATATATACACATACATTGATATACTCACAGTTTGCACAGTGAATTAATGTCTTTTTTTAATAGAAATATATATGTTTGCTATATATATGACTTAATGTTATCAAACTGGTTTTAAATAAATTTTATATACCAAACAATACTTATTTTATATTGAATAAAAGAGAAAACTAAATAAAAGATATTAAACATCCCTTGGGGTCGAACCCTAACTAATTGGGATTATAGTCTTTAAATAAAACAAAAAAAAATTGAGGGTTGAGGGGACGGCGGCCATGGCCGTCACCCACCCAACCATTCCATAGCAGCTACGGGGGGGTGTGGAAACGGCTCCTACAGCCGATGGTGTTATATGTTTTGGGAAGCAATTGGTGTGGGGAGGGGGCCATGGCCCCCTCCCCACACCAATTGCTTCCCAAAACATATAACACCATCGGCTGTAGGAGCCATTTCCTCCACTGTGTTCGGCCCTT
This sequence comes from Cunninghamia lanceolata, assembly GCA_027924645.1. NCBI lineage: Eukaryota > Viridiplantae > Streptophyta > Pinopsida > Cupressales > Cupressaceae > Cunninghamia > Cunninghamia lanceolata. The sequence goes on along the minus strand of BSBN01000677.1, from coordinate 10,126,449 downwards.
TGGCTACTTTTCTTTATGCCTGCCATTATCTTCCCTTTTTGATTTGCGATAACAATTAAAAAAAAAAACAAATATATATATTGATAAGTGTATATATATATATATATATATATATTGATAACTGTAATCTAGATGTATATAGACTTCTCTCAGATATTTTTCTTTACCAGCGTATTTATATTATTTTATATATATACATCTATATATAAATACGTTTATACAAATCCTAGGTAAATACGCATTAAGAATACCTCCAGGAGATCAATGTGGCAGCTGTGGGGAAGAAAAGCTCAACCTGCAACAAAAATGGAGAAAACAAAACAAAAGGGAGAAAAGGAAAAACAAAATGAAGAGGCAAAACAAAAGAACAAGATAGGGTTAGGGTTAGGGCATCTCTTGTAGAAACAATAAAATAATAAGTTATGGTTGAGTGGAGGATGAGGGGGAATATTAAAAATGTATTTTATTTATTTTCTCCATTTTACAATGTGCACGGGAATTCTTATTTCCCTCTATTTTTGCTTTTTAAGTCCTTTTGAATTATTTGACTTACTTTGTGCTTCCTTTTAGTTGATTTATTATTCTTTGGGAGTTGGACATTTTAATCCCTTGTGGAAATAATTTGGTGGGATGGGTTGTTTCAATTCATAGTGGGATGCCTTATCCCTTGGTAAGTCATTTATTTTGGCATTCATTTTAATTATTAGCCCATTTAAATTTATGTGTTAGGAAAGCTCTTTATTTAATTTAATTTTGATTTTAATCAATTTTATTCTAGAGGAGATATTTTAATCTACCCTATTTTTTTATTATTATTTTAACTCAGGTTAATTAATAAATATAATTGACAAAATTATATTTATTAATGGACTTAAGTATTGAGTTTTATTTTGGGCCGTTTATTTTAATTCAAATTTTATAAATTTGTTGAATGGTCAAATTTATTTGACTATGGGAATTTATTTAATTTTCCTTATGGTTAATTATTATAATTTTTACATTAATTTCTTCTTGGAGATTTCCTTTTTAAAATTTTTAATTCAAGTATTGAAAACACGTTATGCTGTCGAATTTTTCCTAGAATTTATGGTTTGGTTTTAATGGTTTTTTTTTATCGTGACAATTTTTTTTCACTCCATTTCACCATGCGACCATCATACCATTGGAGTGATATTATATTCAAAATTATTTATGTATTAGAATTAGGGTTTGATTTTGATTCCGTCGAAATCATTTCACCCACCTAGGAAACTTAGGGGTTTGAATTAAATTGATTCTAACCCTAGTAGTGGCGCTCATCGTGTCGCATAACCCCCTAGTCGGTTATCATCACGCAGGGGATTGCGTCGGCAAACGCACTTCCCCGAATATGATTGACATGTTTATGCCTCATGTGTATCACCACCGAGCATGCAGACGCATGCGAGGGGGTTTCTAGGGACATGCAAAAAAGTTTTTTTGATATTTCATGTCATGACCACATGACAAATGTGGACATGACACGTGTGTTGTGTGTCGTGACCATAAGGGAAATGTGGGCATGACAATAAGGTACAAAAAATTAAATCACTTTAATCAAATTAACAATGCTACAAAGATCTAAAACAACTCACTAATCTACAAACCCTAGGTTCAAGACTAGCTAGATTTCTAAGAAAATGCAAGATTTTTGTTACCCTTATGATGGATTAAATGCAAAAAGTGATATATGCAAGTATGAAAATGATGAAAGAACTCAATTTTAATCAGATCTAGGATAGAAAAAAAATATTTTTAGATGAAGAAGGATGTAAGAGTGTAAGACGAGTCGGGTTCACCAAAATGAGAAAAGAGAGATCTAACTTACAAGGTCAAACTAGGTCCAACCCTCTTCCATTAATATTGAGACACAAACCGAGCTTGGTTTCTACCCTTGAGGGAGAGACAAACTACAAGGGTTTTGCTTCTTTGTTGTATAGAGGAGAATTCAAGCAAATTCAACCAAGCAAACTAGGGCAAGAGATCAAACCCTAAATGAGCAAGATTGGCCTACAGATGATTGTTGGAAACAAAAATAGAAAATCTGAAAAGATAGTAGAGATGAAGAGACAAAGCAGAGCAAGAACTTGGAGCTGAATTATCAGAGGTGTGATTCAGGGATGGCAAGGACTAGTAATCCTCAATCATTTGGCTTCCAAGATTATTAGGCATGGAGGTAAGTTATACCTTTCCAATACTCTGTTTCACTAATCTTCCTAGACCTAGGCCAAGGAGCCCAACATGGAATAAGCCATGAAAGTAATCAAGACCTTGGGGCAGTCACCTAGACCAACTTGAGACATCAATACAAACCTCCCAAGCACCTTTGATTAGGTCTTGAATGCCAACGATTAGGACTTTCTTCACAACCCTGTCTAACTCCTTGTAGCCCTCCTTTGACAGTTTCTACCCAATAACTTTCTATTGTGGCACTGTTCCCAAAAACAAAAACTATATTAGAGTACCCATTTGATTGGTACATCACATATCCCAAAGTGACTATAGGTTTCTTTGGAATGTGTGCCCCCAAAATTGACTGTTACTACTGGACAAGGGCTCAATTAGCCCTCTTTTACAAAGAGACCACCCTCTAATGGATCTGCAGAACTCTACCAACCACTTGGACATGTGGGATCTATGCCCAAACAAGGGATTTTGAAGGTTTTAGGGCTCCTATGGCCAGTTAAAGAGATTTATAGTTGTTGTCCCTCTTGAGTAGCCTAATACATGGGTTTATTAGGCTCCCACTCACCAAATAGCAACAAAACTCACACCAATGCACAAAATGAGGATTGGGACACAATAATCTACTAGGCTTTGGTCCATTCCACCAATTGTGGCTTGACAAAGTCAGTGGAATGGCTCAAACACTCATCATTAGGAGAGCAAAACCCTAGTTTGGGGTTTAAGGTGTCTTTGGAAGAAACAGTTACAACTTGCTTAAACTTCAATGTCAAGACCTTAAATCACATGCAACAGATAGTAGACTCCTTCCTCTATCTACCCACAAATAGGTGTCCTCTGAAACAGTCCCATACATGAGAATAGTACAGCCTATAACTTGCAAATAACAGTAAAATAGTAGAAATAACAGAGAATAAGGAGAAATTTCACTTAAAACTGCATCATCAATCCTCATTCGATGTTTTTGAATATTTTTATACATGTTTTGATCAGTTTCAAATCAGTTGGGTCACTCACCAACTGTCAAACTACTTTCCCATTCGTGCCACATGGAATTGCCAACATAGGTTGGCATTTGATGTTTATACACCACTATTCAGAATTTGATCATGTTTAGACCTTATTACAAAGCTTATTATGAAGCTTGAGATGCCAAAACCATACTTATCCTAGTCCTAGACCTCCCTAGGACATTTTATTAGACTCAAAATGCATAAAACATGAGAACAATTTGCATAAGACCATGGAAACATAAGGGTGCTCTGCACCAAGGTGCCAGGGCGTTGGGCACCCTAGACCCTAATTAGGGTTTTGCATAAAGTTAGAACTTTGCCTGACCTATACCTATAAAACCTTCTACCCAGATCTTGTCTTTCAAAACCTATTACTTCAACCTGCACACAAGAGAAGGAAAAATGGTTGTGGCTATATAGGATCCTGCCCTAGTCAAGCCCCTGCTTCAATATTCCTACCTCACGAATAGTAACATGCAAGAACATTCAATAGTAACATTCAATATTCCTACTCAATTTTAGAACAAGATGTTGTGTGTGCTCAAAAACCCCAAGTGCGAGTAGTAACATGCAAGATCTAAGATCAAATAATATCAAACCCCAACCCTAGATGACTCAAGCAAATAGAATGGAATGATACAAAAGATGCTTCACTCAAGGAAGCCTACAACTTCACCTCATGGGTGAAGATTCACCAAAGGTTTACTGAATAAGAAGGTGATGCAACCATTCCAATGGAGGGTACTCAAGCCAATCTCAAGTTGGTGGTTCCAACCATTCTCCCAATCATGCAAAGTTTTTTAACCTGGGAACAAATGAGATAGACTCAATATATCACTTCCTAGCCTTCATACAAATCTTTCCAAGAGCAAAGTTGAACTCTACTTGATCAAATAGAAACTTGCAATAATAGCATGGAGAGCATAATAATAGAGAGTTTTTATCAAGATCACATCTAACTTCTAGTTTCAAATGAAGAGGTTACTTGCTTTTATACAAGGCTTGAGAAATGAGTAATTTGAATTAAAGAGTGGACAACACATGCCAAAAATAAAATTTGAGTTTAGGGTTAGCCTAACCATCATAAAAGCTGACTTATGGACTTAATTTACCTCCCTAAAAACACGGGAGGGACCAAGGCGTTGGGTGCCCTAGGCCCTTTGGGCAAATTAAGTTGCAAGCCCGTATTTAATGTGATGCTAACTCCAAATTTCAAATTTGTTTTCAGGTTACGACAAAACTTTAACCAAAATCATGATATTTCATAGAATCAAGGCCCAATAAGGACTTTAGGGTAGACCTAAAAATGAACTAGGCTTGGGATCACTAAAGGGAGGAGCTAAACATAGTGAAATTGTGCTTACACAACCAAGGAGCACAATTTATGACATAGAAATCAACACCTATCAAGAATTTAACTTTGCATTGTTTATTCACCTTGATTTTTACTCCATCTTTTAGCCAACCTAGAGCATAAGGTTGTGGGTAATCCATTTCTTGTAACCCCAATTCATTTATTAAATTAGCTTGAGAATATGTATTGAAAAAAGAGTTTACCTTTTTCTCCTTATTGTGGATCTTAATATGAAAGAGATTCATCATCTCTTCTTCCTCTTTTTCTTTGAATTTTTCACCTACTATTCACATCTCTGTATGCACAATGCAAGTGATCATCTCATCTAAATTAGAATCCCTTTGAATTTGTGTTTTTTCATCATAATAGTGTTGGCATATGTCTTTCTATTTCCTCATGACAACCTCAAATCCAAGTGTAGCCTCTAGTATTTCTCTTCCACGTGCCCTTATTTTCCATAATGGGTATAATGAATTTTGGTTTCATTCTTTCCTTTGTCCTTCTAGATTTTGTATTAGCATTTTTCTTTATATTTCCCTTGTTTTTCTCCCTATGTTTTTGACCTCCTTGTTGTTGTCCATTTTCTTTGTTTTTATTCCTAAATGAAGATGTATTTTTCTTGTCCAACTCCACATAGCGGGCCTATGCACACACCTCATCAATATCTTGAAGCTTTTCTATAAGCATTGGTGTCTTTAGGTGTCTAAACAACCAACCTATATACTTCATCATCACATCTTTCTCCATAGTGGCATTCCTGCCTAGCTATGCTACCCTCTTCCGAAACTCACTAGTATACTCTATCGAAAGTAATGTTATTGGATAACTCATTATTTTGCATAATAGATGGGATAAAACTATTTTTTCCAAAAGTCTCTTAAAATCTACCCACTTCAAAATGAGAGTAGCTTTTTGGCATTCAAGAGACAATGCATAGATCTTGTACCATGTGAGAACATGTCTTGAAAAATTGACCTTGATAAATTATATTTGTTGTTGAGGAGTAAGATGATGAAGGGTAAAAAACACCTCCATCTACGATATCCACTTATCCAAATTCTTGATACTAATCTCACTATCATTTGATAGTATATCGATCTTTAAATTAGCCTTAAATACACCTTATGTGTATGATTCTTCTTGTTTTGGTTAGGTCTTCATTGGCTCCTATTCTTCCTCATGCTTAAGCATTCCTAGTTTCTTAGACAAGACTTGCATAATTTTTTTTTAACTCAGTCTTCTTCCCCAATGAATCAGAGATCCTTGCACATCTTCTTTGAGTCTTACGAAAAAAATGTCATTGTTAGGTCCTTTCTTTCTCTAGGCATTTCTCTTACAAATCTAATCCACTACATTGTTTCAATATCAAGTTTGTAAGGAACTAGTTGACCTTGTAGATAGCATAAATTACTTTCAACCTTAATCAATAGCTAAAATTTTTGGGCTCTTATACCACTTGATCCATAAATCACTAGATCAATAAACCTGGTGATGCATCATTAATGGATTTCTAATGTTACCAATGTATACACTCAATAAAACTACTCTATAGGCTTCCATCTGTTGCAAGTATGAGGATAACCAGTGTTGTCATTGATGTCAACATACTCATATTGCATTAATGAGAAGGATTGGATGAGCTATGTATTGAGGAAATTAGTCTCAATTAGGAACAATGAAGAACAGTGATGACATTAAGGTAAAAGTCCAAGATAAGATGAATACTAGAGGATGCGTTTTAAAGGGTTTTCCGATATGAGTCTTGAGATGCTCCAGTCAAGATTTTAGAGGTCTGCATGAAGAACTGAAGAAGTTATGGTCGCTCTAGTAGAACCGGTTCCAGCAGATGTTCAGTGGTGACAGAGTATCACAAATTGGTCCGGTGAGCTCCGGAATTGCATTATCTCATTCTACGGATTGGAGGGAGTGTTGAAGAAATCAGTGAGAAGTGACAACTATATTTGTTCATGGTTTGGAGGTCCGAAAGCACCTTTTTCATTGTGACAGTAGTGACAAATTGTGTTCTTGAAGTTCCGGATGAAGAAGAGAAGAATTCCAGTAAGATGATAAAGTGCGGATGTTCTTGGTGACTCAGGAAAGGTTTTGGTGATCCTTGGATCATGTACAATTCTTATTGGAGGTTTGCATTGAAGTTAGAGTTTGGATTTGATGTAAAGGCCACCGGTTGTTGGTGTTCTTCCTGAGACAGGCCAACCGGATGTACTACACGTCTTCCGGATGATCTAAAAATGTTTGCCGACTTAGATGAGTGTTCCTAAGTTGATGCCTTGTATAAATAAAGGATTGCGAAGTCATTCCAAAGGGAAAAAGGTGTGGATGAGTGTGGCATAGCGAAGAAAAGAGCGAAAGGCAGAGCAGGAGTTTTTGGGCTTAAATGGAACTGATCCAGGCATGGTAAAGATGTCAATCTCCAGTTCAAGTTTGTGATACTTGATTACTTTGTAGACAGTGTGTCTCTTGTAGGCAGTGTGCCTCTTGTGAGCAGTGAGCCCTAATTGGCATGTGCCATCTATTTTTCTTATTCTTCTAACAGAGAATAATCCTTGGGTTAATCACCCCGTGGTTTTTCCCTTAACCGGGTTTTCCACGTCAAAATCTTGGTGTCTCATGTGTTGATGTGTATCTGCTCTGGTGTTTATGGTTTATACTTTCATGAATGATTAATTGCTATGCTATTGAATAACAAAGTGGATTAAGTGTTTGAATTGGAAGCAAGTTTAGGATAACTAATTCACCCCCCTCTCAGTTATCAACAATTGGTATCAGAGCCAAGTTCCTCTAAAAAGAGCTTAACCGCTTGAGGAGATCCAGGATGTCATCATACAAAAAGGATAGTCCGAAGTTTGATAGAACCAACTTCTCTCTTTGGAAAGGTCACATGAAATGTCACTTGGAGTGTATGGGAAAGGCATACTTGTCCATGGTCACAAAAGCCTACGTACCTCCACAGGGTGGTCCGACAACTATAAATGAAATCACAGATGCTGAAAACAATCTGCGGACCAAAGAGGCTCTTCTAAGTGCTTTAACTGACTCAGAACTCTCAAATGTTATTGACCTACCAATTGCCTATGAGATCTGGGTCAAATTGGAACTTCTACATGAAGGAGATGAGTATGTTAAGAGTGCAAGGTTGCAGAGTCTCAAAGGGAAATTTGAAATGACCGAGTTTGGAGATGATCCCCCCAAGACTGAATCTGCATTCAAAGCCAGTGCATCTATGAAAGGCAAACAAAGATTTGATCCGGGAGAAAACTCTTCAAGGAAACTGTCATGGTATGATCAAGCAAAAAGAGACATGGAAGAGGAAGAAGCAGAAACAACTCAACTTGAAGCCCTCATTGCAAAAAGACTGCCAAGAGGATCCGGTAAGTATGAAGGAAAATTACCCTTTAAGTGCTTCAACTGCAATAAGATTGGTCATTTTGCCTCAAGATGTCCGAAAAGATCTACAAGGTCAAATTATAACAAACAAAGGTTCCAAAAGAATTGTTATTATGTTCATGAAGAAGATGATAATGAAGGAGTAACAGATGATGAATCAGAAATAGGAAACAAATCTGGAAATGAATGGGTGTTTATTGCCATCAAGGAAGAAGATCCAATGTCCTCTGAATCTATCAATCATAAGGTTGTAGAAAGAGCTTTGGCTACCCAAGTTGAAGAAAAGGATGATTGGGTTATTGACAGTGGATGCTCTCACCATATGACAGGTGACAAGAACAAGTTCTTAGATTTGGAAAGGTATGAAGGAGGAATGGTAAAGTTTGGTGATAATTCTGCTAGCAGAATCAAAGGCAGGGGAACTATTTCTTTTGATGGAAAGAACAAAACAGGTAATGTACTGCATGTTGAAGGATTGAAGCACAATCTTCTCAGTGTTGGACAGTTGGTGGACAAAGGTTATGATCTCTGGTTCAAGAATGGAAGATGCAGGATCTTTGAAAGCTCCGGAACTGAGATTGCATCCAGTACTCAAACAAAAGGTAATATCTTTCATCTAGTTGGTACTAATAAAACTTGTCTGTTTGTTCAAATTGATCAGAGTTGGCTATGGCATAGAAGGATGTGTCATGTAAATTTTGATAACATCATCAAGATAAGCAATACTCAGGCTATAAGAGATCTTCCAAAATTGGTAAAACCTACAAATAGTTTGTGTAAAGAATGTCAGCTAGGTAAACAAAGCAGAGTCTCATTCAAAAGCAAAGATCAGTCCTCTACCGGATTATTGGAATTAGTTCATACTAATCTATGTGTTCTGACAAGAATCAAGAGTATGCAAGGTGATAGATACTTTATGTTACTGATTGATGATCATTTCCAGATGATGTGGGTTACCTTTCTGAAAGAGAAATCAGAAGCTTTTGAGAAGTTCAAAATATTCAAGGCTATGGTAGAGAATCAAACTGGATTAAAACTGAAATGTCTAAGGTTTGATAGAGGTGGTGAATTCACATCCAGTGAGTTCATAGATTTTTGTGAGAAGCATGGCATAAAGAGACAGTTGTCTGCTCCTAGGACTCCACAGTAGAATGGAGTAGTAGAGAGAAAGAACTGAACCATCCAGGAAGCATCTAGGACAATGATGATGGAGGCAAATGTTCCCCAGATGTTTTGGAGAGAAGCTGTCAGCACTGCAGTCTATACTCTCAACCGAGTTCAAATCAGAAGCAATACTAGTAAGACTCCTTATGAACTTTGGTTTGGCATCACTCCTACTGTGAGATATTTCAGAGTATTTGGTAGCAAATGTTACATTAAAAGAGATGAAGATCTAGGAAAGTTTGATGCTAGAAGTGATGAAGGAATTTTCTTGGGTTACTCCACTCAAAGCAAAGCATACCGGTGTTACAATAAGAGACTGAGAAAGATGATAGAAAGTACAAATGTGAAGGTTGATGAAAGAATTGAGAAGCCCTCGAGATTTTATGAATATGATGAAGATGACCAGAATGGTACTCTGGTTCAAGGAGCTCAATCCTCTTCTGAAAGTTAGATTCAGACTAATCCGGTAAATCAGGAAGAAGAGATAGGTCTGAATGAGCCTGATCAAGAAACAGAAGTGCAAAAAACTCCCAAAGTTCCAAGGTATGTAAGACTGAACCACTCTGAAGATCATATTATAGGTGACAAAAGCAAAGGTGTGCAAACTAGAAGGACAATTGCTCAAAATTTAGATGAATATTGTCTGATTTCAAAGATTAAACCTAAGACAATAAATGAAGCCTGCAATGATGAAAACTGGACCAAAGCAATGGAGGAAGAGTTGATGCAAATTGAGAAAAATTACACTTGGGATCTTGTTCCCAGACCTAGAAACAAGAATGTGATTGTAACCAAATGGGTCTTCTGGAACAAACTAAATGAAGTTGGTGAAGTAATCAGAAACAAAGCCAGATTGGTCTGCAAAGGCTACTCTCAAATAAAAGGAATTAATTTTGAAGAAACCTTTGCTCCGGTGGAAAGAATTGAAGTAGTCAGATTATTTCTTGCATTTGCTGCCTTCAAAGACTTCAAGGTATATCAAATGGATGTCAAGTCTGCCTTCCTAAATGGTGATTTGGAAGAAGAAGTATACATTGAGCAATTAGATGGATTTCAATTGTCTGATCATGGTGATATGGTCTGCAGGTTGAAGAAAGCACTATATGGATTGAAGCAAGCCCCAAGAGCTTGGTATGAAAGATTGGATAAACATCTTGTGTAGATTGGTTTGAACAAAGGTACTGCTGACAATAACTTATATTTTAAAATTGATCATGAAAACATCCTGATTGTTGAAGTATTTGTTGATGATATCATTTTTGGAGGAAAAGATAACATGTGTAAAACTTTTGCAAATCAAATGAAAAGTGAATTTGAGATGTCTATGCTTGGTGAAATGAATTTCTTCTTGGGTCTGCAAATTTCTCAATCAAAGAAAGGAATCTTTATTTCTCAGACCAAATATGTGAAAGAATTGTTGAGAAAATTTGAGATGGAAGATTCAAAGCCAATGAATACTCCCTTGGCAACCGAATGCAAGTTAAGCAAAGATGATAACTCTCCTAAGGCAGATTAGACAAAGTACAGATCAATGATTGGTGGATTGTTGTATCTCACTCAAACTAGACCAGATATTATGCAAGTTGTTGGTCTTGTTGCTAGATTCCAAGCTGATCTCAGAGAATCTCATGTCATGGCAATCAAGAGAATTTTTAGATATCTAAAAGGGACAGTGGAGTATGGTTTGTGGTATCCTAGAGATCATGATTTCTCTCTTCATGCATACACAGATGCAGATTGGGCAGGAGATGTGGATGACCGAAAGAGTACCAGTGGTGGAGTATTCTTCTTGGGAAAGAGATTGGTTTCTTGGCTAAGCAAGAAACAAGAAGCAATATCTCTGTCTACAACTGAAGTAGAATACATTGTAGCAGCAAGTAGTTGCACTCAAGTTTTATGGATGAAGCAAATGCTAAGAGATATTAAAGTAGAGTATGAGGAGCCTATCACAATTTTCTGTGATAATTCAAGTGCAATAAATATTTCTAAGAATCCGGTGTTGCATTCTAAGACTAAGCATATATCTATCAAGTTTCACTTTCTGAGAGAGCAAGTGAACAAGGATGAAGTTAGATTGGAGTTTGTGCCCTCAAAGGATCAGATTGCAGATATCTTTACTAAACCTCTTCCTAAGGAATCTTTTGAGTATCTCCAGGAGAAGTTAGGGGTTGTTGCCCCTCCGGTGATGAACTAGGATGCACTGATGTGTATCAGTCCAGTGGATATCATAGTCATATCTTGTGATCCGGATTGGTGATGGGGAGTTGCTACTCAAGGGGAGCAGCTGGTATGATTCTGATGTGTTAAAATTGCAAGTATGAGCCCTTTGCCATTGATGTTAAAGGGGGAGAGAAGACATGTGAAAAACAAGTGGTAGATGATCAAAGGGAGAGCAGTAAAGAAAGAGAAGACATGTGAAGAGTTGCTGCTGATAGGGGGAGCTGTGACAGAAAGGAGAAGTTCTTGTCTTGATGGTTTTTCACATCATATGTTGCCATCAATGACAAAGGGGGAGATTGTTGCAAATATGAGGATAACCAATGTTGTCATTGATGTCAACATACTCATATTGCATTAATGAGAAGGATTGGATGAGCTATTGAGGAAATTAGTCTCAATCAAAAATAGTGAAGAACAGTGATGACATTAAGGTAAAAGTCTAAGATAAGATGAATATCAGAGGATGCGGTTTAAAGGGTTTTCAGATATGAGTCTTGAGATGCTCCAGTCAAGATTTCAGAGGTCCGCATGAAGATCTGAAGAAGTTATTGTCACTCTAGGAGAACCGGTTCCGGCAGATGTTCAGTGGTGACATAGTATCACAGATTGGTCCGGTGAGCTCCGGAATTGCATTATCTCATTCTGCGGATTGGAGAGAGTGTTGAAAAAATCAGTGAGAAGTGACAACTATATTTGTTCATGGTTTGGAGGTCCGGAAGCACCTTTTTCATTGTGACAGTAGCAACAGACTGTGTTCTTGAAGTTTTGGATGAAGAAGAGAAGAATTCCAGTAAGCTGATAAAGTGCGGATGTTCTTGGTGACTTAGGAAAGGTTTTGGTGATCCTTGGATCGTGTACAATTCTTATTGGAGGTTCGCATTGAAGTTAGAGTTTGGATTTGATGTAAAGACCACTGGTTGTTGGTGTTCTTCCTGAGACAGGCCGACCAGATGTACTACACGTCTTCTGGATGATCTAAAAATGTTTGTCGACTTAGATGAGTGTTCCTAAGTCAATGCCTTGTATAAATAAAGGATTACGAAGTCATTCCAAAGGGAAAAAGGTGTGGATGAGTGTGGCATAGCGAAGAAAAGAGTGAAAGGCAGAGCAGGAGTTTTTGGGCTTAAATGGAACTGATCCAGGCATGGTAAAGATGTCAATCTCTAGTTTAAGTTTGTGATACTTGATTACTTTGTAGACAGTGTGTCTCTTGTAGGTAGTGTGCCTCTTGTGAGCAGTGTGCTCGGGCAGTGAGCCCTAATTGGCATGTGCCATCTATTTTTCTTATTCTTCTAACAGAGAATAATCCTTGGGTTAGTCACCCTGTGGTTTTTGCCTTAACCAGGTTTTCCACGTCAAAATCTTGGTGTCTCATGTGTTGATGTGTATCTACTCTGGTGTTTATGGTTTATACTTTCATGAATGATTAATTGCTATGCTATTGAATAACAAAGTGGATTTAAGTGTTTGAATTGGAAGCAAGTTTAGGATAACTGATTCACCCCCCCCCCCTCTCAGTTATCAACACCATCTCACCCATAACATTATTAATGTGCATAAAAAAAGAAATAAATAGTAAAATAGGGGGAAAAACACAAGACAGTCACATAACATAGTAGTTCATCTAGAAAAAAACCAATAGAGTAGAAAAACTCCAAGAAGATTATGCATCTAGCATCTTACTCACTATTTAGTGCTATTGCATAGAGGTTTTATTGTTTAAATGGTCTTAAATATGATTTTACAAACAACAATATAGCTTCCCTTGTATCCACTCTACTCATGCTTCCACAAGAGCCTACAACACACTATTTGTATTATTTAATACAATAGTAAGAGTGTTCTTCTCAGCTAAATGAAACTTCAAAATAAGTATTCAACTAACTTTTATTCATCTCTAGCCTCGCATCGATGGGAGATGGATTGGCTTACCTGGAATGGTAATGACCACTCTTGCATAACCATACATCTACTTACATCTAAACCCAAATGAGCTACCTCCCATCCCTAATGACCTCTAACATAGAATACAAGTTTACTACCTACCAACTAAACATGAACCACTAGCTCCATGGAATGAAAACAAATGTGGTTGTGAAAGAATAACAACACATTAAAATGATGTTTGTGACCATAATGCCTCCCAATGTGAGAAAGAACAAACATGACCTTTTTCAAGTCAAATGACCACAAACAAGGAACACAACCATTCTTTTCATGTTCTTTTATCATAAAATGATTTTCAATAATAATAACCACCAAAACTGATTTGGAACAACTTAAGATATATATTCTCAACACCACAAACCTCCTTACGATGTTCTAAACCATCACCAAAGACCTTTAGATGTGTTTTCCTCCACTCATACACTTGTTGCATATCATTCTAATGCTCTCCATATTATTGAAAGCAATAACAATCATCCCAATAAAAGACCATTTCCCTAATAATCTATGAGGTCAAAAAACACTCCTCAAGTGACCTCATGCATTCTAAGGTGCAAGTTTTAACATATGCAAAACCTGTTATCACCTAGAAATCCACACAACTCTTGTAGTAGCCTACACAACACATGTAGTAGCCTACACATTGTCGTCTGTAGCAACCTTCACATCACATGTAGTAGCTTGTACAATATTTGTAGCACTATTACAAGTGACCTAGAAGTGACCCTACAACATGTGCCTAACTTTTGACCTTCTCGAGCTGAACTATTGAATTGATTTCATATTAGTAAAAGTCATGAAATCAAGGATGTCCATAAAAAGGCATAAGGTGGAGTGGGAAATACACAAAAAATATCAAACCAAGTGGAACATAAAGGCAAAGGTAAAGCTATATAAAGAAATATACGGAAAAGGGTATGAATGAAGATAGCAAAAGGAAAATAAAAATGCACCCCAAGTGGGGGAGAACAAACATGTAAACGAGTATAGAAGGTGAATGTTGTATGAAAAGCACAACAAAGAAAAAATGAAAAAAGGCAAGCGTAAATAAGGAAAATCAAATGACAAAAGTGAAATCTAAACTATAGGTATATATAGATATAAACTAAATGTTACTCACAAATTATTGAACAAACCTTTTAGGTGCAACCTTTGCCTCCAAAGGTGGTGTGTTCATGCTAATCGAGTAGGTCATCATTGTCCCAACAAAAGTCATCAAATTTATCTTCATATTCCTTTGTTTTTTGTTCCTCTTTGCTTGCATTTCAAATTACATGTGTTTCTTCTTGATATTTCTTCATACTAGGTGTGAACACATGATCAATAAGTATAACATTAGGTACTTTCTTTATTACTTGTTCTTGTTTCTTAACTTGTAGTTGTGGTGCAAAGATAGGCATTTGGTGCACCAAAACTCTTGTTTTGGTTTCCATAGTCTTTTGCACATGAAACTCAAGTATTTGTTGAACTTTGTGACTTTTGTTTCTTGCTTTTTCTTTTTTTGACGTGTTCTTTCCTTGTATCCTCATTTTTCTATTTAGGTGCATTAGCCTTGTCTTTAGACGCTATGATTTGTTTGTTGTTTCTTCTTTTGTTGTTCCTATTGTTCTTGAAACATATCTTGAAATGCCTCATAAATGCCTTTCTTCATCTACATATGCAGTTCTTTTAGAGTCGGAACATGTGTCTAAAGTAAAGTGACTCAACTCCATAATTGATTTAGATCTATCTCTTCATATCTTTATAAATCTTCCTTCAAGAAAAATTTAATGCAGTGATGTATCACTGAAGGAATTGTTTTTTTTAATTTTATAGCCATCAACATCCAAGTGATATAAAGAATCTATATGTGGTAAGACTAACATGGCATAGGCCTTATGCCTCTTTTGGTCCAAACTCAAGCAATAAGATGACACAACCCAAGTTCTTAATAGCATTCAATTTGTCATCTTTAAAGATACTCTAAATGAGTGTATAATTGTGGTTTGATATGTGCACTTCTTGAGAGATCTTTTCTACGTATATTATATTGGTTTGTAGAATCAATTAGAACATCACAAATTTACCATTCCCACATCTTTGCTACAATATAAAATGGTTCATAATGATTATTTTGTGGGTTCTCCTCACCATAGAATGAGATTGATGGATTGGGAGGATGAGAAGACGGTGTATCATTAGCTTCAATAGCTCTTATAAAAGCATGATCATGTGATATTTCTTCATTATTTGCATTCTCAACTATAAAATGGGCCTCAACTTGTTTAAATGATGTACAAAAGGATTCATGTAGATTTACAACTAACTATTATTGGGTGGACAAATGGATTTCCGTTATCATTAAACCCTTCAACTTTTATCATGTTGTCAATGAGAGCTCGTACCTTATTCTAAGGTCAATGCAAGATTGAGTATGATGACTTTTTACTTGATGAAAATTGCAATATCCTTGGTCATTACATAAGAGGCTTGTTGGGATCTAATGTATGCACATGAGGAAGAGTGATTAGGTTAGCACTCAACAAGCTTTGAAGAACATCGCCCATAGGTTCTTGAAGTTCAGTAAACTTCCTAGAAGCATTTGGTTTGAACAAAGGAAAAGTGGAAGTGTTAGCTACTTGATGAATATTTTCCTTCATATCATTACCCTTGAAAAAGTTGTTTTGACTTTTTATACTTCGAAGGGTATAAGTATTTTGACTAGATGCCCTATATTTGAAGACGTTCTTGCTAGTAATTTGGATTCTATAGTTTTCATATGTGCCCACAAATCTATGAAATAGGCAAAACTATTGAGATACCCATTGTCTTGGAGTGATCATCTTATAACAAGGACTAAAATTGAATGTCATAATCACTAATGTGTTCATTTTATACTTGGACACATTCAAACAAATCAATAAATGTAGCTCTAAGGCCCATGTTAACTTTGAATTCGTTACAGAACACCTTAGGAAAGTCATTAAATGTGTCAATGGGGCCTTGACGAAGCAAAAAAAACCACTAAATAGCATATCTTTTTAATGTCCATTGAAATAACTTGGTTAATAGGTTGTTCTCCTATAGGAAATTAACACATGCTACCACAAAAGATCTCAACTATATGTTTGTGTCACAGTTTCATCTTTGATGTTGATGTTGATGTTGATGTTGAAAATCGAGGAGCAACAAAGACCATGGGGAAAGGATGGATAACAATCTTATATGATAGTGTTGTATGTCCCGCATTCTTGAATTCCTCATTATCTTGTCCATTTGGTTTAACATCCATTCTCTTTTTTACTTAATCTATCTTGTGTATTAGTGTTAGATTCCCAAAATCATTTGTAGTATTTCTTCTACAAAGAGGATTGCTTCAAACGATAGAAGCCAAAAATGAGAGATCAAATTGCAATCAATACTTGCATGTGCATTAAATTATTCACAAAGTTATAATACATAGTTATACATTCGCATTTGTCAAAAATAGACAAAGCGGAAAAGAAGAAAGCAATCTTATCTTCTGTGATAAGATTGACAACTAATAAAGAAAAATACTTTCCCAATTAACTCCCTAACTTATGCTAATGTGTAAATATTAATTTACATCAACACCCCACAATAAGTGCAACTTAAGGAGATTACACACAAGTTAAAACGAAAGATGGGTCCCGACAACAAGGCCTAATCAAAGATCCATTTACAAACAAGAACCTCTCATAAAGTGGAGAAAAGGAGAAAAACCTAGTGGGAGAAAACTCCTCTCAAAAAAAGAGAAAACAACAAATATGTATAAGTTATGTGAACTTAAAACAAAGTTCATCACAACTACATAATAACTACCTCCCATTAGAGAGCAAATGAATGATATTTTGATTCCGCTCAAAGAAGCAACTCTTATACCAATAATGAGTTCCCGAAAACAGAGACCAATCCACTATCTGCAAACAACATTTCTTCCCTTAGGAAGGAACAGATTCACTCATGTATGTAGAAGCCATTCCCATATCTTGGATGAATAAGGAATCCAAATCCAAATGTATTCTTGTGCCTTTGAATGTTGTCTAAGTGTCATCATGTTGGAAAAAAAATATCTCCTCCAAAATAGGAACTGAGTGTCTAATCAGAGAAGTAGAACCAAGAGAGGACAAAATGTGAACTACATCTGGAAACACAGATGATGAAGTGATGTCATCACTATTATCAAAGATGAAATGAATAGCTTCTAATGTATCCTCCACGTCAGAAATGTGTGATTCCACAAATGAGAATGAGACATCTAATAGATAGGAATCCTAATGAGGTGGATCTAGAAGACTATTATTGTTGTGTTACAATGAATCACTAGAAGCCTTTGAGGAACCAACATTGAACTCAGATGAAGCAATAGGTGATGATGATGTTTTTGCACATGTTGGGTTAGTAGAATTTGGCAAATTGGTGCCATTGGCAATGCAAAGTTGTTTTAACTTATGAAGCTCATAGAGTAAATTTAATTCATCTAATTGTTTCAGCATACATTGATCTATAGTGTGCCTTTTCCTTAGACAATAATCACATGGAAACGTGATTACACTAGCAAAACTACATGCAAAAAATAAGATGTACAAAAGAAGCTCACCCAAAAGAAAAAAAAATTCTCCAGGTGCTAATATGTCCAAATTATTAATCAGGAAGTGTAAAACCAACAAACTGAATAAAATTAATCTAGAGATGAACCTGAAAAAAATATATGGGTGAATGTCTAGAGCTTGTCAATACCTTTCCAATGCCTATTCGATCTTGAAAATCAGAGATTCTGGGTATAAGTTTTTAGCTTAGAAGCCATAAAAGAAACTTGGCTTTCAACCTGCAATAAAATTCACCAACAACATAATCTAGCAAAAAGATCAACAACACTAGATAGAGGATAGAAGCAACTTTCCAACGCCTATTTTTTTGTGAAATTTCGATACTGTATGCCCAAGATATGGTTGTTTCCATAAAACTACTCCTTTAGGCAATGCATTGGAACAACAAAAGGTATTTGGTCAACCATGTGACCAAAGGCTAAGCCTTTGGGCACTAGCACCTAAACAAAAATACCTTTTTAATATTAAAAAATTAATTAAATATCAACTATATCTTCTTTGCACGGAAATCGAGACATCACACAAATCGAGATAGGACAAAAACCATAGTGGCATAAAAATCGAGATGGCTCAAAAATTAAGACAATCTCAAAAAATGATGACAAGGAAATCTAGACAATTGTATGGTTGTACGGATCCATACAATCGTACAGATCTGTACGGTCATATGGATTTTTGGTTACACAAAAACTCAAACCCCAAAATTTTTTCTACGTCTAATTTTTACGTTTGAACAAATGATCTTAAGGTTTTGACACCTTCTAAGCGCAACCATGAGGTGAATTTCACACCTAGAAGCACTGATCACGATCTCATGGCTAAAACCCTTTCAAATTTGAAAAGAAATTGACATATCTAGACCTTTAATACCATGTTAGATTTCAAAAATTATCTGTAATATTTCTTCTACAAAGAGGATTGCTTTAAAAAACAAAAGCCTAAATGTGAGATCAAATTTGCAATCAATACTTGCATGTGCATTAGATTATTCACAAAGGAATAATACATAGCTATACATTCGCATTTGTAAAAAATAGACAAAGCAGAAAAGCAAAAAGCGATCTTATCGTATTTGATAAGATTGACAATTAATAAAGAAAAATCCTTTCGTAATTAACTCCTTAGTTAACTTATGCAATGTGTAAATATTAATTTACACTAACATTAGTGCATCTAAGGTGGAAGAATAAAAGGTAACAAGTAGGTGTTGAGGTCCACTATGGTGTGCGTAAGAAAGTATGTGGGAGGTAAGGGGGTGGATGAGGTGATAGCTTGGGACAAGGGCATAGAAGAAGATTGATACTTGAGAGTGTTTAGGGTATGGGATGTAGTGGTAGATGTGGAAGTGGCATAGCTAAATGGGGTAAAGGTATGCCGAGTAGTGGTAGAGGAAAGAGGCATAGAGGATTAATTCATCATTAGGGTAATGGGTATCTCAGAGGGGTATAGCTAGGAGCTAGGCCATAGAGACAAGGGAAGGTGGCAAAATGATAGAATCTATGTCGGACACTAGAGGTAATAGTGATAAGAGGGTGAGTGGCACTAGCGAGAGTGAGAATGGGTCAATGGAAGAAGTAGATGCACTAGTCAATAAATGAAGCAATCTTAGCACAAAACACTTGCAAAGTCTCTAATCCAAATGGCTTATTAATGAACATCTTATGAACATATCAACTTGTTATGTAGGATTTTTTTTTAGTTACCAAACTAGAAAGTTCATTGGCAAAGTCTTGGTTGTTTAAATGAGCATAATGGTCATAATCCTTATTGTTCTTAGTGCAAGCATCAGAATATATTCCAGTATTAGTGCATGGATCGACCATAGTAGCGTTTAAATGAGCTCTCCTTTGAATGGAAAATTAAGACAAGTAGCTCGTGGCATAAACAAAAGACAAGGATATGAAGCTTATAAAGCATGCTTTGAAATTGAAATATAAAAAAATAACAATGGTATATAGATTTGTGAAACCCTAATATGGTAGCCAAGGGTGGGTCAAGTGGCTAAAAGAGATGTCACAATAAAGCTCAAAACCCCCAATAGAAAAAGGATGTAACAGTGTAAATGCAATGAAGTATAAGAGTGAAAAGGCATAATAGATTTAGAAATAAAATGTAAAATTAGAAAACTATAGATCTAAGAACCCTGATAATTATGAATAGGAAGTAACTAAGTCATGTACGACCAATCAGGTTCACCAAAATATAAACAAACTTTTTGTAAGCTTAGTCTAAGCTAATCAAATGAAATACTTACAACTCAACACAAATCAACCTTGACTAATAATTATGAGTTGCGATATTTCTATGCGTTAATGTATGCTGAAGCAAAAGTTATAGTACATAATGTAAATGCAATGGATAAGAGTACTTAGCTCTATGACTGAAGAATAAATGTCATCTGATAAAAATTTTGAGCTTGACTATTTTTGGTCAAATAAAAGTTGCCTCTCTGTCAATAAAATGCCATGGACCCTACAATGAACCTCTACTCTATCCTAGGTGGAGTTCGTGAATTTTGGTCTAGTCCACAAATATGGATTCATCCTCTATGCACAAATTTGACCCTACTCCATGTACTTCTACCCTACAACTCCAGTAATCAATATTTGTCTACTTCACTCTTTTCTAATATGAGTGGCAATATTTAAAAATACCTTGGAAGGATCACTGTTATGTCACAAGGGGTCATGTTCACCTAGGTCAAACCTAGAAGTGTGTTTAAATGATCAAAGATAGCAATCAAGTGCCCTAAAATGATGTATGTAGATTCGTTACTTCCTTTAATACACCAAATTGAAGTATTTTGCTATTAATTGCTCCTTGACTGCTTTGAGGAATGGAAGAGGATGATCAAATGGGAGAGGATGAGATGATAGATGTAAATGAATGCCTTTTAAATACAAGTGCAAAGCATCAAATCATGCAAATTTGTTTATAGGTGAGAGTCGACCAAATTTGAATTTAAATTTTAAAAAGGTAGGGGTCAAACTTTTGCCCACAAGTTCAACCCTAAAACTGCAAAAATTACTTGGATAGACAAATGGTCATGGTTGTATGGAGGGATGAATATCTAGGTGTGTGTGGTCATAAATGAAGATAAGATGTGAATAAATGTATGCGTGTATAAGCTAGGTGAACAAGCTTAACTTCGCATAAGATTGTACCATTTATTGATATGTACATGTATTAAGACATTCTCCCAAAGTGAACACAAAACTAAATGAGAAATTTTATTATATGTAAGACAAACTCCCAAAATAAATACAAAACTAAATGACAAATGGCATGGGTATCCAAACTTTTGTTACCTTAAAATTACCACATTTAACTAAATTAGAAAACTATAGATATCCCATCCTCTCTTCTCATATTTCTATACCTCAAAATAAATATCATTTTATTATTGACTATATCCATACACTTGTTACAATTCGATAAGACTATTCTATTCCAAATATTATATTAAACTTAAAATATGCTCCCTTCTATATTTGGATATTTCTATGGCTGGTTATAATTATAACTATAAAATTATTAACCTGAATCATAGAATCCTAATGTTACAATTAATTGTAGGACTCTTTATTCTAAATTTTTGTTAACCTAGTATTATTAACATTATTGAACTTACTACATACCCCACACTCTCTTCTCATATTTCTATACCTCATAATAAATATCATTGTATCATTGGTTATACCCATATACTTGTTGCCTTGATGTTACAATTAGCGATAAGACTATTCTATTCCAAATATTATATGAACTTAATACATGCTTCCTCCTCTACATGCATATTTCTATGGATCATTATAAATATACATTTATCATTAATTATACCCATAAAATTATTACCCTGAATCCTAATGTTACAATTAATTATAGGACTGTTCTATCCTAAATATTATATTGAACTTAATAATGCATGCTCCCACCTCTTCCTCTTGTTTCTGTCTCATAATTGCTGGATTTGTCACATCTAGAATCATTCACGACTTAAAAACAATACAAAATAGTCATCAACACCATGCAGCCCTTGTATTTTTAAACCAGCAAAATAGATTTTACATAATTGCCATCAATTAGCCACCATGCATCCCTTGTATTTTTAAACAAGCAAAATAATTTTGTTTCAACTTTTCATTGTGTTAGTGTTTTGCGTCCATAATTTATACCCTTTTTAGGCACAAAATAATAACAATATGAAACAAATTACCCTTGAGCAATATTGAAAAGAAATTACATTACCCAAGCTATTTCCATTGAAAATCAGAATAGAGAGGGAAAATAGTATATTCTCTGTACAGGTCCATCTATACGGCAAGTGCTTTTGCATTAGAAAACCTCACACAATAATAGTAGCAAGTGGTCTCTTACCACCACCACAGAAGTGCATCAGAAGACCACGCTCAATAATAGTAGCAAGTGGTCTCTTACCACCACCACAGAAGTTCTTCCGTATAGTCTCACAAATAGGCATCAGAGATCAGGATGCTATTTGATTCCTCCACTCAAATCTTGACAACTGTGTTGAAGCATGGAAGTTATTCAGCCAAAATTTGATCTACGTTTTCAGAATCACCACCCCTGATGATTACAAAGCATGGATATTTAAAATTAAGTATAATACTTCAATATACTAACATCCACCAGTCAAAACACACATTTGAAAGTGCGCAACTTAGATGTACTTGAAATGCAATATATACATAGGCACTTTAAATACCATAGAATTACATTTTTTATTGGTAGGTTTCTAGATCTTCATATTCTGTGCAATTTATAGCAACGTAAGAAAACTTGGATGGGTGCATCGAATTTTCATTTTTAAAGGAAAATCAATTACCTCAATTAATCAAAACAAATATGGACCATACGACCAATCCTCATACCATTACCATTTTCTAAGGTAAATTGCTGCGCATAAAATATCACTGAGAAACCTTGCTTAGTGAAATGTCACGCAACCTATTAATTAAATTGAAACTACTTTCTCATCTGGGTAAAAAGACTTTGAGGTGGATTTGTTGAACCAGTTGAGCCTCCCCCAAAAGATGAAAATCCACTGCTACCTTGATTCCCACTGAACGATTGGAAGCCCCCTCCTGCATAACAAAGCACAAAATTCATAATAAGCATAAAGTTAAAACGACAAGGCACCAAGGATACCAGCCTGTAAGCATACATGATAGGTATTTTGAACTCGTGCTAAACACTAAATATCAGGAAGATTAGAACCAATAGTAATATCACTCCAAAAATAATTTTGTTTTCTATTTAAAAAGAAAAAGCAACTTCCATTCACATGCAACTGCTACAGCCTTTAACAACCCATTAATTCACCTGAAAAACCACTGGTTCCTGCATTGGCAGCTACCCCAAATCCACTTCCAGTTGCTGCTGCAGCAAATCCACCCCCAACTGCAGCTCCAGCAAATCCACCCCCAGGAGCTGCTGCAGCAAATCCACCCCCAACTGCAGCTCCAGCAAATCCACCCCCAGGAGCTGCTGCTTTAAATCCACTACCTGAGAGTGAACTTGGAGAACCAAAGCCTGCTCCAAAACCACTACCAAGCCCTATTTGCCTCGATTGACCAAAAGCTCCTAAAGCACTTCCAAGGGCCTGTTGCCCAGGGCCAGGATGGGCTGGTTGGCCAAAGGAACTAGCTGAAGCATGAGAAGGATAGATTCCACCACCACTTCCTAAACTGCTTCCAAATAGGTTTGGACTTGATTGTGAAGATGATTGGACTACAGGTATACTGAAGGATGCTGGCTTAAATAATTCACCGGTAGGCACATTGGGTGAAAATGCAGGATTCGGCTGATTAGTAATCAATGGCCCTCCAAATGGATTGGATTTTGGTACAGTAGATGTAGCAGATCCAAACCCAAATCCACTGAAACTTCCAATATTTACATCAGCTGTTTGAGTACTAGCTTCCTCCTCCATGTCTTCCTCATTTGTAACAGCAGATATCATTGCTGATGAAGAACCTGATATTATACTCTGCCCAAAGGAGGATGAAGTTAGAGAGGAGAGAGTTTTCTGCTCAGGGGATAAAACTGCCACATTTTGCCCAAGACTGGAAGCAGCGTGACTTTGCGAAGGAATCAATTGTATGCTTCCTGAATTGGAAAATCCAAAAGATGTGGGGATATTGGACACTGCATTTGTTTGACTTCCAAAACCTGATGATCCAGAAACAGGAGCAGAAAACTGTCCAAAACCTGATGCTGCTGCTGATGAGAAAGAGAAAGCTGGAGTGGAAGCTACAGTAGGGGTAGTAGTAATCCCTGTAAATGATGGCTTTGTCTGTGAGGGAGATATCACAAATGGAGAAACTGGTGAAGCAGATGTCTGTGCCATGGAGGAGACAGCTGCTGCTGCAGAGAAAGACGAAGAAAATTGGCTAGATGATGAAGTGCCCAAAGAGGATACATCAAGTTCAGAAGTTTTTGTCAGTCCCACTTGAAACTGATCGCTAGCTGTCAGCGCTCCTCCCGAACCAGAAACCAGAGTGATGCTTTGATTAATAGGAGAACCAGTGACTGCTGATGATGCCAAAAAGCTACTAGATTGTGATGTTACACCCTTCTCGCTAGCAGTAGACAGAGATGAAAAGTTGGAAGAAAATGACTTTGATTGAGTAGCAGCTACAGATGGAATGGTATTTTTTGGTCTTGAACCAAACAATGAAGAATCTTGAGGTGTTGAAGTTCTAACTTCATGATCTGAAGACATCACATTTTGCCCACTAGAAGTTGCTAAAGATGGCTTGCTTAAGGAAAACGACTTGGGTTGAGAAGCAGCATCAGATACAACAGAATTTTGCGGTTTTGAACCAGACACTGAAGGACCTTTAGAAAATATAGACTTAATCTCTGGACCTGAAGAAATATTTGAAGAGGATTTCAATTCCACAGACCTCAATGATGTCCCAGGCAAAGTGTTTGCACTTTGAGTTACACTACCACTGGCTGTAGGCATGCTAAAGACAAAAGGTTTTGCAGACTGCATCATAGGAGATAAACTTGTATCTTCTGAAGCATAATCAGAAGCTTCAGCATATGATGGTTTTTTATCCTCTTTAGTGGATTTTGATGATGCAGATAGATCTGATACTTGCAACAAAGTAGAAGGTTGTGAGCTTTCATCATCAATACCATACATACTTCCTTCAATTGTACTTTCAATAGATGTCTTGGCGTTAGAAAAAACAAAAGATGCTTTGGTTGTAAATTCCAAACTGTTCTGCACTGAACTTGGATTTGAACTCATCACACCTTCATATTGCCTTCCAACTGTGGGTCCATGGGAAGTTGAACTCCTATTGGATGCCCTTGTTTTGGGCCGTGCAGAAATAACAGAAGAGGTTGCCACTACGTCAGAATCATGCTTTTCAAGTGTTCTATCTGCACTTTTGCTTTTCACTGAAGCATTTGATGCCTGATTTGAAATGTTTTGTAGTGACTGTGAATGGTAATTTGACCGTTTTAAAAATGATTCAGATGAAGGTCCAGCAGATACACTGGTGGTGGCATCGTTTGAAATATTTCCCCCTGCAGAGCAAACATTTTCAGGGACAACAACATCAATGCAAAAATAAACTATCAACTTCAAAGGGAAGTGAAACACAATTTTTTTTTTCCTGGAAGATTTGTTAAACTCACCCTTTCCTTCAGATATATGTGATTGGTATAATGATGACAAAGAGCCTTTATGGGAAAACATTGCAGAAGATGCCCTGAGTTTGGAAATTGAACTCTCTGTTAACTCCAGTGATGATCTACTTCTGTTGGCCCTAGAACTCAGTGCTAAGGAAGCCCTTTTCACTGTGGTCTTTGCAGTTCCAACATTAGCCCATGTCTGTTTATCAAAGATAGCCAAATGAAGCTTGTTTAAAAGAATATTTCCACACTTGAATGTAAGAGCACAAATGAGATTTCACTATTTTAGACAAAGCATTTCTGTTTTTTAGATGATAAAAAATAACAAGCTAGAAGCATCAACTCTAGTACCAATCAGAAGGAGAAATTAGAAACATAAACAGAAAAAGCTACCCTAACAATAAATCTGAGACGAAAAAATTCCCTCATTGATGCACCCACTTAGGTAATGCATTTCTGATGTAACAAAGTAAGTCATGATATCAAGGCAATGAATCCAAGTGGCTGAAGTAGCTGAAACTTCAACATTAATTTCAAGATGGATTATTCTGTGCCATATAAGCCTTATCAGAAACATCAATTACAATCAGTTATAAGAAGATACAATAAACAGAACCCAGTGAACTAAGGAGTTTTACAATCTCACACAGATTCCCAAACCTAGTTCTAGCAAAAACGTAATAGTAACCATGAAATTATGAACAATGATTTAAATCTCAGAAGGAAAATTCCAAGCTTTCACATTAGATTCGTTGTTTAGTTCTCTTGCCACAATCACATTTCTTGGTTATTTATCATCCCTCTATGCTTTTATTCACAGCTATGGGACTGTAGTAATCCTTGGAAATCAATTCTTATGCTGTACCACTTTATTCAAAATTGTTTAATCCATCTTACTAAGATTGCAAACAAAATTTTGTCCTCACAACTACAAGTAACCTGCACAAGTATGTGAATAAATCCAGCTTAAGGAGGGCCTCTTTCTATGAGTTAAATCGAGAGGAGATTAAGGAATTACACTGTCAATGGGATCTCTCCTCCTCCTCAAAGAATCTGGTTCCTGCACTGTTGACTCTCTTTGAATAGAACTTCCCTTGCTTGCAGTAGACGATGGTGAATATGTGAATTTCTGCAATGAGTGTGAATTGGAAGACTTCTTCAAATCTGGAGACAGGAAGCAAGCGTCATCTGGGGATAAACCAATGGATCTAAACAAGGATTCTTTTTTTGCATTCTTTGAATTTGCAGATTTGTCAGGAGATATATTTAGAGCCTCCATTTGCTGGGAAAGGCAACTTGCCAATTTCTCAGCAACTACTAGCTGTGAGTTCACTGTATTATAAAAGCTTTGCAAGGATTGCAGTTGCCTGTCAAAACACCAAAAATCAGAATATTCAGAGTATAGAATAAACTCCAGTATACTAACAACATTATGATGCTCCAAGAAACAGCATGGTCTTTTATTTATTTAACAAAATTTACAAGGAAAACAGAAACTACACAAGTTATATCAAAATTTTCTTCAATCTTTGATTGTTTTTTTTCTCATACAGAGCCTGATATATTCAAGGAAAATATCAAACTATGTTTTCACTCTACCAACTACTATATTGATGTTGCAAATAATTGTCACACGATCATCAATCTATATAAACTCAATGATGACAGTTATGTAATGTGATTGATGTTCAGGTGGTGGATTAGTTCTTTAGTTGTGGTTGCTTTGTTTAGAACATGGATCAAGTGTATTTGTTGATTTTACCATGATTGATTGCTTGGTTTGGAAGGATCACTCATTTTGTTTTCTGGGTGAACATATGCATATTTCTGTGTGTAGACATGCCCTCTATGTTTGTGAATGTGAAAACTTTTCATGATAATATTTTAGTTTGAGACTGACAGGATTATCTTTTATATACATAATTTATATAACTGATTTATAGGAGTTTGTTTTACAGGAGAATACTAAATTTACATATTGATTTATGCAAAACCAATAAGTGCATGGGTGGCAATTGTCTAATACAAGTTGTCCGTCTGTGTTCACAGAATTAAAAGTGAAAATATTAGAACATAAATATAGGCATGCAACAGGGTGCTAAAAAGGGTATTATTTATAAGTGAATCTGCAGTGCCCACTGTGACATCCATTTTATACATACACCTAATAAATATCTGGACTTTACTTTTATCATAGTTGGAAAAATCAGACTCGGCAGCCCAAAATTTTGACTTGGACTTGGGACACAGCAAAAACATGGCAAAACACGACTATCAAAATAATTATAATAATAATAACAATTACACAATTACACACACAAAAAAGAAATTAATGCATTTAGCTAACACATAAATCCATTATGATAATCAATTTGTCATAATTCTAAGTTACCGGTCCTGGTCCTGGTACGGGTTCGGGTTCGGGGGTTTGGTTCTCGGGTTTGGTCAAAAAAAATTTTGGGTGTGAGTTCGTTTTGGGTTCGTCATACAAAAACATATAAAAATTATATATATATATTAAAGCTAATATATAATATTATAA
Organism: Cunninghamia lanceolata; assembly: GCA_027924645.1. NCBI lineage: Eukaryota > Viridiplantae > Streptophyta > Pinopsida > Cupressales > Cupressaceae > Cunninghamia > Cunninghamia lanceolata. The sequence goes on along the minus strand of BSBN01000677.1, from coordinate 10,098,321 downwards.
TATTAAAACTATAAAGAAAGTTAATATTAATAAATATTATAATATATTATTAATTTAAAAAATATGCCATAACTATTATTAATATATTATCTACTAAAATTGTTAATATATTATAAATAACATTATTAAATAAAGTTATAGTATATTAATTAACATTATTTATATATTATATTACAAATATTTTATAAATATTAATATTAGGCTTTTATATGTGAGCATTATAGTGCTCAGAAATTGGAATTGTCTCACGCCAAAAAAAAAAAATTACACCGGCAGACTTTCTGAAACTCGTCGTATTCCTTGAATCTCCTATGGCTGCAAGTGCTAGTATATTAATCTTCCTGCAATTGAACAACATCTTGCCCAAATTCATTAACATTAACAGATTTGTGATAATATTGCCCGCGTATATTAAGGGTCTGCATTTCTTCCACCTAGCTCGCACACGTCACGGAAATGAAATTGCTAATGCAAAGTAAAAAAAAACAGATTTTAAAAAAATTTAAGGCGATATGCTCCTGGTTCGACGTAGGGCACGCAATTTTCAGCCCGGTTCTTCATGGGTTCACGCAGGTTTCTGTGGGACGAACCCATAGTCGTCCATACGTGCCCGGAAAGAATCCCCGCGCGAATTGGCCCCGAATCCGGACCGGGTACGAATTGGACCCAGATTTGGGCATAGCAGGGGCTGAACCGGTAACTCAGTCATAATTCAAAGATTACATATGTCAACACTAAAAATTTGAAATTTCAAAGTTTCAAAGTCAAACAACTATAAATAATAAATGTATAACAGCACTATAACTGTTTACATATGTCAAAAAACAGCCACATACAATCCATGTCCTCTTCCCCTTCCCACTGTAACTTAAATTTCCGGGCCTCAAGCTAGAAGGTAAGTCCATATCAACATGAGGACTGATTGTTTCCTCAAAAATATCTTCGTCTTTCTCTAATGCATCCATCTCTACTTCTGTTGCTGCTGCTCTCTCCAATTCAGCAACATCTTCATCAGTGAACATGATATCATTATGTTTTTCTTCAACAATCCAATGAGCAAATGGATCTATGTCATCTAAATCAATGGCATCATGAGAAAGACACTCCACCTTCTTGGTTTGACGCCAAAGGTTGTACTAGATGAAGACAAGGTCATTAAGGTGTTCCTAGGTCAACCTATTTCTCTTCTTAGTGTGGATGCTCTCAAGTAAGCTCCAATTGCCTCACACCCAAAAGCCTAGTTAGTCAGGTATAGCATCGATCGTAAAAGTTCGCGAGGAACCATGGATTTGTGAGGAAGTATTGTAGAATAATTGTTTAAGATCACATGATATAGTCTCTAGGTCAAGGGAAGCCATTGAAAATCCAATCGTGAGAATTGTAGAGCGCCTGGAAACACAAGGGCCAAAATTGTGAGGTCGCAGTCTACAATCATGGCACAAAACATAGTCCTATTTGCACGTTTTCTACTTTCTTTGCAGCCACAAACACATCAGCATACAGGTTTGTGCAATCACAGAGATTGCAGGAAGAACATTTGAAAAATTGCCTGCCGCACTTTTCTTTCCAGACATAGATCAAAAATGAAAATAGTTGGCATTTTTTAGGTTGCAAAGGCACATGGGCATTGCAGAAAATAGCAGGAGGATCATGGTTGAAAGCAGGTCACTGCTAGGGCCCGCAAACAGTGCAGGTATTTCCATTTTCGTTTTAAAAATTCTTGCAAAGTCTACATTTCAAATTTTATTATTTATTTTTTAAAAGTTCAAAAATTTCAAAAAGGGTTTATAAATTTTTTGAAAAATCTGATCTTCATCTAAGTCGGTGAAAAGTCGAGATTTTAAGTTTGAATGAGTTTTTCAAAAGGATTAGGGTTCTGGGAAAAGTTTATTTTGAGGGGCTGCTTGATAAATGGCCAATATTCAAAATTTAGTATTATTGGAGGCACCAAAATTGACTGGGAAAAATTACAATATATGGAGTCACAAAATACTATCATTGAAATGTGTGATAGAATATTGTTAGGCACTAAAACTAGGCCAGCCAACAACCCATATGATTTTGACAAGCATCATAGAGAAGCTGTAAAGTACCCTACTTTATATGATCGAAAATTTTTGCAACTTTAGATAAGATTTCTTGCACAAAATAATGCCAAAATTCAAATACAATCACATATATATGAAACTATGAATCACCATTGCATGTATCATTGATTCAACTTGAAATGACATTAAATACTTGCTGCTGTTATCATATTTCAGTCACTAAATTATTCATATCAGACTTGAATTTATTATGAATATGGCATCCAAATGCATCCAAATGTCCTTCAAACCCTAGACTATGAAAGTACTATCAATGCCCAATGACCATAGGCAACATATGTCACCATTACAGCCTCATATAATTGACTGATTACATCATATATACTGCTGTCATGACTGATACAGAATATGCATATGCCCAGAAATGATGTAGAAGCCAAAACAATGTCAAATTGCTCCTTCTTAGCCAAGCAATTGACTCCTAAATGTAATCTCTAGCCTCTAAGATGTCTTAAAGGTCTTCAATCATCAAAATCTTCAATCCAATCAAGCATATAAACCCTGTAATGAAATTCCCAAGTGGCTGTCATAAAAATCAGAACTGAAAATGATGTCAAATCCTCACAAAATGATGCTTTTCACTAAATCGGCTACCTTGGCTTAGCTTCAACAATAACCAAGGGTTTAATTGATGTCCAATTCACTTCAAATACTCTTCAACAACCTGCAATTTCAAGCTCAATGGTGAATATCTGAATAATATCACCTCACATAGAGTATGGGGTCATCACCATACAACACAAGGGGTCATCACTTTGCAATCAAACTGAAAATCAGAATTCTCAGCTCAAAATAAAGAGATAGAAAACATACCAAATCATCAATAGTTGCAAATTGAAGTTCAAGTCCTCTATTTAACCTCTTCAAGCATGGACGTCCCTCTTCTTTGGCATTTTGGAATGTAGCTTGAGTTCCACCAATGATAAGCAATGAACTTGAACAAAATTAAATGAATTACATCTAAAACACACTCATTTAAAATCAATCTTTAATTGTTTTAAATGAAATGTATCTATTCCATATGGATCGATCCTCTAGCTTGGGTGATTGAATGCTTGCATTGAATTTTGCTTTGACAAACATTTAAAATCCTCTCTTCACTTGAACGGCTGAAGCAAATCATTTACTTTCATTCTTCCAAACCCATCGCTCCATAACTACCTCATGGCGAATATATTGAATGATGACATTGGGCAATTAATATTATGATTTTGCATTTAAAATCCTCACTTCCTCTTGGCCGCCGATCCCTTACTTGGCCGTTTGGCATTTAAACTAAAAACAAATGTTTTTAAATGCTTTTAACTCTTGGGCGAATCCTTCCCCTTAGCCGTTGGCTCTCCAATCAATAAACAAATACAATTTTGAATTCCTTTACCTTGCCGATTGGGATATTGGTTCATGATCCAATGAGAATGCACTCCATAATGTAAGTCGATCATCTCCTAGGTAGCCGTTGGCTCCTTAAGCAATGCACAAACCAAATATAATTCAATGAAACTCATCAAATGTGCCAATCAATCCATATCCCTTGCTTTTTGAATTTGGTTTGGACCTATATCTTTTAACTTGTCAATTACACTTCACAAATAGGTCCCACCTGGAGCCATATCTTCACACTTTATTAGCCACATGCTAAAATAAAGATATCCATAAAAATATAATAGAGAAAATGTAATTAAAGATTTCATTTTCTCCTCCATCACTTGGCCTCATAAAATACCATATCAAATTGACCCCAAATTATAGGTCCTACCCCCCTGAATATGTGAAAATACAATAGAAATTGCAATTTCCACATGATGAAACTCCAATAATTTTGGCTAATATGAAAATACACTGAAAAACACCTAGCCAAAATCAATATCATTCCCTTACCAAGTCTTTTAGCCTACGGGAATGGTGAATAGGCTAAACATCAATACCACACGTGATCACTCCGGAAATGGGGACATGATAGAAGCCCTATTATTACTCAAGTTGTATGTGTCAATGATTTAATCTCTAAAGTCTGAAATGCTATATCTACACATAGATTATGGGATAATCTAAAAAACAAATATCAAGTCTCAGAAAAAGGCCGAGTCTTGTATTTAAAAAATCTATTGTTTAGTTTTTGTCAAAGCATCTTTTGAAGCTAAAATATCTTGGGGATCAAGTCACAGCAGTCAACAAACCAATGGATGAGAAAGATATGGTTACCCTAATCATCGACAACTTGCCACCCTCCTTTGAGACTTTGGTGGAGTCTTTGAACCTAGTGGTAGAAAGCCAGATTTTGACCTTTGACAAGGTCAGTACATATTTGTTGCAAAAGGAACCACAACAAAAACAGCTGAGTGAAGTTCCTTCTGGGAGTTCAAAAAGTGCACTTGTTGCACAATTTCAAAGTAGAAACCACACTTCTCCTTCTCCCACTTCACAACCACGAAGAAAGGTACAATGCTTTTATTACCAAAAATTTGGGCATGTGAAGAATGATTGCAAGAAAGGGCAATATAATCTATCCCACAAGCCACATAATGAAGCTAATGTGATGGCTATTGCTAAGGAAGACTACGATGAGGAATTTGCATTGATGGCTTTTTCAAACAGTGTTAGAAGTACTTATTGGTTCTTTGATTCAGGAACATCCAAACACTGCACATTTCGAAAGGACTGGTACATCAGATTTACTACTAATGATAGTCACAAGGATTCTATTTCTCTTGGTGATAGCAAGTCTATAGTTAAAGGGATGGGTGATGTGAAAATTGCACTCAATAATGGCATCAAACTTATAGTACATAATGTTAGGTATGTTCTAGGATGGAAAAAATATTACTTTCTATCAACCAAATTACACAAAATCCTAACATTTTAGTTCAATTTCATGGAATAGAGTGCGTTGTTTCTGATGTAAAACAAGATAAAGTAATTGTTCGAGACATTAGGTCAAGTGTTGTGTGCAAAGCCGTTTACAAACTTATTGGTCATAAATTTAAAAAGGTTAAGATAGAAGCTAGTACTATGGCACCATTCACAAATATACCTTCAATTCATGGGGTATTCCAACGCTTCAGCCATTGGGTGGTTCTTTCTCCACTTGTATATCCACAACACAATACTAAAAGTGTCTCCATTTCGACTGAAGTTCAGCCCATATAGGGTGTGTCTCTAGTTGAAACTGTCTTCACAACATTCCCATATTGTGCTTCGGAGGCCCCAGTGGTATTTTGAAGGTGAGCACAATGATGACTTTCCAAAATCAAATGCATCATTTCAGAGGATAAGCAAATCAATTGATAATTTTGCAACAAAGTATGTTCATTTTCTTCTTTTTCCATATCTTTCTCAAGTGTCTACTATCATGAATGTTGCTCATGCAGATATATCTTCCTATTTCTGCACATCGCAGGAGCCATATGGTAATTTAATGACTAAACCTCTAGATTCTTCCAATTTAGTCATTAAGGAGGGGTATTCAAATATTAGAATAATGGTATAATAAAGTGTATGTTTACACTAATATGTAATAGGTTAGTAGTTAGACTATTAGTTAGTGGTCATTGATGAGGCTGTTGTAACTGCAAACTTTTGTAACCATCGTTTACTTTTTAGATTGCAACTACTTTTATTTTCAATATATTTTCAATAATAAAATGTGATGCTCTCAACCTAAGATAGCACACCAATTTCATTCAATCTCACTTCTTTGGTTTTTACCAACACTAGCATGCCATCACCATCCACCAAAGATAGAACATTGACCAAAGGTTTTGTCACCTAAAAAATTGAAAATAAATTTTAAATTAATAGAAAATTAAAAAATTATAACTAGAAACAAATGAAATAGCAGTAGATAATTCCCTATAAAATTTATGTTTGTGATAGTTACTTACCCTCAATATCTTCTCTATATTTTTTATGAAAAAATCAACAAAAATAGTTCTAGTGGCCTTCTCCCCTTTAGTTAGTTTGGAATATGGAAAATCGAACCAAGCATTGCTCACAAACATCTATTTGAGAGAAGGAATTGTGCCTACAATGCTCTGCAAAATGAGAAAGTTGGTGGCAAATTGTATCACCCTTGATCACACAAGCTCTTTGCCATTGATGTACAATCTCATCAAACAAAGGACCCAAGTATGCTTGCAGATAAATTTGGTAATTTGTCTAGCATCTTCAAGCATACTTTTGACCCATCCAACCTTCCCAATGTTCTCTAGTATCAAATCCAAGCAATGTCCAACACAAGGAATCCAATATATAGTGGGATGCTTCTTCATAATAGATGTCTATGTGGCTACATATGTTGCTGCATTGTCCTTGACAATTTGAACAACATTTTCAACCCCAACATTCTAGATCACTTTGTCCAACAGATTGCACAAACTCTCAACATTTTTGACTTCATGCGAAAAATCTATGGACTTCAAGAACACTAATGTGCCACTTGAAGCCACTAAAAGGTTAAGGAGAGTCCTATTCTAACCATCTGCACATCCATCTGATAAGATGTTGCAGCCCTTTCTCTACCATACATTTTTCTAATCAACCACAAGTCATGTATTGTTTACAGCTTCCTCTAGCAACAACCCACTCAAATCCTGCGTTGATGGAATTTTAAACCTTTTAACGACAACTGCCAATGCATTTACCAACCCTTCCCTATATGGGTTGGTCGCCACATTGAAGGGTATATTATTGTAGCACCAAAAATTTGCTGCTGCCATCCAAGCCTCATATTATCATTTGTCTTCCTATGCCTTGTAGGACTTACATGATTTGATCAGATTAGTTTGTATCATAGTGTTGAAAATTGAGCATCCAACTTAGTGAAAACGTGGGAAGCTACTTTTTGACTTGGACTTGGTGGAAAACCTTGGCCAAAAATCAGCAATTAATAAAATATATATGCGAAAAATGTTTTTAATGGTTTTCTTTGAAAATTTTGAGTTGAATCTTATTACAAAAACTAATACATATAGACTTACCAAGCAAGAACACAAGAGAAAACTTGAAGAAATACTTCTTATATGTGTGATTGAAAAAGCAGTGTGTAAGATCCCTATCTTATATTGCCTTTAAGCGCTTGAATTTTCTGATTTCTAGTGTCTTGACATTTAGTCAAACACTTTGCATGCATTCCATTATGAAGTGATTGTGATTGTAAACACTTTGAACATCCAAGACTAAATTTCTGAATCATAAATCCATCATAAAATCATGGCAGTACTTGCAGATTTCACATAGGCATTTTATCAAACAGTTTGCATGAAAGTTGTTTGGTTTTATTTATGAGTTTGTTTTGTTTGGAACAGCAGATAAATATGCTCAAACTAATACCATAAACACGTATATCCATGAAAGAAATGATAAGGCATTTCATCAACCATTTTTCAAACAATATATCAATTCAAATCTGCCCTTTATTTTGATCAATCCAATGAAATACCAAAATATCCAGGATCTGTAATACAACTCAGAATTTCAGTCTTTTCATATCAGCAATATATAAACTTTATACATACCAAAAGGATGGCAAATGACAACACAAATTGCTACAAATGGTGATCAGCATCTTATTTTATCAAAATTACAACTATATCACCCTCCTAATGGCTGCGATGTCTTCACATAACCATAGCAATTCATATCAGCCCCAAATTGTCTCAAGTGATACCAATGTAGAGGTGCAATTGCCAATTGATGGTGCGGCTTCTTGTAGATTCTCCATGTCCTTGTTTAGGTGTTCAATATGTTGCGGCAATTGTTAGAAAGCTGCAACAATACCCTAGAAAGTTGCGTCTAGGGTTTACAATGATCAATACCAACAGTATCATCAAAAATGCGGTGCTAGGGTTTAGCATAAACCCTCTAAAACTCCTCCATTGAACTCCATAAAATATTCTATGAATTTCTCCAAAAAAACCTGCAAATACCAAATTTATATTTGCCCTGCAAATCACATTAATTTGGTAATAAAACTCTCCTCCAATGTCAACCTGCAGAAATATATCTTTGAAGCTCCACAATCTCCAAACAACTGAATACTAAAATGCCACTGTGAATCCTAAAGTGAATCCACCAACTGGGTAGACTTGGGTTTTCGTCCAATCCACCCAAAATCCTAAGGGTTTTCGTCCTAGGGTTTGTTGAACCTGTAGTTGCAGCCCACAAGGAAAAACTCCAATAGCAAATATCAAATCAAACATATGAAAATGATTTGCCTTCATCTCTTTTGAAAGCCACAAGTGAACTTTCTAGAAGAAACTTTTAGAAGACTCACTTTTATTATTTTATTTTATTTTATTTTTCCTTTTTCAAAAGTGACTTATTTTTATAATTTCTCAATATAATATTATAAAGTCACTTTTATAATAAGAATAGGTCCAGCTAATTAATTAAATATAAATAACCCAAAAATGACTTGGGATTATTTAACATTTAATTAATTAAAATATTCACTTATAACTCCCAACTTAGCCTATGAGAATAAAATTAGGCTAGTGAAACCTGCTGGATGATCATTTGAAAAATAGGGACATTACATAGTGGTCACTTTATAGAAAAGGAATAACATAAACACTAGTACTAGGGTGACACAAATGTAATGACCACCCCAAATTTTTTTATTTTTGCAATTGAAGAAATGCTACAATGCAACATCCTTTTCACCTTTTGATCACCCAATCCCAGAATGGGCAAGGTGAGAGCATATAGTGTCTAGGACCACTCACGACTATCTAGATGATTGCAACAAGAATGACGTAAACATAACCAACCAAAGCACACATGGCAGCAAAGTCAACCAAATCTACACTTCTTCAACGGAGTATGCTTGATGCCAAATACTGAAATGAAGTACACAAGGCGACAGAGTGGACCAAATCGACACTTCTTTAGTGCAGTGTGCTTGATGCAAATACTAAAATGAAGCACACAAGGCGATAGAGTGACCAAATCTACACTTCTTTAGTGGAGTGTGCTTGATGCAAATACTGAAATGAAGCACATAAGGTGGCAGAGGCAACCAAATCTACACTTCTTCAGTGGAGTGTGCAAAAACACAATGAATGCTATAGAACTCGCGGTAAACCATCTAGTTATAACAATATGATATGAAGATTATGCAAAGCCTCTGGCGGTACTACCTTCTAAGGTTGTACACGATATTAAATTGCAACTAATAGAAGATATTTTACTAAATAAATAGCTGCAATAAAATGTATAATAATCTGATCCAAACTGATCTATACTGCTGCAACAAATTATCAATGTAAGAGACACTCGAAATTATACAAATCAGTATGAGAGGCAAGCCCACTGGAGATATATTGTTGTAGATGATGGATGATGCCCAAAACATGCTATTAACACTCCAAATCCACTGTAAACACTGAAAGAGCAGGTCTAATATAACTGCAGCATAATGAGAGCCTGAAAACAAAGCACTACAAACTCTAACTAGCAAAGAAAAGTCCATAGATCTGATTTATTCAACCCCAAATTGATACAAATTGCATCCCCAAATCCAGGGGCCTCTCAAACTACAAAATAACAATGAAAACATGAGGCAATTTGACCCTCAAACCCCACGCCTTGCTCTAGAATTGGTACGGCTTGTACCAGACGGTACGGCCTGCTATAATCTCCACTTTTGCCCTTGACACAGCAACAAGCAATAAAATAAGGAACTCAAATTTGTTGCGCCATGGATAGAGAGGGAAAAATATTAGCAACTAGCATTTTGGCGCCCAATAGAACTTGGAAAAAACTCACCCCTTGCACAAGTACGGCTTCTTGGAAGGCACAACAACTCACAAAATGGTATTATTTGCCAAACTAAAATCAGATGCTCAAAACAAACAAATACTAATACTAATCCAAAATTTCTCCTTTGCAACACATGTAATTTCTGTATGCAATCACCAAGTCCAGCTAGAAGGGATTTCGTCCCCAAAACTAGTATCTTCAAGAGGGTTTTTGTCCTCAAGAAAATAAAGAGAGAAACACATTCTCACTCAAATGCAAAAGCAAAATATCATATTTAGTCTAGCCCCAACATTGAGCTCAACACCTTTTATAACCTCTTGAGGGAATAAATTATTAATTTCCCTTATCCCTCCATATTCTCCTCAAAATAATAAAACATAATGTTTTATTGTGTGCATAAGTCCCCTTATGTCTCTTTGAGCCTAGTGCCACTTAACTGCACAACTTAAAAATCTTTTAATTAAATAATTAAATATAAGTTGTATTTTGCTTTATTCACTTTTTAGTCACGAGCAGAGCAAGACATGGTGAGTCCTGGAGACTCGGACCCGAACCCGGCTGGAAACTCGCCCAAACTCGCCGGTTCTCCAAAACTCGCCAAACTTGCCAGAACTCGGCGATTCCCGAGCATGAAACTTGGCCGGCACAGGAATGAGAAAAAATTAAAAAAAAAACATAAAAACTCAAGTCAAAAGTTGATTTTTTTTGTACTTATATTGCCTCTATTACACTAAAAGTAACTTCATTTCATTTTGTTGGCAAAATAGGAGGAGAAAAGAGAGTTGTGAGCAAAAATAAGAGTGCATTGTAAGGCAAATAGCAAGGAGGTAGAACGAAAAATCCATCATTAAATCGCATTGGAGCAGCTTCATACTTAGAGTTGGTGCATTGAGAGCTCTCTACCAACGATTGGAAGGAGTTTGCAACTTTGCATTTCATTTCAAGTTTCAGTAGAGAGGCGCAATAGATTGTCCGTGGAGAGGTTGAATGACCTAGTGTATGTTCATTACAACCTTCGACTTAGACACAAACAAATTTTTTACCATGACTCCACCCCAATCACACTAGAGGAGGTCAATCCACAATCTGAGTGGATCACTGAGGCTACAGATCCTGTCTTTAGTGATGAGGACTTTGATTGGGTTGACCAGGCAGATAGAGAGGCTGAGGCTGTAGCCATGGCAGCGGAGGAGGATAAAGCACGTGCAGACATAGGCACATTTGATGTTGGTGAGGGTGGCATGGAATCGCAGGCAGAGATTATGGCTGCTGCATCATTGAAGACCTACCATTTACGCCTTCGTAGGAAGGCGAAGGATGCAAGCTCCTCTGAGCCATAGACTTCTAGTTATTGTTTTGATACTTCATATTTGCTTGGAACATTTAATCATTTTGATGTCATGGATTTCATATTCCATGAGTTTTGTATACATTTGAGTCTTTGACTATATTTATATATCTAAGTGTGCTATTTCCTTCAACAGCTCAGCTACAATTTGCATTTATACTTATGTGATCGATGTATACTTGTGTATGTGATCCAATTAGCTTCTATTTGATGATGTTATTGTGTCTTTAAGGTTTATTTAATAAAGGGTGCATGAAACAAGTTTTAAATCCTTAAAAATCTCTAAATTTCTTAGGTTTTTCACTTTGCCGAGTCTGCGCCGAGTCTAGGTGCTGAGTCCCGAGTTCCGAGCCGAGTCTGCGCCGAGTCCGAGTCTCGGAACTATGGTATTAACTATTTAATAATTTTAATTATTTTCCACACATCAACTATTGTTACAGAAAATATCAAAATGAATCAAATATGAATTTTCGATCATACCAAAATTCCCCTAAGATTTAGGGTGATGAATTGTATGTAGCTTGGCGCTTTCCAAAAATAGCAAGCTTCTCCAAGAAGTGTTGAGTGCTCCCAAAAAGACGAAATTGAAATTGGAAGGTGTCATGGGGCTCATTATGGTCTCCTGAACTCATTGCCACTATTAAAATCATTGCCTATTCAAACTCAACACCTTCGAGCACATACCAATCAAAATCAAATGTCTCCATAACATTCCCTTCATATGTCTCAAGTCTCGAAATTAGGACAACCTCATGCTCCACCAAGGAATCGTCGTCATGATGGTGTTGTGTCAAAACACAAGTGGAATTATTGAGCTCTCCAAAGGTGGCTAGATGTCCAACCAAATCTGAATCACAAATGTCTTCATCTATACATGCATGCATATCATTGTTGGTTGGTCCAGAAAGGGTGTGCTCAACTACCTCGTACTTGCACAAAATGAAATTTATGAATCATACTGTTGGTGCATTTTTATGACGACAACAACATTAGAATAAAACACTAAGTATTCTATCCTCTCTTGAACAAAGCATCTCAAACGCTGAACTATGTGATCGAGTGAGACTACTCCAAAGTTCCTTGAATGTCAGGTCTTGACGTGCACGTGGATAGACTCAATGAAATGATGTGACTTGCTGGTAATCACAGGGGGACTTACGCAATTGTTCAGTACACAAGACTTATTGTTTTCTTCACAAGAGGGGCAACATTCAAAATTTCCAAGTCCTACTAGGGGCGTATGTTTTGACAATGAAGCTCTTGAAAACTAATCCTAGCGATTATCTAAAAACAAAGTGCAAAAGAATGATGAGGGTTCAGAAATCTATTTTGATGCAAAAAATGCTATTGACTTAGTGAAACCAAATCATGCTTTGTTTCGCCATGAGACAACAACTACACAAAGATGATGCAATCTTCTAAGGAGTTTACGACGATTTTCAGATCACTCATACATAAAAACATGGAAATGAATATGTAAAAAGCAATCGAAGTTAAGCTTTTAAAGGAGTTCAGACTAACCATACACTTTAATCTGCAAGCGACAAATCGCAAATGGTATGAACATAAGGGTTTCAACATGCATCAACAGCAATATCTTTCACCATTCTAACTAAATGAAGACTAAATGAAACTGAAATAAAACAGATCTGAACTTGGAGCGTATGATTTGCTTTAAGGAAATTAGAAAACCATGCCAACATTCCAAAGAATACTATAAACACCAAACTTCAATGGTTATATATTGATTTGGAAATGCCTTTTGCAACAATTCTGCCAATACCTCAAAGTGTCTTGCTCACAAAGATGGAGTATTACTATAGCAATGAACAGTAACTACTACTCTCTTGCTTTTCTCCTATTCTCTCTATTATGTCCTAAAAAATGAGGCGAATGGGCCTTTATATAGGGTTCAAAAAATACAATGAAGGGCCTAGATTGTTTCTAGGAATCAATGCCCAAGATTAGGTCAACCAAAAACCCTAATGAGAAGGAAGTTATGACTGCCAACATTCTGGCCAATGAAAAGGTGACACATGTACTAGGGCGCCTGCTGACTAGGGTTACAATAAGGCATCTTCTAGAAGGGCACCTCCCTTATCTTATCCTTTTGTTGCAAGTTCAATGAATCTGTACATATTGATCTCTAGCTCGTCCGTTGGTACACTTGGCATGCTTTGATTGGTTGATGATGATTGGATGCCACCTCGACATATTCCAAACAATTGTCTCTTGAGTGTACTTTGGACTTGGAAATTTCATCTTGTGTTGCATTTGACTTGGGTTCTTGTCTTGGCGTGGAATTCTTGGTGTAATCCTTGTCTTCATGGTGTTGGGCTCGTTCTCTTGATGAATGATGCACTGGATTCTTGGATTTTCGAGGATTGATCTTCTCCTCCGGTAGGGGAATCCTTGATATTGGATTTCTTCTCTATCCTGTTGTCTTTGGTGCTTGCATTCTTTATGTCATTGAAATGTCTTGAACTTTCTTCATTTTCATCGGAACTTTGTGAAGTCTCCTTGTCACTGGAAGTAATCTCCTTCTCTAGCATTTGAAACTCTTTGCATCCACCTTGAACGTCTTGGATCATCCTTGAACATCTTCTTCATGGAACTTATCCTTGTCCTCAATTCCTGCAAAATAAAGAAAACCTCGAGTAGCCATGATGAACAAAATCTTTAAATGCAATGCAATCCTAAGATAATTCACAAATTCTTGAGTAAACAAAAGATTTTCTTCACTTTCCTTAGACTTTCATTGAATTTCATCATTTTCTGTTCAAGTCGACCAGGCACTCTAGGCGTACTTTTGGAGGATTATGGAAAATTCCAGGTTGCATATTCTTTGTTGTCTTGGAATTTTCCTTCACTTTCCATGTTGTGGATTTTTCCTTAGGCGCAATTTCAAGTTATGGATTTTTTTTTCTTGGAAAAAATCGCATTTTCCAGGGTGTTAAGGAATTCTTTATCCACATTGCACATTTCACATCACCTTGGATTGATTTATCCTAGTCGCACTTTTGGCTATGTTATGGATTCATTCCTTGATCGCATATTTGATGATGTTGTGGATTTCGCACTTTTTATGATGTTCTGGAATTTCTTGAGCGCAAGTTCCACCTCCTTATGGAATCTCTCCTAGGGCGCACTTTTGAGTGGATCAAGGACTTTTCGCATATTTGGGCTTGTTAAGGAATGAATCCATGTTGCAAGTTTTGGAATAGTCAAGGAAATTTCCTTTTCACACATTTCATTTACCTATGGATTTTCCATGTTGCAAGTTTGGAGTGGTCATGGAATTTTCCTTTTCACACTTTTCATGAGCATGTCTTGGATTCATTCCATCCTTCAACGCACATTTCATGATCTCTTGGAATCTAACCTAGTTGCATATTTCACTTGCTCAAGGATTTTCGCAATTTTTTATATGTTAAGGATTTTTCGCACTTTTTTATATGTTAAGGATTTTGCACTCAAGGAAAATCCTAGTCGCACTTTTCCTTAGGTCATGGATTTTGCGCTCAAGGAAAATCCTAGTCGCACTTTTCCTTAGGTCATGCACTCAAGGAAAATCTTGGTCGCACTTTCCATATAGTCATGGACTTTGCTCTCTTTGATCACAATTTTCACTAAGTCTTGGAATCCCCCCTCCTTGTCACACATTTTGGTAAGTTGTGGATTTTGCTTGTCGCACTTTCCGAGTGCTCATGAATTTTGCGCCCTAGGAGATCAAGACTCAATTTGCCTTAGGAAATTCTTCACATTTTTTTCGCCAGATTTTAAAGGTCCCCTCCTGACGTATATTTCAAAATATATTTAAGTATATACTTTAAATATTTTGAAATATACTGTCAGGATGTTTGAGATAGGTCCTGGATCCATGGGATTTAACATGCAGATTCTAGATTTTTGGAGGATCCACCAGATTTCAAACTTAGTCAGTTTTTCAGGGTTTCAGGACATCAGACAGGGTGAAGGCATATGGAGTCCTTAGTTAAATACCCATTCCTTAAGCAATTTCTTCAATCACTTCATGGATTTCTTCAATTTGTCTTTAGGAAAATCCACATTTCCACTTCATTGTTTCAACTTTCAACATTCCTTAAGTATCTTCCAAATTTCCTGTGAGTTCAATATGTTAAAATTCTTCCTTCAGTCAAGTGTTCATGGATTCCGAACAAGAAACTTGCCAAGACTTGGGTAAATTTACTACAAACCAATAAACCCTAAGAGCTAAAGCAAAAAGAGGGGGTCCCCATTTGCAATGGGGCGATGTGTGAAAACATCACAACACATACCTCTCATCATGCCCATACAAATCTGATTGCTCCTCGTGCTTGACTATCATAAGAGACTCATCCCTCACATGCTCAACCTCCATAGCTTCTTCCCTTGGAAGAAATAGGGATCGAAGATAGGCCTCTCTTTGCTGCCTTGCATGATCTATATGACTGCAACGTTCCTTGACCTCCTGTAGATGATGTCTTGCTTGGGCAGCCAGCAACTTAGCTTCTCTAGCTTTTTGTAGCCACTCCTCATCACTTCTTATATGCCATGGTGTACAAAATCAGACCACTTGTGGCTTGGATCCACAACAAGTACCTCATGTTCAACCCTCGAATCTTGAGTGTCAACAATAGAAGACTTCTTACCACTATCATATTCATGTGTTATGGCTGCCATCTCATGATTTTGTGAAGATAAAGGATTGTTGTTGCAAATCAGAAAATTAGACCTTACCTCATGCCTTTGTATGATGTCTTCATAGATCTTAATCACCTCTCATTCCATGGTTGGATGGTCATCAACAAGTGCTGATCCAAGAGATGTCTCCAACTGAAAATCAAGTGTATCACTTGTCATAAATTCTGTCCCATGGCTGTAGGTTATATCTTCATCTTCCCTCCTCAAGACTTCACAATGGGGTCCATCAAATTCTTCATCCATCTGTCTATTCTTCACAATCTTTGTATTGAATTGTTGTTCTTTGGATGTGGCTGCTATAGACTACTGAATTTCTGATTTAGATGATGAAGAATGTATCAAGCCCAACTCCAAACAAAGCTCATCAACTTGATTCCGATTCTTGAAGGGCCATTTGAGTACACTTCAAGGAATCCATAGTAACTTGTAAGTCTGCAAGAGATAGTTCTCCTTTAATGTCGTTATGTCTCCTTTGAGCCTTCCAACAATAATCTGCCATCATCTTATGAGTATTATCAAAATGTGTTAGGGCTGCAATAATCGTATCTTCATTTACCTTCAATTGACTTTTCAAATGATGTGACTCATGGGACCTATCATCTTCATACAAATTTCATGATTGGTCTTCACACTTATGCCTCTCAAAATCAACTACCTCCATAACATCTTTTTCACATAACTCATGTTTTGAAGCTAGGTTAGCATCTGTAATGTCCCCATTTTCAGATTCTCTTGCAGATCAGTCAGAGTTGACTTTCTCGGTTGGTGACAGCATAATCAGAGAAGTATTTCTATGTCACCAGGGTGTTCCGGTGATCCAGAGGAGGTGGTTGACACTTTCCGGAGGGTTTTTGGACAACTTGTCCATACTATTTATACTAAGTGCTTGCATGTCGTTAATCTTTCTGGGTTTTTTTGGGTTTGTTCTCTTTGGTCCCCGGTGGTCACTGTTATTTTTAGTAAGTGGCAGTTTGGCGCTATTTGGGCGACTTGGCAGTCAGCTGTTGGCTCTCATAGACATTGCACTGAGCTTGGAGTTATCAGATGGTTGGTGGGTCCAGTTGGCACCCTCTGTGTTGGCTTAATTTGCTCTTGGCCGTTACTATTTTTAGTAAGTTCAAGATTGGCACCAGAATGGGATTTTGAGAGTGGGGTTGGATTCGTCTTGTCAAGACCTTTCCAACGAGCTATAGTTCATTGGTTTCCGACATCATCTTGGCCTCCGTTTTAAAGTCTGTAAATTAAACGTTATTATTTAATATTGGACCTTGGTGCCTAGGCTCAACAACTTAATGTTGTTTTAAAAGAGGGGACTTTAAAGGTGATGTTGAGAAAAGAATTAAAGAGAATTACAATGTATTTTCCCTCTCATGTTTTATCCCATATGCAAGAGGATTTTAGAGACTCCCAGTTGGAAAAGTATAAAAGGAGGAAAAGTGCTCTCATTTGGATAGAGTTTGGAGCTTGGCTCTGGAGTTTGAGGATTCAAACCAGAGGCTCTTGGAGACAAAAACCTCCCTGAGTAGCAGTATCCCACAGGTGTGAAAGATCACCCAACGGTGCCAATGTTGGTGGATACATCCAGTATTCACATTGTGCTTGCAATGGAGACATTCGGAGTAGTTTCTTGAGCAGATATGATATATCATTCATCCATTATTGTTGAGTTCTGATTTCAGAGGGTTGGAGGCGATTTCCAGTTTATTGTTGCTATGTTAATCTTATTGCTGGCCGTACATTGCAGCAGCAGGTCGTACTATCTTGGAGGGTTGTTTGTGGTGGTTTCTTGTAGATTTCTCCTCCCACCAGGGTCGTTCAGCCTTAGAGACCAGTGCAGACCAGTTTACCAGCAAATATAAGGTGTTTTCAGCAGTGTTTGATGCATATTCTCCTTTCAGCCGGCCGTACAACTTCATATGGAGGACGTGGGTCTTGAAGTGGTCTATTCTACTTCATTTGCAGCTCTTATCTAGTATTGAATGAGGCGTCTAGAGCCTTATTTATTGCTGTTATCATTTGTATGTTCATCTTTGTATTCTTTGGAGTTTGGAGTGACTTCTGGCTATGTCCATTTGCTGGTCCGACAACAGCTAAAATATGAAGTTGCAAATCTGAACATGGGTATGTCACAGTAATTCATTATTGGTCATTTTACTATCTGGGTAGTCGATAGTTTCTTTATATCTGTTATATATTTTCTGGGTTTGGGTTATATGCTCTGTATTGTATGCTCCGACATCACACATCTGTAGGAAAACATAAAACCCCTTCTGCATCTTTTATCTATCTGAAAGACCACACAAAATAATAATAAAATATCACACATAAAAGATTCATAAAATATACAAACAGGTACGGCACATTACAGCATCAAGTTCAATCAAGGAATCATTATCATAGTAGTGAGTAGAATCATCTTCAACATGCTCTTCTTCAATTGCTGGTCTAGAGAGCATATGCACAGCTATTACTTCCTTAATTGAAAAGTGATCCTTCAATTCATGCAGTGCTAAATCAATCTTATCAAAGTCCCTTTGTTCACTACATAACAAAATTTTTGAATTGCTTTTGTATGTATGAACATCTTCTCCAAAGTCACCCAATGTACAAATTGATTCCTTGCCATTATGATGTAGAGATGGTGAAGCAATGCTATGCTCACATAATGGATTATTAATAGAATTCATACCTTCATATGGCTGATCAAACATTGCTGGTTTGGCAAACTCCATAATAGCACACCTTTCAACCTTGTGGTCATCATGAAGACACATGTGCTCTTCACTCGTGGATGCAAAAGGTGATTCTTCTTTGTCCATGTCCTCATACCGCTGAAGTGAACTTGTGAACATGGCTTCATCTTCTTTAGGGCTTCCACATGTCCAATTAGGTGTACAAACTTCTAGGCATGTTGACTGATTTTTGCCTTTCTCATGATCACTTGTAGGCTATGAATCACAAATAAGTAATTCTTCTTTCTTTTCTATCTTTTCTCCAATGATAACTTCTGATTTTTCTTCTTTTCTTCTTAATTTTCTAGTGTAGTTATAAAGGTCTTTCTTTCCTGTATTCCCAATTTCATGTATTCTCAAATAAACATCAAAGGACATCTCTTTCTTGAAAACATCTAGTAAACCCTGGTATTCATCAATGATTTTTGTGGCCTCTTGTTCATACCTCCATTGATCAAACTTTCCCTCCAATACAGCCCGACTTTGTCTAAGAGATTCAAAAAAAGATTTCATTGTTCCTCTATCTTCCATGATTCATAGATAAATATACACCTTCTCAAAGAAGTGGCGCTCACCTTAGAGCGAAACCTTTGGCAATCTCCACAAATATGGCGCTGAAAATATCTTCTTCCTTTGGAGTGATTAAAGTTAAACCCTCCAAGCTGGCAAGATCAAAGCTCTGATACCATTGTAAGATCCCTTACAAGATCTGCCCTAAATCCTGAGTTTTATTTTCTGATTTCTGTCCTAGATTTCTGCACTTCAGAATTCTGCTCCAAACCCTAGAATTCTTATTTACTCTTCTGATTTCAAACAAGTAGGGACAGCGAACATATATGCATACAAAATGCTCAAATAATATAGCAATAATGAACCCTTATGATAATAGCTTCAATCATAAACTCATCCAACAATATATGAACATCCAATTGCAAACAAAAATGGAAACAATTCTGATTTTCTGAATATATCAGACTGCTGCTACAAATCAGAATATCTGAATATGCAATTACATCAAATATATAGGTTCAAACATGCCCAAATACATCCAAGAAATCTGCCCTTACAGTTTAGACCTAATAATAGGTTTGTACATACCAAAATGATGTAGAATAATGTTTCACAAACCCTCTACAACGATGATGCTTGGGCTTCTACTAGGGTTAGGGTTTGGAAACCCTCAACAATGGTGAAATCTGTAAAATACACTGTCCGGCTAGGGTTTTGTGCCTTAGTTTTTTGTTTCCCAACTGCTGTTTGGTTTAGGGTTTTATGTTTGTGTTTGCATGTATTGTTTTTGCATTGAAACCATACAATAGAAGCAATATGACAAGAACCTAGAAAAACTAAAGCACATATGAACAAAATAACGAAGACCCAGATTGTATTATGCCAAAACATGAATTACAAGAACATACCCATTTTCCAGTCTACAACTTCATACATCTGTTGTAGCCAGGCCAGCAACAAGCATATGGAAAACTCGCATATATTGCAACAATAACAAAGGAGTCTGAACAAACACAATATCAACAGCTTCTCTTGATCAAATCAACCCCAACACACAAAAGTATAGCCTCCAACGAACCCCCAAATGTATGCCTCTAAGTGGAACGGCCAATGCAAGGATAGTATGACCTGCTAAAGGTGTTTTCCCACTGGTTATCAGCTGCAACTTGAAGTAAATACCTCTGTTAAAATCAGAATATCTCTGCAACTCAATGGCGTCCAATCTAGAAGGAGAAATCTGCCATAGCTTATAATTTTGCCCCCTAAATGAGGTACAGCATGGTCTTCTGCAGTACAGCCAACAAAGAGAACTGTACGGCCTCAGCAAGACTATGAAATCAGTCAATAAACACCCCAAATCTGCATCAATCTGTCCTTCAAAGTTAGACTCTCCATTGCACACCAAAATCTGAATATGATATATCTATTCCGGCTCCAAAACTTCACCAAATTGATACAAACTAAAGCCCAAATGAAACCCTTGAATGAGGCCTTCAAAATCCTTCCTAACGTTGTCTTTCAAGCATGAAGAAGGTGACTCTGAAGAGGTTTTCGTCTCAACAGAATCTTGTTTAAACCCTCAAAACTCCAAAGCTTCAAAAAATGCACGACAATCCAATTTTCAAGTGAATGAATGAATAATCCAAATGTGAGCTCCACTTTTCTTCTTACCTCTTCTCTTCCCAACACCCAAGAAAGGTAATATTTTATTAATTTGTTGCATTTAAATAAGTCCCCATACCTCCACAAGGGCACCCATCTCCTAGCAATATAATTTAAGTTATAACTTTCATTATATGAGCTAAGTCTCTTAATAACTTAAAGTCACTTTAGCCTTATAAATATCATAAGTTAAATATTAAATTTAACTTATACATCGACAACTAATACTCCGGGCATCTCAAAGCCATAAACCACATGCTACGTACTCTAATCCTGTAGTACTATAAGTAGAAAGTCAATCCACACTGCCCCGACCTAATTTACTATAAATAGTAAGTCCTAGTGAATTGGTCCAATTAGGCTCCCTGACCAAAGCCATTAGCCTACGAAAGCCCGGTGATAGGCTAATCTCATCAACTGATCATCTGTGCTAAATGGGGGGCATTACAAAATCACCTCCAAAGGCCAAGTCACCCTCTTCTAGATGTGGCACTCCAAACTAGGAAAAGCCCTAATGCAAAGAACATACAAAATACCACAATAATGATCCTCCAAGCGTGGCGCTCAAGTCTAGGGTAAACCCTAGTGTCAAATGAACACAAATGCCACAAGAAAACCTCCTCCAATGCTGATTCAAAATCTAAATATCCACTCAAGCTCTTTTCGTCCAAAAGTCACCAATGAAGCACAATTATGAACTTCATATGAGTCCACCTCCAAGATGCGATTGGGTTTTCATCCAGTCCAATCCACCTATCTTCCTTAGGGTTTTCATCCTAAGAAGGTGCCGAAACAAAAGTTGCAGCCAAGAGATAAATCTCCAATGAAAAGAAATATGAATGAATGATGATGAAATGAGATCAAGACACCTTATATTTATACATGATTTTATCTCCTCCTCAAGCTGGCCGACCTCATGAGATATTTCCTTTTTATTTCTTTCTCCTAGGCCGACCTCCTTTTGGGCACCTAAACATAAGAAATATCATTACTTTATTTATGCTATTTTTCCCAACTTTGGCGAACCTCTTAGGCACATGGTGTGTAATGTCCTCATTTTGAGCTAAGTTATACTTTCTAGTTGAGCTTGTTTCTATACATGGAGAACTAGAAACTTGGTAGATGTCTATACATGGAGAACTAGAAAGTTGGCTCAACTAGTATTTTGCTTGAGTTTTATTATGTGAATAAAATAGAAAATGGAATCTTTAATTGCATTTTCCTAAATCGATTTATCTAGCATTTGATGATTCATGTTTTGCATTCCTTGTTGGGGCTGTTTGAATAAAGCGTTCGCCAATTTGGGAGTGGCGTTGGAAATAAGGTGGGCCTATTTTCATGTGTGTGAGCCAATGGCTAAGGAAACATTCGCCCAAGGAAAAAGGAGGATCTATTTCATTGTTTGAAATGCTTTGCTTAATGTGCCAATGTCCAAGGGGCTTTTTTAAATGTTCCATGAGCATTTTAAATGCATGCGCCAAAGGTAGTCGGGATTCGCCCAAGGGAAAAAAGACAATTTTAAATATTTGCAAGAGTTTGTTGAGGTGCGCCAAGCAAAGGGAGATGTTTTTAAATGTTTCAAATTGATTTTAAATGCTCATACCCAGCCGCCGTCATATAGAGTAATTCGCTTATGTTCATGAGGGGCAATTTTGCACAAGGAGGGTCGATTTGGCTTTGGGACCCATTTGTTAGTTCTAATTTATTCAATTTTGTCATGAAAGATTTTAAATGAAGGCTATGGCATTTTAAAATAATCCAATTTGATGGATTTGCATTGGTGGAAGTCAAATTTTGATCCAAAACTTCCAAGAGGAGAGGCGCCTATCTTTGGAGGAGATAAATAGAACTCTTGGAGTTCAGTTTGCATATTATTGATGCATTGGTATGTTTTCTAACTCTTTCTCTTTTAGCTGGGAATTCTGATTTTCAGTTCATTGGCAAGGTGATGACCCCATACTAGTTGTGAAGTGATTTCATTCAAAATTCACTATTTGTGCTTCATTTGTAGGGTGTTTTTGATAGAATTGGTATGAAGAATCATTGATGAATAAACCCTTGGTCATGATGGAGTCTAACCAAGGTAGTTTATGAGTGTTTGATGGAGTTAATGGCATAATATAGTGACTGGTTTTATGATCATTGGAAGCATCAAGAAGACATTTGGCTCACCTAGGAACCCATCGATTGCATTTGGAGGTGATATTTAGGCATTTTCATGAAATCTGGGCACAGTTCAGTGAGCTACAGGTCTGCTCCAGCCAGCTACAGGTCTAACAAAGTTTGAATTTCATGTTGGATTGAAGTCATAAGGTGTCAAGGAACATTTGGAAGCAAAATCAGTCCTATCGATTTGCAAATTAGGGCATTTGGAGGCTTTGTTTGCAAGATATCTCTTCTATATCACTGGTTGCTCTTTCATTGGTGATATCAGTGTTATGTCAAAGGTCCGATCAGTCATATCAATCAATTAACGAATGATTTGTATTGATGTTATGTGGTCTATCATTAGCTGAGTTCATTAGCCATTCATTCTCCATTGATTTGGCAATAGTTGTAATGAGTTTGGATGTAGTTATGCCTCTCTTTCATGTACATTTGAGGTCTGATATGCATAAGACAGTGACTGATATTTGATAACAGCAGTATGTAATTGAAGCCATTTCATTTTCAATCAATGATATATGCAAAGGAGATTGATAGTTTCATATATGTGTGATTGAATTGAAGTTATTGATTTGTGTAAGAATTCTCAACTAAAGTTGGCAAAAAAATTTCAGTCATTTAAGAAGGGTATTTTACAGTGGTATCAAAGCCACGATCTTGCCAACCTGAGGGGAAAATCAGAATTGGTTTTAGTCATCTAACAGGGTACTTCAATGGCTAGAGTTAGAGATGGTTGCATGAAAGAGTTGGGAAGGCTTTTTGCTGAGCACAAACAGAAATCACAGCAGTTGTCAGATTATATGGAAAAAAGTTGGGTGATAATGGAAAAAATATTTACAAGTGAAAGGTTTTAGAAGTTGTCTCTATGGTAAGCTTGATAAACATGCAGGTGATTCAAATGATTTGCAGCCTATAAGTGATCAAGAAGAGTCACCTATTGAAGACAATGATGAAGAGCTCATGTCAATCCATGATGCTTGCAAAGAGGATGTGCAAGATGAAGATAAATCAGCTAAGGTAGATGAAGGTATGGTTTCTCAAGTTGAGACTAACAATGATCCTCATGTTGATAAGGAGACAAGTGATGTGAATGATTTGGAAAATGATAATGTTCATTCATTTGAGAGCAAATCAAATATTACAGTTTGTTATGAAGAGCATATTATTGATGTTCAATCATACATGAAAGGAGAGGACATAATATTTGCTACAAAGATCAGCTATCAAGTATGTGATTCACATGAAGGAGAAGACATGGGTGATGTACAAGAAGAGACACACATTGAATCAGCATTTGATGAAGAAAATACTATGATTGCTATAGGCCATGATCTATTTCATGAAGATGTATATGATGCATGTGAAGAGAAGTGTATGGAACCGACATTTGATGGTAAGCATTTGATTTTTGATATGGATTGGCATGACATCATATCTGATTTGTTTGAGGACAGCAGTCCTGTGGCTTTGCATTTTCATACGATAGACATGCTAACACCTTTGGATGGTAGTTATTCATAGTCTACTAATGATGGCATACAAAATTGGAGTGTTGAAAATGGTAATTTTGTTGAAAAACAGGGCACTACACAATCTGATTTTATATATCAGACTTATGAAGATGTGGAAAAGACACAAAATGTAATATCGAAAGTTATAATAACTCTAAAAATCCAGTTTTACCATGAAGTAAAATTTTGAAAAGGTAAAAAGGTAGAATTTTTTCTTTTTCTTTTTCAAACATTGAAGTTTAATCAACAAATTATTTAATAATCATATTGGTACTATGATACACAAAGGGTCTATTCATTTTCAATGAATCAACAATATAATATACATATTATTCATAAGGAAAAATTACAAAATAAAACTTACCAAGAGATCACTGTATCTCGGTTGCCGACATCCATACCACAAGCTTCGACTAGCCTCTGGTTGAAAAGAGAGAAAGCATCTTCGGTGAGCTTTACCTCCATCCACAGATCGATGGTCCCCCGCACACCTTCCTTACCGGGAGTGGCCCTACCCTTCACGAAGAGTATAGACCTAGGATGACCTATGGTATTTGCCATCAATGTACTGGTGGTATATCCTACGTAACACTATTGATCATACAACCCTAGATAGCCTCTAGCTAAGTATGATCATCCCAATAGGTTACGTCATCCTAGATACGATAAACTATGTTTATATCTATAGTTTATCAATTCAAATTCAGTCTTTCCGTTTTCAACAGATTTCCAAATATTGTCTAGGCTTTGTAATCCTTACAGATTAACTTTCCATACCAAGATTCTCATTGCGACTTTGCAATACCCAAGATCCAAGACTTATCGACACTTAAAGGAGTTTAAGTCGATTCATTACAGCTAAATGGTTACCTTACCTAGGTTAAGCATCATAGTCAAGACAATTATCTCTTTTCACAAATAAGCTCAAATAAACATAACTAGGGTCCTTACCCCTTCATTTAGTTGTACTAGACACAAACTTGTCTATACGGTAAATCCATTCCAGTCAATCTGACTCAAATCAGTCCTTAATCTAGAATATATATGCAATATGAGTCCATCTTTGCGTACTTGCAATCTCTAGGGTCTATGACCTCTTGTCCCTTTATTATCTGTCTTCAACTAGCATCCTTGAACAATTTACTAAGTTTTAACTTTTATCCAAGATTCACTCTAGGATTTA
Source organism: Cunninghamia lanceolata (assembly GCA_027924645.1). Classification (NCBI taxonomy): domain Eukaryota; kingdom Viridiplantae; phylum Streptophyta; class Pinopsida; order Cupressales; family Cupressaceae; genus Cunninghamia; species Cunninghamia lanceolata. The sequence goes on along the minus strand of BSBN01000677.1, from coordinate 10,072,639 downwards.
TATAAGTACTACTAGACTCTTTATGTCTGACTTCATGGTTACCCAGCCATATATTGTCGATCAAGGGCTATGTCATATTTGACAAACAAGCATAAATTTCTAATTCCTTCCAGTTATAATTCTAAGGTTTAGCTCCTCTACCTCGAAGCATAGAAATGCTTTGTTTTCTCTGGAGCACAGAATACAAATACTTCTCGACTTCCCTAGACCTCTCGGCATTGTTTGAATCCTAAATTCACATGATAAGTATAACATACGAGGTATAATTCCTCTCATATCTTCAAAAGTGCTATCATTTCCCAAAATTGGTTTTTGACTAAGTTCAATCCTTCAACCATAAAAGATTTGAACCATTAAAGAAAATTAAATACAATCGTCCAATTGGTCTCCTAAGTCTATTGACTTTCCATTATGACTGAATACGAAAGCCTATGCACACATATATATCCTTAGAAAATATGTCAATACACCTTTATCAACAATCTTGAATACAATATTCATGTGGGTTTGAGTCTCGAATCTTCCAACATACCCAACTTGGTATAAATCTTAACAGAAATACCCAACACCGGGTTAAGTTTTGTCTTAAGTCAATCGATACTAAAATAAGTTCATATGACTATACATTAAGATCTTTAATTTTCCATCCCTATACCCTTGAGTTGGTTAATCGTTTCAAACTTACCAACATGGAAGTAGACAATCATGTCTCCCGAATTAGTCTTAAGACTTAATCAGTCCTTTCCTTTGAAGAATGGTTCCTTAATATAGTTATCAACACTCTAGGTTTTTGTAATAACCATAACGAGTCCTTAAAGCTTCCATGCCGAGACATGAAATCAAGATTTGTAATTCAATTCGGAATGAAACTTTTCCCCCTTAGCCTATTAGGGTTTATTCATCAAATGATTTTTCTTATCACTGAGAAATAGCATGATATTATCAAGCTTGATATTCAATTAACATCTACTAATCTCGATTTAATATTACTATTGACATGAGACTAATAAGACTATTTCCTATGATTTAACATAAACATCTCGGGTCAAGAAACCCTTAACCAAGTTGACTCCGAATTCATATGTTCTCAAGTCTATCTATTCAAGCTATTGATCCTCATTTAATTTTCATAAGATCTGGTGTTTTGTATGACAATATAGTATTATATTCAATAGGCTGGCAGCCTAGGCAAGATTTTCAGTTATTCATGATAGAGTCTCTAACCAACTCCTAGTTTGTAATATAAATATTAGCATAGAATACCTTTCTTGTCATCAATACTTCTCTGACATACAAGAGTCGTTTTACATCAATACTAATGGTAAGCAAGCAAATAAAGCCAAGGATAAACTGATTCACAATGTCCACCTATATTTAATTCTAATTGAGTAAGAATATAAATAAAATTCTATTAGGCATTACCTTTTTGTTGAAATGAGCATATCCCAGTGTCTTATAAATAAGCTCTTCATATATATATCCCATTAAGTTACTGAGTAAACTCTTCCTCACAGTATTAGAGGTCTATACTTTACTGCTTACACTATGCTCTATGAGTTTATAAGAATATCACTGTTACACAGAGTCTTTACGGCATAACATACTAAGGTTGAATGACATACCTCGGCCATATACTAAATTTATACTATAAATTTATTAACAGAGAGTCTTTATATCCAGAACATTCTTAATATCACATTATCTTAAGGTTTGTTAGCAACTCAATAGATACATAGTCTTTCAGCCATGGTAAAACATGATACCTAGCAGCATGACTATAGTTTCCTAGTAATAGAGTTGGCTATTTCATAATACTCATTACTAATACGTTTGTTCTCCTTTTAGTTGAATAATGGGCTCATTTGTCACACAAATAAGTTGTATTCACTAATGAAGACTCTTTATACAAGACATTATAGTCTCCTTAAGACTATGCATTATCGGTGCCATTTTCTGTATACTAAGTAAAGATTACTCTGACAATGGCCGACGGCAATCATAGTTCAAACATGTATTTAAAGAAACATGATGTTGCGGTATTGCATCAACCTAATGTCGATGAGACTTAAAGTATGCTTAATGATAACAGTTGAAACGTTCTAGAAATGATTTCCTTTCTACTTTATTGACTTCAATATCATCATTCTATGGAGTAAGTGGCATCCATTTTCTAGTTCACAGTTAATGATACAAAGATTACATATTTGAATGGAACACAAAATAGTCAAAAAGAAATAGGAACCTGATGTCGTCGAGCTTCAATCTCTCGATTTCTCCTTATCTAGCTTCCCAGCTCGTCCCTTATCGTCCTCTGTCACGTCTATTTTCTTTTGCTTCTGATGATGATCATGTCGTTTTCAAGACTCTCTTTTTTTTTATCGATAGTGGAAAGAATAATCGCTACAAAACCTAACTGATTCTCAGCCTTATCCACATTTCTTCCGTTATCCTTAAGCTTGTTCAACTTCCCACTCGGCCTACACGGTAATCTATTTGCTAAAGCTTCGGGTACTTAATCAATTATGCCATCGTGGCTATCAAAAAGGTGGTGAAATCGATTATTAAGTTGACAACATTGAAATGTTAACTTTAACAAGGCTTTTGAGCCAAGTTGGTTTAATAATAACACTTAACAATGTTATATTTTGCTCTCAATGGTTTATACTTTTATTTAATCATACCACTAAACGATTATAATCAACGACATGAACTCAGAGGATTTCGATGCAGATATCGATTGACAATACACGTCGCGACATTGACGTTTGGAAAGACAATGTTGTTCTTTCATAACGACAAGATGAAGTGACTTACTCCTATAGTCATTGACGACCTCGTCAATAACTTAACCAAAATTAAAGCTTACCTCAAGACAACTAGGTTTCACTGTCCAATATCCATATTCAGTGGCAAATACTCTATGGTGATCTAGAGTCTATACTCCCCTACCCCGAAGATACTTTCTCTCCCCTTTGCTTCACGGAGAGTCCGATCCACCTGTTCCTGTCAAAACATTCTCACATACAAATTGTGGTCAACCTACCAGTATCCCGGTCAAAGCATTATATAATCATAACATTTCTCTTTTCCCATGAGCTTAAAACATATTCACATGTATATTCTATCCATGAAACAAGTAAATAGTAAAAATTTGTCCAAAAAGACGAATGTAACACAAAAAATGTGAGACATGTGGCTAGAGAGAGCAAGGAAAGCTAAGCTTGTTGCCGGTCGAGCAAAAGAGCATCTTGAGATGATAAAAACAATGAGACAATCAACTTTGTTTGATCATCATGGGCCAGCCATTGATGATATGTTTGTGTGTGGCAATGAAGATGGAGGTAATTCAGATTTGCAAGGTACATTGATTCATTTTGATGAGCTAGGTCAAACCATTGAGTTGACACCATTTTATATTGATGAGAGTTCCATATGGGAGTATGTCATTTGGTCTAGTGATGGTCCATATACATGGGATGGCACATTTTATATCATTTTGGATAATATCTTCAGATTGCATACCACTGTTATGATTTATGAAAGCGAAACAAGAGAGATGAATACAATTGTGTTTGGCATTAATATCTTTATGATTGGCATCTACATTGATATGGATATGATTGCATCATAGTGCAACAGTGGAAGCGGTCCCAGGATCTCCTTCATCAACATCTTTGAGATGGTATGTGTGAGTTTGTATGGACAGGTTAGATGGGTTTCGGATCTTGCTATGCATTGATGTTCATTTGACACTTCTAATTGCTTGGGACAAGCAATCTTGGGGTGGGAGGACTTGTAATGTCCCCATTTTGAGCTAAGTTATATTTTCTAGCTGAGCTTGTTTCTATACACAGAAAACCAGAAAGTTGGTAGATGTCTATACATGGAGAACCGGAAAGTTGGCTCAACTAGTATTTTGCTTGAGTTTTATTATGTGAATAAAATAGAAATTGGAATCTTTAATTGCATTTTCCTAAATCGATTTATCTAGCATTTGATGATTCATGTTTTGCATTCCTTGTTGGGGCTGTTTGAATAAGGCATTCGCCAATTTGGGAGTGGTGTTGGAAATAAGGTGGGCCTATTTTCATGTGTGTGAGCCAATGGCTAAGGAAACATTTGCCCAAGGAATAAGGAGGATCTATTTCATTGTTTGAAATGCTTTGCTTAATGTGCCAATGTCCAAGGGGTTTTTTTAAATGTTCCAAGAGCATTTTAAATGCATGTGCCAAAGGGAGTTGCGATTCACCCAAGGGAAAAAAGACAATTTTAAATATTTGCAAGAGTTTGTTGAGGTGTGCCAAGCAAAGGGAGATGTTTTTAAATGTTTCAAACTGATTTTAAATGCTCATACCCAGCCGCCCCATATAGAGTAATTCGCTTATGTTCATGAGGGGCAATTTTGCACAAGGAGGGTCGATTTGGCTTTTGGACCCATTTGTTAGTTGTAATTTATTCAATTTTGATATGAAAGATTTTCAATAAAGGCTATGGCATTTAAAATAATCCAATTTGATGGATTTGCATTGGTGGAACTCAAATTTTATTCCAAATGTCCAAGAGGAGAGGAGCCTATCTTTGGAGGAGATAAATATAACTCTTGGAGTTCAATTTGCATATTATTGATGCATTGGTATGTTTTCTATCTCTTTCTTTTTGCGCTGGGAATTCCGATTTTCAGTTTATTGGCAAGGTGATGACCCCATACTAGTTGTGAAGTGATTTCATTCAGAATTCACTATTTGTGCTTCATTTGCAAGTTGTTTCTGATAGAATTGGAGTGAAGAATCATTGATGAATAAACCCTTGGTTATGATGGAGTCCAACCAAGGTAGTTTATGAGTGTTTGATGGACTTAATGGCATAATATAGTGACTGGTTTTTCATTATAGTCATTTGATAAGTTGTTATACAAGGTTTTATGATCATTGGAAGCATCAAGAAGACATTTTGCTCACCTAGGAACCCATCAATTGCATTTGGAGGTGATATTTGGGCATTTTCATGAAATCTAGGCACAATTCAGCGAGCTACAGGTCTGCTCCAGCCAGCTATAGGTCTAACAAAGTTTGAATTTCATGTTGGATTGAAGTCATAAGGTGTCAAGGAACATTTGGAAGCAAAATCAGTCCTATCGATTTGCAAATTAGGGTATTTGGAGGTTTTGTTTGCAAGATATCTCTTCTATATCATTGGCTACTCTTTCATTGGTGATACCAGTGTTATGTCAGAGGTCCAATCAGTCATATCAGTCAATTAATCAGTGATTTGTATTGATGTTATGTGGTCTATTATTGGCTAGGTTCATTAGCTTATTCATTCTCCATTGATTTGGCACTAGTTGTAATGAGTTTGGATGTAGTTATGCCTCTCTTTCATGCACATTTGAGGTCTGATATGCATAAGATAGTGACTGATATTTGATAACAGCAGTACGTAATTGAAGCCATTTCATTTTCAATCAATGATATATGCAAAGGAGATTGATAGTTTCATATATGTGTGATTGAATTGAAGTTATTGATTTGTGTAAGAATTCTTAACTAAAGTTGGCAAAAAAATTTCAGTCATTTAAGAAGGCTATTTTACATGGTGCAACATATTTTTGAGCTCAAATGAAGTCGTCCTCCTCAAGGAGAAACATCATAAATTATTCTTATTTTTCCACAGGTATTTTCTTCTATTTTTCCTTCTTCTTGGTCGCTCCACATTAGGGAAAATTATTTTATTAGTGTTTACTTCATCAAAAATCCCACAAAATTATGCCAAGTCATCTTCCATAATCATTTGTCCCTACAAAATTGGCTAAATGTGAAATCTAGCCAATTAGGTCATTCCCTGAGCCCTCCGGCTTAGCCTACGAAATAGGATAGGCTAGCCAACTCTATTAGGTGATCACTCCAAAAATGGGGACATTACATTATGTCATCTACACATGTCATCAACATAATTACATCATCATCCATGCTTTTGATGTATAGATTGGGATCCCAAGGACTTATTTTTCAACCCTATTCACCGAGATATTTCTCAATTTTTTATATACCAAGCCTTGGGAGCCTATTAGACATTCTTGCCTTGGAACCTGAAATACCTACAGTTGGTGCATGTAGACTTCTTCCTCTATATCTCCATTGGGGAAGGCACGCTTTATGTCTATTTGATATAGTTTCCAACCAAAATGTGTTGCCATGGCTAGAACCAACTGGATTGTTCCCATTTTTGTAGTAAGAGGAAATGTATGTCTTCCTTATGTGCAAAAAACTTTGCAACCAAACTTGCTCTGTGTTTGTCAAGTGTTCCATTTGTTTTACACTTGACCTTGTATAACCATTTGCAGCCAATGGGTTTCTTTCCAATGGGTAGCTCTTCTAGGACCCATATTTGGTTCTTCATCAAAGTTTCATATATAGCCACTACCCATTCCGGTCTACCTACGGCTTCTTCATATACGTCAAGCTCAAATGAGCATTGAAGGCTAGCCATAAAAGCATAATTCATTGCGTCAGATGTCTGTCTTTTTGGTCTTCCTTCCACCCTCATATCAGGAATATTATCTTATTAAACATCACCAATAGTGTTGTACCACCATTTTGGTCTTTTTTGTGACTTTCCCTCTTCCAAATTAGTGTTGTTATCTTGCAGATTTAAGGTATGTGCAGCAGCTCTTTGGCTGGAGTTTCATGATAATCAACTTCAGAACTATCCCTCCGTCAAGTTGATGTTTCACATTCATAATACCTGATTTTCCAGCCAATTTATCTTTATTTCCAACAACTTTCAGATATGATATTTGTTCTTTTCTTGCTTGAAACAGTCCTACACTTTCATCAACTACCACATCATGATGAAAGTATACTTTGTTAGTTTCAACATCAACCAACCGATATGCTTTATGATTATTGTTGTAGCTTGTGAGCATCATTTTCTTGCATTTTGCATCAAGTTTGATTCATTTTTCTTTAGAAACTGTACAAGTGAACCAAAAACTTTGAGTTTTCATCCAAACCATGCTTCTTTTGGAGTTTTCTTGTGCACTCCTTTTGTTGGAGACCAATTGAGCAAATACACAAATGTGTGTATTACTTGTTTCCAATATCTATTGGGAACAAACTTGTTCTCTATCATACACCTTAGCATCTCCACAATAGTACGATTTTGCCTCTTATCACTTAATTTTGTTGTGGAGTGTAAGGTGTGGTGTATTGCCTCTAGATGCCCTCTTGAGTACAAAACTTAAGGAATTTTCTAGAGCAAAATTCACCCTCCATTATCTAATCTAAGGAACATGGTATGCATTGCCGGTAACAAATCTCGGTCTTCTTGGATAAGCATGCGAGATCATCCCATTTGATCTCCTGATTGCTTCGTGGGTTCCCTCAACGTTCATCATGGAGAATATGCCGTAGTCTCCCTCAACTTTTAGAGCCAAGGTCACCTGCAATCAGATGTCCAGATTTTCGTTCTGGGTTTAAGCCCCTGGAGCCGGCCAGCTTCTCCAATTCTTCCATGCCGCCCACAACAACCACAATTCTATTGAGCCCCGAGCGGCACAGATAGTAAAGATAGGGCTTAATTATTTTTCTTAATTGTTTCTCTACCATTACATTGCACATTTTGAAGTGAGTTGCAAACATGACCACTCTTGGCCATCAAAGCATGCTTTTTTACCTCCCCTGAATCAACAAACCTGAAAAGCCCATGGTCTTACTCTTCAATGAAAAGAGCAACTATCTTCTTGCTGATCATATCAACAATATAGCATTTTTATTGCTAAAAATCACATGTATGCGGGGATTGTCCTTTGTAATCTAATTTACAAAAAAGTACATTTTTTTACATTCCTAGAACATGGTAACTATCAAGGAAACCTGCTTTTTACCAAACACAGTCATCTGCACATTTCCTTTTCCTCATACTCTAAATTCCTCCCCACCACCAAAAATCACAGAGCCAACAGAAGATACGTTAGAAACATAATCAATATACAAATATTTTTTATTGGTAAAATTACAAGATACGCCAAAATCTATGTACCAAGCAGATGTGTTCCCATTTTCTGCTTTATCCCTAGCCATAAACACAAAGAGGTCCTCCTCTGCAACATTTGCTTGCTTCTCAGGCACTTGGTTATTTTATCTCAACCATTTCCTACAAAACTTCTTCTTATGACCCACCTTCACTAATAATGACATTTAAAAAGTCTTTTGATTACCTAAATCATATGTTATGTTGCTGCCCTCTATGTTTCCTCCATTCTTCTTAGCAAGCTAGCCCTTTCCCTTGAAGTTTGCTGCCAAAGCCATCTCTAAACCCTCATTCCCATTGCTATTACCAAGCTGGTTTTTCCACCTGTTTGCTGCAAGAGTTTAGTTTCCAACTCTTCCAACTTCAAGTCAACATCAATAGCAATAATATTTAGGGTTTCAATAAAATGCTCAAACAAAGGTGATAGGCTCTTGAGAGTGATTACCATCGTTTCTTCTTTTGTTTCCCACCAAATACCATTTAATTGTTCTCTAATTTCCTTGATCTTTACCAAATGAACTTGTAAAGATTCATTTTCATGCATTTTGATTGAAACCAATAAAATTATTAAGGAAGAAGGCTCTACCTTTATCAAAAGTTTTATGCAGGTCTTTCAATTGCTTCCAAATGCCTACTACATTTGTACCAGTCTATACTTTTGGTAGCATTTCATCAGTCACAAATAGCTTGATTAGCATTATAGCTTCTCTATTCCATTCATCGAACTTGTCCTAGTTTTTCTATTTGTTGCAAGCTAAGTTTCTTGCCCCAAAACAAGCTAATCTAAACATTTGTATTCAAAAATGACCATTCTTTGTTTCCAGGTTTTATAGTTTTTGGCAAAAAACTTTTGGCTTCCCCCAACATTATATGGGACAAACTAGCCATTTTGTAAAAAAGATGTAACAAAACTGCTGAAATTGAGATTTATAGCTGTAGATACGTTCTTTACTCCCCTAAAAACTATTAAACGTGCCACTCAAATAGTACACCCAATCTTTAAGGTAGAAACTAACTAGAGATGGGAATGGTGCTCCATCCTCCTATTGGGTCCTCCAACCTCCTCTTTTTGACCCCCTAGATCTTTTCCGCTAGATACAAAATTGATGGCTCCAACAATCAAGTCAAGGTGGTTGATAATACAATCTATGAGAGCACAATCAAAGAATGCAATGCACGTTTTAAGTGCATATGTGTACAAAATAAGATGTCGGTTTCAACTAATAGTAATAATGCACCAATTGCAAATGATCTCTATAAAACACATGGGAGATATAGAAATAGAAATATAACCTTACAAATGGATCTAAAACGTACCAAAACCTCCAAAATGAGTGGTCACACCATTAGGCTCAAACAAAAAATAAAAAACTCAAATAAAAATGATTACAATAGACTTTTAAAGCATGATTTTTGAGTTAAAAAGTTCTTTTACAAGTTTTGAACCTAAGACCTCTCCAACATAATGAAATAATATACTCCTATCACCAACTCATCTAACCACTCTATACAAATCCTTTTGGCACATTTTTTGTATATGGATTTATATCTTTTGTTTATACTGAAGTTTTCATGCTCGACCAGAACAAACACTAGTATCATTTTAATTGCTACACCTATTCAAAACTGTCTGTGCCATTTAGAATGCTGTCTGCTGCCACACTTCAAATGGAAACAAGCAAGGTTAAAAACTAATCAAATGCCCTTCTATTATTTTTTTAAAATAATATGCCTTTCTGCCCTATGCTCCAACATTGGTCACTTGTCTGTCATATCTCCTTCCAGAATGTCATATGCTCTAAATATCAGACCATCTCCTTCTTTGTATATTGATCAGCTTTTTATATAATTTGTGTTAGATCTCCACAAGAACATGGCCTATGGTACAACGGTGCTGACATAGAATGCACTGGCATGAAATGTGCAGGCAGGCAATGAGAAACAGATCCACATTTGCTGCTGACAATTGCAAAAAATGTACAAAATGGAGCAGCCACATATGGAATCAATAGAACAACTCTTTCAACCTTCCCGCATTTTTCTCAACATGGCCTCTAATACCACTTTAGAACCAGAGAACACATAAAGCAAACTAAAATTTAAAATATAACCATGAATGAGATAAATGATCATGGGAAAAAATATATTATGTGGGGAAGGATTACAACTCTTTTACATTAGCATATATAAGCCAGTCTTTTCTTTTCCCATGAACAACTACCACACCTAATTATCTAACTACACACTATAATAACAAACATTAACACACAACACACAGAACTATAGGTTAGGATATAAGCCAAGTTTGTACACAACCCAATACATACTAACACAAACCTATGACTTCTGTATCGTAATTACCCCAATAGCCAGCGTGTGTGTGTGTGTGTCTATGCATGTGCGTGTGTGCGTGTGTGTGTGTGTGTTTGTGTGTGTGTGTGTGCGTGTGTTTCATGGGCATCATTGAAAGGATCTCTCATCAAAAATTCCCCTGACAAGCCTCTGAATCCTACTAGATTGATCCTTCAGGTAATTCTTGACCTTACCAGTGGGGACCCATGGCCTGTAGCAGTTTGCACATATCTCAATGTACCTACCTTCTTCTAGAAACCTCCCTATTCTAGAATCTTTCCTTCCTCTAGATGCTTTTTTTTCTCTTTATCTCTTAGAAACTTCTTTTGTCTACAATGAAATACATGATACAGATCAGTGTATAGCATGTAGAGAGGCAGCCAACTCCTTGGTATTATTTCTTGCTTGCAATAGTGCAAATATCAAATGCAAGCAGTTATGTCAGAAAATGCCTTGGTGAGACAACAGTGACATAGTGCACCAATGGAGGGAAACAGATGGCTTCTAAATGAGCTGGAAGCGGTGCAAGTTACTGAGAGACACTGAATGGAGTAGTGCATAAATGATGCAATACAAAAAGAAGATAATAATATAGTAAAGGGATATTCTGTAATATCCCGAACTAGGGTTTAACAATTTTTCTGATCTTTATCTTTCAATTCCTGTCCTAGTTTTCTGCACTTCAATTTTCTTCTCAAAACCCTAGGTCTGATATCTTTTTCTGCCTTTAACCCTTGACTGAATTCTGACTTCATCCAACAATTAATATCTTCTAACAAAAATACTTTACATAGATACGTCAATGAACAAGCCCAAAAGTTTATAACAGTCGATATGAGAATATTATATCTATTCAAATTAAAAATAAGAATAGATGATAGTGGCAGCCTTTCAATATGAATTACACCATGATTTGCAAATTGAAATGAAAACATTGGATGAGGAGCTAACTCAGATCATGCTGTTATAAATCAGACCTTACAATTCTTTCCATTACATCAAATATGATGGCATAATGACAGCCATTACATGTATTTATATTGCTGATATAAACTCAGAGATAACAATAAATGCAAATATACCAATGATGATGGAATCTCTGTTGTAATGTGTTCGCTGCCCTCCCAAATTGCAAATCAATATCTCTATTGATGGTTCGCTGTCCTGATTTATGCCATTCGCTGCCAAACACAAATTTGGGACAGTCAGATATGTTGTAGCAGATCGGCCTACCAGTGCTGATGCAATGCAAGAGAAATATCCTCCAAAGCTGGCCGATAGTTTCCAGTGCTGAGCGCTGTCAAAAGATTATTAAATGCTGATCAAAGGTCTCAGGTCTTATCACTCCTTAACACATGCTGAGCGCTGCTATTAATGTTGAGTGTCTGAAATTAAATGCTGCCTCGCTGATTGCTGCTACAGGAAGAAGGCAGATTGCCCTCAAATAATGCTGATGCCTCTTATAAATCCCAACTGAATTCCCACAAGACTAGCCCTCCAAGTATAAGCGAATACCCTCAAGATGAGGTGGCGGTTAGGGATGATGACTACTGATATTCGATATCTCAAACAACTAACAAATCTTGGACCGAACTCAAATGATGAAGCAATGTAGCTCAAGCAAGATCTTCAATGCCTTTGATCCAAGTCTTTGATGAAAGAAATCTTCAACAAAAACAATGATCTCCAATAAGCTCTATGATGAATACTAATTGCATCCACCTCTCAAAACGGGAGTGGGGCCATCACCAAACCCTAGTTATCAAGGGATCATCACCTTGATTGGACTGAAATTTGTCTTCAGCCAAGAGATAAACTCAATATGCAAAAACCAAGTCAAAAACATGATTTCAAATTACACCCAGCTGCTCCTTATAAAGCCCTCGCTCCATAAAGTTTTTGTGTACACAGTCACTTATTAAGTGACGGTTTTTATGTACACAATCACTTAACTTTATTAAATGACGGTTTTTGTGTACACAATCACTTAACTTTATTAAAATAGTGTTTTTGTGTACACAATAACACTTTATTTTATAAAGTGTTTTAAATTAACTCAAGTAACTTAATAAAATATTAATTTTATAAAGCAATTAAAAATACTTTATAAAATTAATTTACAATTAGAACCTTTTTAAGTTACTTGCAAAATAGGGACATTACATATTCTAACTGGGAGGAAGATAATTACATAACTGTAGGGTTATAGGAAGAAAAAAAAGATTTAAGTCATGTGGATGTGAAATGTTAAATCATATATACTAGTTCTAAGGCCATTCGTTAGTCTCACATGCAAATGAGGATAAATCAAAAACTACATAAAGAGTAAAAAAAACATCCTAAATTCAAAACAATTTGTAGAAATATCCATGAAACAAGCACGTTGTAAGAATTGTTTCCATGCATCTCCAAAATGCAAAATTAGGGACTTACCATTTCCAAAACACTGCGATATAAAACCCAATCATGTATATCATAAGAAATATTCCCATGCATCTCTCAAGTGCATCCCTAGAAATATCATTTCAAACAACTTGGACTGTGGTTCATTATATTCATATAATTTCCCCTTGCTCTATCCTAGACATTGGAAACATATGAGCAAAAATGTTTCAAGCACAAAACTAGAAATATTTTCAAGGGTCCCTAAAATAAATGTGCAGAAGTGTCTAGAAAAGAGAGTGCATTGTCCTCTTCTAGAGTCAAAAGTAAGTATATCAATAAGATAAACAATTAAAACATAGAAATTGAATCCTATATTACTCTATTAGTCAAGATGATTTTCTTTTTTGTTTACATATGCTGCTTATAAGCACAATCTGGTATAGAATTAAGTCATGACTTCTTTCCCCTAAAACTCTGTGCTATAAAGTTTAAACACAAACAATATATTTATGTACGATTTCCCAAAGTAGTGTAAAGCATCTCTGATATTAGCATATTGACAAACTACATAACATATAGTCTTGGAATCTGGTCTTTTAGGAGCAAAGCATATTTTCAATTTTGAGAAGAGGACATGAGAAGTTTACACATTCTAGCAAGTTTCATAATTAGAAAGAACCACAAAATGTCGATCCTAAAGAATAAAACAATGCATGAGCAACTGCTATTTTTTTGGAGTCAAAAAGTAGAAACACTCGACAAATTGAATCCTTTCTAGATGTCTGCTATAATGACTTTTATTTGCAATTTCACACCTTGCATTTTGAAATTGCCTCTGGTTTGCCCTTCTAGGGCCATCACTCACTCCAAATTTACTGATCTCAAGATTCTGAAGATGCCCTTCCAACTCTAGAATTTGCTGTTTTAAACTCTGTAAAACAGTAATTTTTCAATGATGAAGTAAATTTATGCAGCAAAGAAGAAGGTGACTTTATATTCAATTTACATGTTGAAAATTAGAAAGAAATGAAAAACAACTAACCTGCTCTGACTTGGAAATTGATTGTCGCTTAATATCAAGCTCGGGGTTTAATTTTTGACGATTTCGTAAATCTTGATATTGTTCATCAGTAGCTTGCTTAATAATGCTTTGCATGTAGATTCCCCATGCATCCACTAGAGACAAAAAAAAATAAAGAAAAAAATGATAATTAATCAAAAGAACACAGTTTAGTACCATTTCCTTAGCAGGGCATGAACGGAAGTACACCTAATTTACCTCAAATAATTTTTTCTTTGATCCAGACCTTGATATGAACAGGAAAAATAATTAAAAATTCTTGCAGTCTAAACTATGTTATTTTAGGGTGCAACATACAAGTGTATTTTGTTTCATGTGAAAGGCATTGATAACAAAAGTGTTCACTAAGTTGTTATGTTGCTGAAAATCAGAACTATTGATATCCAATAGAGGAAAAAAAAATGAAAATCGGAAAAACATAATAATTAATTAAAGAACCTTAAGAGGGTACAAATGAAAGTACACCTAAAGTAATTTACCTCAAATAAATTATTCTTTGCTTCAAACCTTAGTATGAACAAGAAAAATCATTCAAATTTCGGGCAGTCTAGACTCTAAACTATTTTACAGTAGGGTGCAGTATACAATTTGTTTGTGTATTTTGTTTCATGTTGGTGTATCCATACAAAAACTTAGTATTGCGTCAAGTTTCAAGTCAAAGCCATTATCCTAAGTGGTCTTAAGTGCAAAGTGTTTCAGGTCTCGTGTAGTTTGTTGTGTCTTATCATCCTTTGTGCTTTTCTAATCTTTATAGGATTGTGGCCTTGAGAGTTTTTGAATCATTCATCATGTTGGAGGAAAGAAGTTCTTGAAAGATAAGTTTATCAAAAACTGGAGCTCAAGGGCACACCTCATAAAAGTAGATGTCATTTTCAAAATTGTCTTCCACATTGTCAAGTGCATGAGCAACATGGAAGAGCACACTTGAATGAGTAAGAAAGATTCGATGTCAAAATGTTCTAAGGCATTGGTAAAATGTGCACTTTTCAAAATTTCAAAGCATTGGTATTAAGGTGTTCGTGTGGGTCTCAAGGGCACACTTGACCATGCAAGAATTGTTTGTCAAGGCAAAATTTTAAAACACCATTCACAAGTTCGTGCTTGGAATGAAGCAAACACCTAATCAAAGGATGTTTGGCAACCTAGGTGCACTTGACAATGGAACCAATTCAATACATCAGAAGCATGAGGAAAGGACAAGCACGCGTCTCTAAATGATGGACATGATGAAAGTTTTAGAAATTTTCTAAGGCAATTCATAGGTGTGTGCCAGTGGTCTTGGCACACACCTAATTGAAGCACTTAAGGGAAAAATAATGAATGATAGCTAGTGTATATGCATGCACTAAGGAAGCTAGGCATGCCTCACAATGGGAACTAGTATGCACAAGTGTGTGAAGGAGCTCAAGCATGCATCTAATCAAGGTAGACAAAAGGTGTTAGAAGTGAACATGAGTGCACCCCTGGAAGACAAAACACACCTGGTTGAAGAATTGATAAATCAAAATGTCAATATACAAGCACATGGGAGGTATATAGATACACTGTCATGTCCCGATATTAAGGCATTGTTAAATTAAAGATTTAAACCATAGATGAAAAAATCGCAAGAAACTCGCCGGACCCGCGAGTACTAGCAAGGCAAAATCAACGGCGAGTTTTCCTCTGAAAAACTCGGCCCGAGTTTTTGAAAAACTCACAGCGAGTTTCAGAGCAAAAATTCGCCCTAAATCGCGAGTAATACCTGCAAAAAATCGACACAGAAAAAAATGTTAGAAAGTTAAAAACTTAAAAAGACAAAAACCTAAAGTGTAAACTCTTCATTTGTTCACTTGTGAAACCCTTTCTACGCGAAACTCCCTCCCGGCGGCGCGATTCATAGAGGAAATCGTGTGATTGTGTGATTGTTAGAACTTAGAGGCTCAGGTAAGATTTTGGACGAACTGTTTAAAGTTTAAACTTTAAAAATCGAAATTTTAAAAAGACTGTATAATATGAAAGGAGAGATTTTGGACGAACTGTTTAAATTTCAAAAATCGAAATTTTAAAATGACTGTATAATATGAAAGGAGAGATTTTGGAGTTTGGAGTTGGACGAACTGAAAAATTTGTGATGATCGATTAAAAATATTAAATTTATAAATTTTAAAAAGACTATATCATAATAATACACTGTAATACTGTAATACATATGAAAGGAGAGATTTATATAAATTTTGACAGTTCGTCCAAAATCTCTCCTTTCAAATTCATATGATACAGTGTTTTTAAAATTTCATTTTTTTTTATATATTATTATAAATTTTGACAGTTCGTCCAAAATCTCTCCTTTCATATGATACAGTCTTCTTAAAATTTCATTTTGGAGAGTTTTTCACTATTTTTGAACGAAGTATGAACTGTAAAAAAAAAATTAAAATCATCATAATTCTATATAAATTTTGACAATCCGTCCAAAAACTCTTCTTTCATATGATAGTCATTTTAAAATTTTGATTTTTTTATAATACAGTGACCAATCATTTATTAATATATAGGAAATTGTTGTCAAAATTTTATAAAATGGCAAGTTTCTTGCAATTTTTTCATCACTGAATAATACACAATGCACATATTTTATAAATAATACAGTCCAAAATCTCTCCTTTCATATGATAGTCTTTTTATAATTTCGATTGTTTTTTATAGCAAAAATGTTAAAATACAGCTATACAACAATCAACTGTATTATTGTCAAATTTAAATTTTTAATTGAACTTTTTTTGTTCTCTCTTTTTTGATAGGTAACCCGTAACAGGTTATAACTTATGGCTTCTGCAAGTGGAACTGGAGGTAGAAGAACAGGTGGCAAACCGAAGGACCCTTGCTGGAAACATGGGACACCAGGTCCAAAGTGAGGAAATGTCATTTGTAACCATTGCACTAAACATATGTCCAGAGGCATTAATCGACTTAAATACCACCTTGCACAGATCCCTTGCAATGATGTTGAGATATGTGACAAAGCTCCTGTGGCGGTTCAGAGGGAGGCACACGTCCTCCTTATGGATTATGAACGAAAGAAAGAAGCTAAAAAGAGAGCAGCAAAGGCAATGGCAGCCCCAAACTGAGATTTGAGTTCTACAGGATCAGATTATAGAAGTGTAACTGTAGAGGCCTCTTCTACACCTTCCATTGGGCCACGGATACGACGATCGGGCAAAGGGCTTGATAGCTTTTTTGTTCCTCGGAACACTCCTGGTGCGCAACCTTCATTGGATGGTCTTGCAAGTACATGGAATAGAGAGGTGCATCGTGAGGCGAAGTTGGCATGTGCACGATTTTGGTACTACAACAATATTCCCTTCAATGTCGCTTTGAGTCCTTATTGGGAGCACTTGGTCACTGCATTGACTGTGGCAGGTAAGGGTTCAAGGCCCCAAGTCCTCATGAGTTGAGTGGCCCATTGTTGCAGGACGAGGTCGAACACACACATCTACTAGTACAGGATCAGAGGAAAGTTTGGGAAAGAAAAGGCTGCACTATTTTATCTGACGGATGGACAGATGCCAGGAACAGGACTCTCATCAATTTTTTAGTGGCTTCAGCGGGGCAGCTAGTCTTTTTAAAGTCAGTTGATGCCTCCAATAAAATAAAAAATGCAGAAACCTTGTGCAACATGTTGGATGAGGTGGTGATGGAGGTGGGAGTGGAAAATGTTGTCCAAATAGTGACTGACAATGCAGCTGCATATGTGGCAGCCGGTAGACTTCTAGAGGCGAGGCATCCAACCATTTTATGGAGCCCTTGTGCTGCCCACTGTATTGACCTTCTTCTTGAGGACATTGGAAACATAAGCTAGGTGAAGAATGTGGTTGAAGAGGCAAGAAATATCACAGAATACATCTACAACCACACATGGGTCCTAAATCTTATGAGAGAGTACACTAGTGGCAAGGAGCTCACACGATCAGGAGTCACACGCTTTGCCACCAATTTCCTTACCTTGCAGAGTATAGCATCATTATTGCCCCACCTTAGGCGCATGTTTGTGGCCGAAAGGTGGTTGGAGAGTCCTTATCATAGGAAGCCAGAAGCAGAGAGGGTCGTGAAGGCAGTTTATGATGCTGTCATGGAAAAATCCATGGAGGAGATCATCAAGGTAAGTTTTCAAACACTAATTTTTATTTTTATTTGCTAATGTTAAAATTTGCTGATTTTGTAAAAAACTTATATTTATATTTGTTGAATTTCAATTACTATAATTCTCTAATTTTATTTTCATCCACTATTGATTTAGGTGTCAGAACCGTTGGTTAGGGTTCTATGACTGGTGGATGGGGATCAAAAGCCCATGGGGTATCTATATGAGGCCATGGATAAGGCCAAAGAGACCATTCGACATTTGTATGAGTCAAATAAAACAAAATATGAACCCATATGGCGCGTTATTGATCGGAGGTGGAATCAACAACTCCACCAACATAGTCATGCTGTTGGTTACTATTTGAACCCCGCATTTTTCTTCTCCTCTTCATTCAAAGCAGATGCAGAGGTTAAGCTTGGCCTGAACACATGCATGGAGAGGTTGGTCTTTGATGATAACCTTCGAGACATCATACTCGATGAGTTATAGGCCTATAAGAATGCGGATGGGCCTTTTTTTCTTCAAGAGATGCCATTCGTAAGAGATCCACTCTGCAACCAGGTAAAATACACATGTTTATTTTTCATTTACTACTTATTTTAATTTTTAAGTTTACTAAAATCCTTCCAAAGTTATAAATGTTATCCTTGCAAATTTATGGTGGGATGATTATGGTTCCTCAACGCCTAATCTTCAAAAGATAGCCATCTGGATTTTATCCCAGCCTTGTAGTGCATCTAGTTGTGAGCGCAACTGGAGTGTTTTTGAGGCCATTCACACAAAGAAGCGCAACATGTTTACTCAAAAGCGCTTGAATGACATTGTCTATGTGCGGTACAACATTCGATTGCATGAGAAGAAGGTAGAAGGCCAAGAATCATATCAGGCATTGGACCTTGACGACATTGATCCATATTCAGATTGGATTGGTGAGGATGTTGATGTTGATCCATCCCTTGATGATTATGATATAGCTGCTATGGAGAGGGATACAACTGAATGGCAAGCAAATGTCGCAACATATGGGGATTCAGAGATAGAGTCAAATGATATTGATGTGCCATCAGAGGCGAGTTCCTCACATGTACCGTTTGATCATATAGATGAGGATCCTATTGAGCATACCCTGGCTATACCGGCCACTTCTGCACCACCCACACAGAGAAACAAAACTCTTTTGAGCTTTAGTCATAGAAGAAATTTATGATTTAGATTTTCTAGTGATGATGGAACTCTTTTTTTGGTCTATGATATGTATTATCAAACTGGAATTTCATATGTATTCGAAGGTTGAACTCTTTTTTTTGTCTATGATATGTATTAAACTCTTAATTTTGATTTATATATGAAGGAAATCAGTAATGCATTCTACAATTTCAGAAATGTGTGTTTTTTAAGAATATTTTTAGAAAAATTATGTTTGCCGAGTTATTGCCGAGTTTTTCCCTGAGTTTTTGGCGAGTCCCGAGTTTTTAAAAATTTTGGGTCTGCCGAGTTTTTGCCGAGTCCGAGTTTTTCAACTATGATTTAAACATTATGATAAAGACGATGAAGCCGCTTTCGTAAAATCTGGTGTTTAGTCATACTTAAATAAATATGTATAATATTGTTAATGTCTAATGTTTAATAAATAATATTTTAATATAATTCAAATATAATATATAATATATTTATAGCAAAATATATTATATTCTCAATTATCATATATTATAAATATATAAATAAATATAATTAAAATATAATATATAACATATTATTTGGGTAATTAACAAAATATATTATTAATATAAATATAAATATTAATATTATTATTAATATATAATAATATAAATATATAAATCAGCAATCCCAAATATCCTATTTAAATCTCATATGCCAACCTCCCTATTTAAGGAATAGTATATAAGAAAAGAGATACGTTGACATATGAGAAGCGATCCTTATTTATTAGGTGATCTAAGGCATAAGTCATATTTTATAAAGAGCTGCCATAACCAGAAGGCAATGATTATGTTAACAAGGAATAATTAAAGGAGAGGTGTGATTCATTGAGTAGACACAACTACTCACCAAAAGGCATCACTCTTATGGAATATAGGGAATATAAAGGTACGTGGGATGTGGAAGAAGAAAGGCATGGAATACGGAGGGATACACAGCAATGAAGAAAAGTAGTAATCAGCACAAGACAAAATTTGTTAAAAAGCAGCGTTTAAAGAGTTAATAAAAGGATATTGATGTGGATAGTAATACATATATGTAGACATCAAATAATATATACAATCAAGCTCCATATAAGACATTTTTACATCTGTATACAGATCTGCAAGGAAGATATATGGGGAAAATTAGTATTGTTCGCAAATGGGGACATTACATGCACACCTTTGTAAAGGAAGTAATTCTAAGTCAAAAATCAACATACAAGTGTATGCCTAGAGGCTAAACGTGAACCTACGTAAAGGGTGATTTTTGTCAAAATTTGCCATCAATTGTCAAGTACATCTCAGATGGTGAAGGGTTTGCCTAAAAGAAGACAAACACTTTCAAAACTCACAACTTCCATGTTCAACTGCGCACTTGAAGGCAAGGGTGCACCTCAAAAAAGGAAAAATTCAATGTCCAAAAATCCCTAGTAATCAAGTGCATGCCTAGGGGCAAGGGCACACCTCAAAGGAAAACTCAAATTTTAAATGCATAGATTCAAAACCAGAGTACAAGTGTGTGTGAATCGTCATGGTGCACACCTTACCAAAAGAACTTTCAAATCTAGTTATCAAGTGCACATCTAAGATGCAAGTGTGCACCTTAACATAAAAAAAATTACCTCACATAAAAGCTTCAAAACCCCATTGTCAGGTGTGCACCTACTAATGAAGTGCACACCTATACAAAAAAATCAAAAGTGCAAGTTCAAAGTCTATTTTATAGTGTATTGGTGCATATGCAAAGTAGAAGTGCACACCTATCAAAGGGATTCAAGAAGTCAAAGTAGATTTTTCAAGGTTTTCAAAGTCATCCAAAGCCACCTATCCAAAAGTCTATTTTTAGTCAAATCTATTTATATCCCAAGCTACTTTTAGCAATCTCTATTATTAGTGCAAGGAGCCCATGCTATTTTTAACATTTTTAATTTAGAGCCTAGAGTTGGCTATTTTCAGATCTCTTGCCATGCGAGAGATGTGAGCATTAATTTGTAATAAATTCAATCTACAAATTAACTAGAGATTGCATAGTTTTAATTTTATTATTAGAGGATAGGATTTTGTAATAAAAACTGCATTTCATGTAATCACTTATTCTTAGAGTAGAAGTATCAATTAGCTTTTCATTTATTTTCATGCAATAGCTTTGTAACATTATAAATGTCATTTTGCACTTAGTTGATCAATGGTAATTCTCACGCCTGCATATTGCTAAAATTGCTTTTGAATGTTATCGTTAATCTAGATTTCCATATTCATTCAATAGAATTTATTACGCCTATCTTACTTTTAAATTGCTATTGAAATGTTTGTTATGTATGCTGAGGGCGATTAAATTGCTTTTAGCAAGTTGCAAACTTTGTATTGTAGGTTTGCTTGAAGTTGAAGATTGTGGCTTTGTATCGATCTCATAATTCAATTTACTAAAGCGTTCACGTCTTTGTATTTAAGTTTTTTCAATCTTTATGTGCACTTGCATTATTCAATCTTTGCATTTAGTTGAACAGTGTAAGCATGCAAATCTAGGGTTTTCTTGTCATAGTATGTTAGTTTTTGTTTTACAACAAGCTTGCCCTTCTAATTTGAATAGTGGTTCTACTACACCTTTAGTCTATTTTGTGTCACACTCAAAGGTGAGAATTAAAATGCTAATACATGCAAAAGAATTGATAACAAAAATGTTTACTAAGTGGTCAAGTTACTGAAGATCAATACCATAGTAGCATAACACTCAAAAAACTCCCAAGTAATCACAATCTGCAACATTTGTCATGTTGTTTCCAAGTTTTTTAAAAAGTAGTTCTAATATTCTTTGATGTATACCTATATTTTTTTGACTAATGTTTACACTTCGAGACCGAAAATTATAGAGCATGGGTAGACTGAACAATGTTTTAAAGCATTAGAGGTTTTTTTTTTTTTTTAAATTACTTTGAATAAATTTTTTGTACAAGTTCAATTTTAAACCATAATGAGGGCTTTTTTTTACCCTAATAAGCATTTAAATTAAAAACATAGGGCTGTGCCTAAAATGACAGACCATATTCCAAGATAGAATGTCCTATTTTAGGACTGGTAGTATATTTTTACATAATCCCTCTTCGGGGAATAAAATAGTTTATTTACTCTTACACAGTTTTTTACAATTAGCATTTTTATAAAGGTATTATGTCTAATTTTATCTCGACACGCTATTTTCAATAATGAAATAGCAAAAATAATTTTTCTCTATATTTACAACTAGTACTTTGCTTTTTAGCTCCCAAGTTTTTGTTGTATTTTCTTGTATTAAACCCGAGTAATGAATTCCATTTATACTTTTGCCACATCCTGTCAATGCCATGTAAATACTATGATTAAAACTATTGATAATAAAACCAATTCACTTGCAAATAGGTTATCTTACAATAAAGCAACCTCTCCACACTTTCTTGGTATAGATATTAACCATAGTTACGACCAAATGAAATTCAAGAGATCAAAATCATGGATGAAAAGTTTTAAGAAATTATCTTGCAAGCTCTGAGAGTAATTAATCATTGTCAGTTCTCCACCCTGAACATAAATTTTGGTTAGCTAATTTCCCACCTAAGTAACCTGAACACTAAAAGTTGAAAACTAACTAAGCTAAAAAATTAAGGATAAAAGCAATGAAAGAAATGTAATATTATGTAAATATTTTGTAAATAATCCTTGGGTTTTTCTATAGAATCTGAACAGTCATCTTGAAGATAAACTAAACAATCTCTTGTAGGTGAACATAAAGGTCACTTTGTTGATCTATTTATGTACAGTTTTTCATTCAATGGAATCGATTTTCTGGTTTGCATTTCAATTCTTAATTTCAATCTTTGCAGATCTTTCCTGGCCTGACATTGGTATCAGAGCAGAGGCTATTTTTTTTTCTTTATCCTTCATTTTTGCAATAAGATAATCCTCCATTTTCTACACCAACCAAGAGTTTGCTGCTCCACACAATTACCACCAAATTCTACTCTATATAGTCATTATGACCTCCCACATGTCCGCTTGATTCATTGTTTGCCATTAGAGAAACTCCTGCTTGTAGCCAAGCTTCTTGAGATGCTTCTCATTGAAATCAATGCCATCATCTGCAGGCTCACTAATTTTTTGCAGAGGCGAAGCTAAGAGCACCTTTGGAGGCACTGAATGATGTGAGCAAAGGAGCCATGATCTTCTAGAAATTGCATAAATGAACAAATCTTGTCCTCCATAGCATTGCTAATTTCTCTTCATATTTCTTGCATGAGGTTGGATTGATTATGGACATAGGATTAGTATTACTAGTGTTGTTTTCTTTCTTTTCTGCTAGTGAAACAGCTTCTTCTACTTCGGTCGCCCCATAATTTGCATCCAACAAACCAATTTTGCACAGTACCCATCAATCGCCTCCAGCTCACTAAAATCCATCTTACACACTCGACTCTCCTTTACATATCTCCTCGACTCTCCTTTACATATCTCCACAACACCTTGCTTTTCTTCTTTCCTAATGTGCACCTTGCTTTTCAATTCTTCTTTACATATCTCAAAAACTTGGCCTACACCTTGCTCACATTCTCGAGCTTTCCACCCCATGTTCTCAAGATGCTGGCCTAAAGCGCCCAATCGAAGGAGAAAGACAAATCCACAATTTCTTAATACCTTCCAGCTTGTTCATGGTGTTCAAGTAGCCTAATACGGGTTAAGTTGTCATGATTCAACTACTATACCCAATGCCTAATATAGCCGCAACAACAGTGTCTATGCCATCATCCCTATAAATCGCTAGGGAGAAATAAGGACATTTTTCATTTTCCATTTCCCTCTGCTACCCATTCATCACTATCGTAAGATGTAAATCCTAAAAGGGTGTCATTGATAGGGCGAATCCTTTTCATGTGCTACCTATGTGTCACGTACCTCTTTGCTCTAACATGCTTTAATGTTTCTTTCACATACCAATGCATATAAAGAAAGGATGGGCTTCTTCTATGTACCAACGGGTATATCGGAAGGGCAAGCATATTGAGAGGTTTGGTATATCAATTTGACAATATATAGAAAAGGAAACCTTTTGGAGTGATAAGGAACGAATTCATCTCCCATTGACAACAAAATGCATTCCATCACATCAATTGTACAACACTAACCAGAAAAGAAACCTGGTCATAATGGTTAAGGCAAGTTGAGAATACTCTCATCTTCAATAAGTTATGGTTCAACATTTGTGATGGAGACTCACAACCAACTAAACCTGTAGTAGTTGCAGAAAAACAAATCTGGAAACATAAAAATTTAAGGCATTGGCCTTGATAAGGGCTTCGATTGATGGAGATATTTATCATCACATTCAAGGGTGTAACACGCCATGAGAAGCACTACACAAATTGAAGGATTTGTATGATTCACATTGAGAATTGGAACACATACAATTGCAGCTGAAGTTGTTCAAACTTGAGTTGAAGAATGGTGATGTAATGTGTCTCGTTTCTGAAATTCGAGCAATCAAGCATGATGTTGAACCTGCTGATGTAAAAGTTGATATATATATATATATATATATATATATATATATATATATATATATATATATGATTGCTTTCATAAAATCTCTTATTCCCACATATTCAACCTACTTGGAGTCATTACAAGCAAGCAATCAACTGAAGACACTCACTTTTGATCAGTCGGTTGAAAAGATGGCTGAAAGAGAAAAAGTGTTTAGTAAAAAAACTGAAAACACGGGAAAGGATATTTGCTATGCTCGTCAAAAAGACAAATTTTCCAAAAAGGGTTCATCTTCCAGAAATGAAGGAAATGAAAGAGGGAAAGGAGGCTATAAAGGAAGAGGAGGCAGAATTGGCAGAGGGGGGAATTTAGAAGATAAATTTTTCAACGAAATCCAAATCCTCTTGATTGGCCTATTTAGTTAGCAAGATAGGGGTATCCCCGTTGTTTAAGGGCTGAGAGAGTAAGGAAAGTCTATCTGATTTTGAATTGGCCTAGCATTCCAACTATATTTCCACATATCTATGTCCTTCCCATTTCCTACCTACCAAGTGCCAAATATTTTTATTAGTTCAGCTTCTTCTCCCTAAAGTGTTTGGTAATCATAGAGAGTGGAACTTTCCTATAAACTGATCGTATGCTCACATTGTCAAGTTCATATTTGGAGTAGACAATATCTCTACAAATGTTATCTTTTGAGTCGTATGTCCTCCAAAACTGTCAGGCACCTAGAAAGCGTGAGGAAAGGTTGATCTCTTTTTATACCCCGGACCTCCTTGACATTCTGGTTGTGTGATCTCCTTCCAAACCACAAGGGGATGCTTGTAAGTGTTTTCAACCTCTCTCCATAGCAACAAGATGAATATACTATTGTGGAGATTGATGATTGAGAGGAAACTAAACAGTGTGACCTAGAGAACCAAGTTTATCACTTGAACTCTACTCACTCTAGTCAACAATTTGTGCGTCCATTTGGTGAGCTTGACCCTTATTTTAGAGAGGGTTTCATTCCAGACCAATTTGCTTTGTTTGCAATGAAGTGTGAAACCTAGATATTTGGTATGAAAATTCTCAATTTGGAATCCCATAATGGCTTGGATTTTTTACTTTTTGAGAATTGGGATATTGACTAGGATGAGAAGATATTTCCTTTTGTTGATTATGTCCTGAAGCCATCTGGTATTTCTCTAAAATTTTGTGCCATTTCTTAATTTCTTTTAGAATGAGAAAGTAAAAGATTATGACATCATCTACGAATTGGAAGCCAATATATCTGTTGCCCTTTTCTTTAACAGGAAGCACATGAACTTTCCCTCAAATTTGCCTACCTTTGACTAATCTAGCTTGAAGCTCCCTCATTATAATGAAAAGATGGGCTAAGAGAGTTCCCATGTCTTAGTCCTCTTGACAGAATGAAAGGTTGATCATGTGTGCTGTTGAGAGAGACTGTGAGGTTAGTTGTGGTGCAACCCACAAGCAAGCTTTGGACATACTCATTTTGAGAACATCTCCTGGTCTATTCTAGGATATGAGATAGTGGATGATCTCTTGTGTTGAATTATGTCATCTATGTTTTGCCTGCCCAAAATGAAGACCAGCTAGGCAGGGGAAATAATTTTAGCCAATAGGAGTTTCATCCTTTGCGAGACAGTCCTTGAAATGATATTGTAGAGCATGATGCACAAAGCTATATGTTGGTATTTGTCCAAGTAGTCTGCCGTAACCTATTTTATGCTTAAAACCAGAGTAGTTGCATTTTCTGCTTCAGCATTCTATTGTTTCTACAAGCCTCCTCTATGACCTGAAGCAGTTCAGTTTTTATCTGTGTGGATGGGATGGGGACAGTAGTCTAGGAGGCCATTTTCAGAGAGAGAGAGAGAGAGAGAGAGAGATTCAAATATATAAGCTTTAGCATTTCTCAACTATTACATTTCATAAAGATCTAAAATATCAGGCTACAACAGTACATATTACCTTCATAACAAATAATTAAGAAGACAAAAGAACGTATACTTACTACTTAGTAAATACAATGGCCCCAGGCTTTGGCAGAAGAAATAGAAACATTGAACATATGATGTGCCCAATCTGTTACTCTCTAGAACTAAGCAACTGAAGAATACTACCCAACGATCCAAATTGTTCTATTGATGAACATAGAATCACCATGTTTCCAAATTAGAACATATGATCCCCAATGGCACATTGTTTGGAAAGCATCAAAACACATCAAGCAAACTCTTGTATCCAACTTTCCTACGGTGCCTTTGAGGCAAGTTGTGGGTTTTGTACAAAATCAACATGTTTGACATCGAACAAGGTGTGATCTAAACTTTATGCCTTCAAGCCATGAGTTTCATCTGCCTGAGCAATGTGAATATTCAGGGGTGACTAGTCATAAATTATGCATACTCTCTTCCTCTTATTTCTTTCCTCTTCGAGTTCACAACTGCAAGTGCAAAAAAGATTGAGGTAATTGTGAGTGACAACATAAATGGATTAGTAGGTTGCATATTCGGTGTGTTTAGAGTTTCATAAGGGGCACGGCAGGGCTTGTCAACCCCCCACACTTCTCTGTCTATTGTTTTGAAAATTTTGACTCTATTGTTTTACATAAAAAAAGGGGATGCATCCCCAATTTCCCCAGAGAACAGAGGATGGCTCTGTTTTTTTTATATATAAAAGAAGGGGATGCATCGCTGATTTCCCTAGAGGACAGGGGATGGCCAAGGGACATCCCCTAAGAGAGAAAGACAAGTAAGGAAATTCCAAATATATAACTTCCAATGTTTCTCATATATTACATTTCATAAAGATCTAAAATGTAATCTCCCCTTTCTCTAGACAGAGTTAGTCTATCATTGGGTTCCCGTAGACTGACTAAATTGGTTAGGGAACCATGGTTGGCAAAGCCTTGGATGGGTTAGTCAGTTATGTGGAGGTTGGTGTGGGTTCAGTTGGCGTAGTTGGCAGTGTCAGTGTTAAGTTGGATGCTTTGTAACGGATTTGTTATTTTTAGTAAGTTTGGGATTTGTGTTGAT
The DNA here is from genome assembly GCA_027924645.1 of Cunninghamia lanceolata. NCBI lineage: Eukaryota > Viridiplantae > Streptophyta > Pinopsida > Cupressales > Cupressaceae > Cunninghamia > Cunninghamia lanceolata. The sequence continues at coordinate 10,044,910 of BSBN01000677.1, read as the reverse complement.
TCGGGAATCTAAGTAGTTGAGTGGAAGCGTCTCGTCGTGACCTTTCCGGCGAGCTATAGAACTCTAGATTCCGAGTTCATTTAGGCATTTATTTTAAAGTCCGAAGGTTAATAATATTTATTTGACAGGGAATTTATAAATATTAAGGCAACTGACATATATTGATGTTATATTTAAAACTGTCACTTAAAGTGGCTTGGGCGCCTGTCCTTGAGGGAATGAAGTAACTTAAAAAATATCATTTTCCCTCCCAAAAGCCAAGGCCCCTCTTGGAAAGTAAATAAAAGATGGAAAAGAGAGTTTCATTCTTTATGCTTGGATATTGAAAATTGCTTATTTGCTCTGCTAGGGCTTTTTGTGTGAGGGTTTGAAGGATTGAATCTATTGGGCTGTTGGGAATGAAAACTCCCTTCGATAACAGCATTCTACAGATGTGCAATACCATCCAAAGATGCTTTTGAGGCGGATGCATCCAGTATTCGCAGTTGTGCTTCAATAAGAGTTAATAGTGTGAGGGTTTGAGGATTTCATGGTTATATCATTTGCAAATTGTTGTGAACAGCTGAAAACTGATTTTTTGTGATGGATTGAAGGAGTTTCTAGAGCTGAAAAGATTGCATTCCTCTCACTTTCTCAGCCATACTATTCCCAGCATTGGCCGTACCATGTGTGAGCAGATTTAAGGAGTTTCCATGGCTGTTTGTCTCTCAAATCTGATTGCCATTTAGCTGCAGCAATATTCAGTTCAGAAAGGAGAGTTTATGAAGGGATTTTAGCATTCAAATCTGCTGTTATTCTTTGCCAGCCAGGTCGTACACTCCAAGAAGGACGTGGGTCATTCGGACTTGCCATTTCATGCCTTTGGTGACTTCCTCCTTCTCCAAACTAGGCATCTAGGGTTCATATCAGCTGATATATATTTGTATTGTATACTCTCTGTGATTTGGGGTGATCTGGAGGGTTTCCTACACTACCCATTTGCTGGTCCAGCTACAGCAGTTGTACGAAGTTGCATATTTCTTTATGGGTATGTGATAGTAATTCATTATATGCTATTTTATGATCTGGGTATCTGATATTTTCCTCATATTTATTGTATCTTTTCTGGGTTTTCAATACATATGCTATATTGCAATGTTTCTGGCAACAATATCTCAAGAAAACTGAAACCCCTTCTGCATCTTCTGTCTAGTCTAAAAGAACACATTAAAATTTAAAAATAGCACTATTAAGATCTTTAAAAAGAACCAACAAGTATGGCTCATTACATAAAATATCAGGCTACAAAAATACATAGCATGTTTATAGCGAATAGTTAAGGAAACAAAAGAATCTATACTTGCTACATAGTAACTACAGTGGCCCCTGGCTTTACGAGAAGAAATAGAAGCATTAAACATATGATGTGCCTAACTTGTTACTCTCTAGAACTAAACAACTAAAGAGTATTACCCAACAATCCAAATTGTTCTCTTGATGAACATAGGATTAACATGTTTCCAATTTTAGAACACAATGAGAATAAAACTGCATCAGCATATGATTCCAATGGCACATTGTTTGGAGAGCATCAAAACATATCAAGCAAAGTGTTCTATCCAACTTTCTTGAGGTGCCTTGGGGCCACTTGTAGATTTTGTAGAAAATCAATATCTTTGGCATCAAGCAGGGTGTATTTTAGATTTCACGCCTTCAAGCCATGAGTTTCATTTGTGGGAGCAACATGAATTTTTAGAGGTGACTAGTCATAAACTATGCATACTCCCTTTCTATTATTTCCTTCCTCTTTAGGTTCACAGTTGCAAGTGCAAAAAAGATTGTGGTAATTTTGAGTGGCAATGTAAATGGGTGACTTACATAGAGGGTGTGTTTTAAAGTTTCATAAGGGGTGTCAAACAACATGTGTGCCCCCCACACTTTTTTCTCTATTTTTTAAAACTAAAAGAAGGGGACACATCCCTAATTTCCCTAGAGGATAGAGGGAAGCCAAGGGTGATCCATAAAAGGATCCGGTTTTTGTACTTCATGGCATGTTTTTAAGGGATTTTGGAACAAGGGATAAACTCTTTAATTTTAGAAAATGTATCAAATAGTATGGGGCATCAAAATGCAAAATTTTGCAGGAAAGAAATTTCAAAATTAATTGATTTGCTCTAAGCTGAAATACTCAGTTGCAATAAGTGGCGATTTCAAATCGCTAGAGCGAAAACATAATTGTTGGCCTGCTGGAAGCAGCAAATTTGTTATGACAGTTTTTGGCATCTTGTGACATTTTAGATTTCAGTGATTTTATTTTTGCATGTTTTCTTAGTCTTTTCAGTTTCTATTAGCTTTGTAACAGTTTATAAATCCATTGTAAGCTTGAATTGAGCATCATGGACAGCGAATAGAGAAATTTAGAGTAGCATTTGTGCAATTTTCTATGTTTCTAGTGACTTGCAAGCAAAATAGCAGAGCTGCAGGTTTTGGAGAGATTGCAAGGGTCTTAGAGGTAGGAATTGGTCGATTTCCTTCTTGTTCACAAGAACAAGTGGCTTAGACTAGATTGTAGTGCCATTGGAGTGATTATGTGAGAAATACTCACATTTTAACTGGAGCTTCTCTCTATTTTTCTTGCAAATTATTGCAAGTTAAATTCAGTCTTTGACATTGTTCTCTAACATGCCCGTTGTTGATGAAATATTGAGGGAATATATGCTTCAATTTAGGGATCACGTGGTATCAGGGCAAGTTCTTTCTTTTGGGAAGTGGTTGTTGGACTGTTTTACAAATTCTTGCCCACAAGGTCAAATGGAAAGAAGATTTGACCTTTGCAAAGAGCCATAGAATCTTTAAGAAAAAACTGAGAAGCATGGAAGGTGAAAGAGAATATGTTGAAATGGAAGCAAGGTTCCTCAAGATGGAGAATGTCATAACAAGCCTTTCAAAATCAATGGAGACCATGAAAGGCCTAGTGGAGATTCTAATGGAAAGAATGGATAGTGGCAAAGCCAACTCCAAAGAAGAAGAAGAGTATTCAAAGAAAGAAACCTTCCCAACAAACCTCTATTCAAAGGGGAGGCAAAGATTGAGATTACAACATTCGAAGGTGATGTGGATGTGGAAAAGTTTGATAATTGGTTGGCCCAATTAGAGGCCTTATGGAGATTCTCATGGAAAGATTGGATAGTTGCAAAGCCAACTCCAATGAAGAAAAGTCTTTGAAGGGTGAAATAAGTCTCCCAAACAAACCTCAAAGCAAAGAAAAGGAAAGGATTGAGATTTTTCCATTTCAAGCTAATGTGGATGCTGATAATTGGTTGGCCCATTTAGAGGTAAATTTTAGCATGCATTCCCTTACTTTAGAACACATGATTTCCTTTGTTAGATTGAGATTACCAAAGCATGCTTTAACATGGTTTGAAAGTCTCTTGTGTTCCATGGTACTAAGAAAACAAGCTCCAATAAGTTCTTGGGTTCAATTTAAACAACTGTTTAAGAAACAATTTTAATCCTATTTGTCACAGAGAGGAAAAATGTATAGAATGGCAATTTCTAAAACAGAAAGATGGACAAATTGTACAAGAATACACTAGTGAATTTCGTAAAAGGGTTGTGCAAATGAGTAAAGATGTGCAAGATGAAGAAGTCTAAATGAAATACATAGGAAGTCTTCATAGCCATCTCTGTAGGCTTGTTTTGATTTCTAAACTAGTGGAAACTGATGAAGCATGTTCACCTGCTCATTATCTTGAAATAGATAGTCCTACATCCTCTCCTAGGATAAGTGAAGTTAAAGCTAAGACTAAAAAGGTAAATTCCACAAGCTAAGAATAAATTTATACATTGTGATCATTGTGGTAAGGATGGTCATGAAGAATCCTCCTGTTGGAATTTGCATCCTAAAAAGAACTCTCATAAACAAGGTAAGAAGAGTAGATAACTTCTATGCCCACCATACATGGAAATAATGTAGTGGTTAATGAGAGTAAGGAGATTGAATGCACTTCAAAGGTGGATTCTAGGAATACTTGCAGTACTAGGAAAGTTGGTTTGTTGGCAAAAGAGGCATTGTTTAACATCAAAATTCATGTTAAGGGTGTTAAGGGTGTTAAGATTGATGCATTATTTGATTCTTGTTCACAAACTAACTTGATTGCTCAAAATTTGGTTGAAAATATTGGCCTAACAACTTATCAACATCATAATCCATATGGTTTGGTTTGGATCAAAGAAATTGCTCATGTGATGGTTAGTAAGCAATGTAAAATGATATTTACAGTTCACTCCAAGTTTGTTAATATGGTGGTAGATATTGCTCCTTTGGATATATGTTGTGGTGTTCTTTGCAGCCCATGTATGTATGATTGAAAAGAGGTGTTTTATTTAAGGTCAAGCAAGTACCACCTCATCAAGGGTGGAAAGAGCTTCAAGTTGTTTGCTCATAAAAACAAAGAGCGGCCTAATGAGGTCATGAATCTTTAGGGGAAAATGTTAAGTGGAAAACATGAGAATTGTCCCTTTGGAGGAAACCAATGTTGAACAAGTTCCTCCATGTTCAAGCAATTTAACATCTCATCATCCAAACAGTTAGAGACAAAGGCATTTCAGATTTTAGCTTATGTTCATTTTGTGTTGGAAGGCAAGGTGGCAATCATGTCATTGAGGTGTTCATCCACCCTCATTTGTTGAGTCTCTAAACTTTAGGTGACCAAAAGTCTCTGTATATGGGAGGTGTGATCTGTAAAAGAATCTGATTCTTGTACTTCATGGCATGTTTGAAGAGCTTTTGAACAAGGGACACTTTTTAATGTTGGAAAATACATTAAATGGTATGAGACATCAAAATGCAAGTTTTTGTATGAGAGAAATTCCAAAATTGAGTGATTTTTACCAAAGTTGCATGGACACGGATATGGTATCGGATGCGGGTACAGCAATTTTTCAAGGCCCTTAATATGGATATGGCTAGATACAACATTCATACACACAAAATTTTATAAGTTATTAGAGAAGATTTTATTGCTTTAGCAGCAATATAGACACATAATTTAATAAAGAACAATAATTTAACCTTAAAAAATAAAAATTTACTCATTTAATTTTTCAAATCTTAATTAAAAATTTAAAATTATAATAATATAAAGTAAATATAAATTAAAATAATATTAAAAATTTAGTAAAAAATAATTTAAAAAAATAATAATAAATAACAATGAACTTAAACAATATAAATATAATTATAAATAAAAAACTATATAGATGATTTTTAAAAAAAATACAAAACAATCCCGTTTATGGGAAGTAGAGTTTACAACCCTGTCACAACCCTAGAGCCAAAGCTAGGTGGATTCCGCCAGAGCTTGCATGGTTTAAATTAAATTTCGATGGTGCCTCCAAAGGCAACCCCGGGGCCTCTAGAGCAGGCAACATCATTTGAAACCACAAGGGGGAGACTATCATTGCAACAATGAAGAAACTACAGGAGGGTTCTAACAACGAAGTTGAAGCCTAGGCAATTCTCTTGGGCCTCCAAGCTTGCATTAAGCTAGGCCTCCAAAACATTCACATCGAAGGGGACTCACAGATCATTATCAATGCAATTAGGAACCGAACCACTCCTAGTTGGAGAATTCATAACATCCTCCTAGTTTGGGAGGCTTTAACCAAAGTGGGAGACTATAAAATAAATCATATCTATAGGGAGGCTAACCAAGAAGTGGACTCCCTAGCCAACCTAGAGATTGACATGTCATCACTATTACATGAGGATCGACCAGCAAATCCAAAGGAAGGGGAAGAGTTGAATCACACACGACTCGCCACTCATGAGGATAATTAATTAGCAGTGATGAGAGAACTACGGGTTGCTTGAGATGTCTATAGTGCTGGATGGAAACATAATGGTTAATCATGCATAATGGTTAATCATGGAGTGTTCTACACATTTCTCCCCAAGAGCTTCATATGGGAAAGACAAAGGTCTTTGGCATTTACAATGCTCGATAACATGGAAACGAATGAGACTATGAGCCAAGAACAGACAAGCAGCATTCTTGGGGATCATCTCAGAACCTAGGTTGAGAAAAGTCAAGTATGGTTCACCCTTTGTTCTGCACGCCATTAAGGTAACTCTGAGTGATGTTTTCATGGTTTCAAACCATAGATATAGCGTTAATTGTGACATTTCAACCATGCTAGTTGGGGTGCTCTTAGACATTGGGGAATCTAAAGCTGTAATTAGGGAAGTAGAGAAGTCAATTATCAAACCCCCATGGATGAGAGGGCTAGAGAATGTGCTCGATGAAGCGGTTTTGGGTCTGGGTTTTCGCCCAGATCATGGGGTATGGCTGGTGGTTCTAAGGCCTTGCAATGCCCCTTGGATCCCCTTCATTATTGAAGTTGTTGGAAGGAGTCAAGAGGAGCGCAGACATGACGCACGTTGAGGAGTGGAATTTTTGGAAATGTTGGCTGGATGTAAGATGCTACCCCTAATTTTTTTTAAAATAGATTGAATAAAGATAACCAATGTTAGCACAACTTAAACTCCTCTGCACTTCTGATCACCAAGATCCCAACTAGGCGAGGTGAGAGCATACTGTGCTTTGGATTACAAATTAAAACATTGTGCAAACAAGTAAACATTCATCTGCATATGCAGGCATCCACAAACTGTGGGAATTCACCACTTTCAGTGGGTAAATAAGCAAACATGAAAAAGTTACAAAGCCATCCACTTATTCAGTGGGAATACTCCACTTATTCAGTGGGTGAGAGCAAATAAGAAAGGTTCATTTCTCCTCACTGGCGGTAAACCATCCAGGGGATATTATGTGAGTTACAAATAAGAAATGATTACAAATGAAGTATCAAACAGCCAACTACTCAGAAAAATGCATTAGATCAGCATATCAGCATTGCATGCCTTGGAAACATAGGAAACCCTGCATATGAAATTAGTATTAAAGAACACCATCAACACAAACTGCCCAAGATGATATCATGCCAAGGATCATTGCAAACTGAGTATACTTCTGTTAACAAACTGCCTTTATGACTGTATGGTGGTTCTGGAAGTGTTCAACCTCTCTTTAATGAACATCAAACTCACCACAAAATACCACAACATATTAGTATCCCTTTAACCAAATACCACATACTGCCCCTGACTGAAAGTTACAAGAAGACATTGCTGATCACAATTTATTCAATTTTGCTGGCTGTACCAGATTGTACGGCAGCCATGCAAGAAGCTGGAAACACATCAAACATTACATACATCTGATATTCACCCAGAAAACTGTCTTAGATCTGATTATTGAACCCATACCAATAATTCTAAGCACTTACATCACACAAACAGCAATAATATTGATCAACAACTATTAATTAACTCTGAACAGGGCCGTATGGCCAGGACAAGTACGGCTATTCATAGCATTCACAATACTCCACCAAACTTCTTCATACTATTCTTAAAATGTGCATCTAGGGCAGACAAAAATAACACAAACAATTTGATTCCCAACAACAACACCAATAATTTCCAATGACCATCGATTTCTTGCTGCAGTGTACGGCCATCATAGTACGGCCATGTCAAGGAACAAACCAAACTCCACAAAGACACTTCAAAAACACTCCAAAAATGATCTAAATCACATATCAATACTACAAAACTGATCCACACACAAAACTACACAAAATCAATCAACTCCATTAAGCTCCATGGCAAACTCTGTATGAGCTTGCACCGAATCCACCTTCAGCACACTAGTGATTCCTGTATGAAATCACAACAAACCTCAAGAGGGTTTTCGTCCTCAAGAGCATTCTACGAGAGGGTTTTCGTCCTCAAGAGAATATGGAAGAACACGCAGGTTCAATCCAACAAAGTAACAATACAATCCAAGCATGCCTAAACAATGAGCCCAACTCCTCTTTTTATAACTTTTTGAGGGAAATAAAATATTATTTCCTTTATCCCTTCATATTTCTCCTCAAACAATATAAAATAATTCCTTATGTGTGCACAACTTAAAGTCACCACTTTTCATTAAAAGCTCTTTTTAGCCCCAAAGACCCTTTTATCAAAATAAAGGAAATATCTGCTTCGCAAGGCCCCAAAATGATGCATCCATGATTTAAAACTTTTTTTCCTCTTTCCAACGAGCTATAATACTTAGATTTTTATTAATTATTTTCACCCCTAGGAGCTTAAGTGAAAATAATAATTAAAATAGCTCATTAAATAACACCATTTTGCGGAAAATCCCAAACACCACCAAACTGTAAAATTAAGCATACCAACATACTCCATGATGGTTGGGAAGATGAATAATGCTTTCCGGGCGACTTTCCAAAAATAGACGGCTTCTCCAAGAATCTTGGAGAGCAAACCGGGAGCCCGATCAAACATCAGAAAGCATCACAATGATCATAAGCACCATCTGAGCTCAAAGCCATAACCAAATGCTCTGCAAAATTGATCTATGGCCACTCCAAGAACATTGGAGTTCTCCCAAACATGTCGGATAACCACTAAGGGACTAAGAACAAGCCAAAATGCGCACAAAAGCCTATGCGCCAAAAAAGGGACATTACACTGGAGTTGCTGATCCACAGGGAGTCGACTAGAACGCAGATGTCTTTGCTAGAGCTTCTGAGGAGGACATGAGCGACATGTAGGAAGACACACCAGAGACAAAGAAGCCCCCGGGTTACAAGAATTAAAATCTACTATTCTCAGTTTATAGAAAATAGTATGTATAGTTATTAAGCAGAGCAATAATAGGCTCACCAAATCTAATGAAATTCCCATACAGGGGAAAATTTTGACTAAGGCCCTCTTTTAGAGCAGCCATTGTTTCTTTTCTAGTTTCTTTTTATTAATGGGAGTGACCCCCAAAAGACCAAAATTCATTGATCTAAAAAGAATTTAAAAAATAATACAAAACAAAACAATAAATTCTATTTATAATTAAAACACTATATATATATATATATATATATATATATATATTTTGTATCTAATCTCTAAATCATAGAGCAAAATATAAATACGAATATAAGCATTTTAAATTCAATATCGGGGCTTTATAATAATAATAATATGGAGTTTGAATGATTTTTTATTTGAAAAGGGAGCTAGTATAAAATTTAATAGTTAGTAAATTTTTTTTCATGCACTTGGAAGGGAAGCTCTTGGTTTGTCATTCATCTCCATTCACTTCCCCAATTTTAAAACCTACATTCACTTCCCCAAATTTCAAACAAGGCTTTTCCACAATCCTGATTTTATACTTCCGAGTTTGCCCTGGTTTTAAATTAAAATACCTGGGAAAAAAAGTACACTCGCATTGGAAGAAGAATTTTTTTAGGGTTCTTTAACAAATTTAAGCAAGATTTGGGTCTTTTTTTTTACAAGCCAAATCCCTAAGTATTTGACACGACTGCAAAAATGGAGGTTTTTTGGGTACAGGCTAGTACGGTATCCGAGCCGTATATGCTTCATACCATACCAGTATCCATACCGGGTATGCAGGTATGTGTACCACGGGAGGGAGGGTGGAGTATCCAGCAACCCTGATTTTTACTCTATGGCGAAATTGCCCGTATACTATAAGTAGTAAATTCATTATGATAGTTTTTGGCATTCTGTAATGTTCTAGATTTTAGTGACTTTATTTCTTGCACATATTTTTAGTCTCTATTAGCATTTTAATTTGTCACTTTCATAACAACACAAAACAAAAGTTTGTATAGTATAACCATTCTTCGAATTATGAAAAGCTCCCTAATGCTTAACTAAGCCTAAAACTAATAGAATTTACAAATATGCACACTGTACAAATTATCTCTTGAGGTTTTACATTAAACAAAAATATCTACTTCGACTATGTTTTTGCCTCAAATGCAGCACTAGATTATCAACAATCAAGGCTACAATGAGATTTTCATATTTAAGGAGGACTAATCATCCAAGCACGAACAAACACAACTTTCGACCAGTTAAGTTAGAGATTGATATTTCAATGCAAACAAAGTTTAGATTGAATAACACTGACGAATATTGACTATTGGCTAAATCAAAGACCACTATTCTACATCAACAATAAATGATTAAATGGACAACACTGTTGCACCCAATCCAAAACTCAACGATTGTATTACATGAGACTCGTTTGTTATAAAAAATTAATCATTTATGTGTCAAGTCAAAGTTAGAAAGTCATTTCTAGTTGGGTCACATGTTGTCATGTCAAAGTCCAATATTCTGAATTAACAAATGCTTGCAAATTGTCTGTGGTGGTAAATTCTTCACAAATGGTGAGTGGGATGCAAATGTTGGAAAAGAATGGAATAGTCAATTGAAAATTAACGTTTAAAATTAAAAAAAAAATTAATATAAAAGCAAAATAAAAAATTAGTTGCCACTTTTGGAAAAGCTTTATCCTCTTCTAGATTCTCACCTCTAGGCGCTAATTTTGGTTTGTGCAAGTAGCAATGTGCACCTAACCTACTTGATTTAACTTCTTGGTTTATCTAACACCCTCAATCACCTTTTTCAGTTCTCAAGAGGTCATCTCATCCTTCATACGCCATATTTCAAGGTTTTAATGCTCTCACACTCAAGGCGCTAGATCTCATCCTTACAAATCTTCTACATTCAAGGCGCCAAACTTGATCCCTGGAGGTAGAAATTGCATCTAACCTCACTTACCTTGTTTTTTTGGGCATCTTAATAGTTTCAATCCAATGTATAGGTGTCTAAAGGAATTCTTACCTCAAAAGGACATCAAATTTCGTAGTTTTAGATCCTTCCTTTGCAAGGCGCAATTTTTGATAGGTTGAAACCCTTATCTCATGCCTAGGCGCCCAAAGGTGATTCTACAAGTGCAACTAACGCCTAACTCACAATGATAAATCATGTTCAACTTGAGGCGCAATTTGTTGATGGTTTGAACATGCAAAGGCGCCCAACCTCATCGAACACTTTCTTGTCAGATTTTCAATGTTTAAGGCCTTCCATCTTCAATTCCCATCAAGGCGCCTTAGTTTTAATATCTCCTTGTTCAAGGCACACATTTGGGTTGCTACCTTTAGGCACACAATTGAGTTTACAGAGGTGAGAAATGCGCCTAACTTCTTAGAATGAATTTGCGCCTAGACGTGGAAGTCCCAGAGGGTAAGGTTTCTTATACTATAAATATTTTTCAATATACCTTTCAGGATGTTTGAGATAGGTCTCGGATCCACCGGATTTAACATATAGATTCTAGATTTTTGAGGATCCACCAGATTTCAGACTTAGCCAATTTTCAGGATTTTCAGAATTAGGATACCAGACTTAGTCATTTTCAGGATCTCAAGCATCAGGATTAGGTCATCAGGGGACTATAGGACTCAAACACTACTGACTTCATCATGCAATAAACTAAAGACATCATCAAAACTTCATGCAAAGCATCAGAGCTCAAAAAAAGGGGGTCCCCATTTGCAATGGGGCGATGTGTGATTAGGTCACAACAGGGCAGTTTAATTGTTAATTGATTCTCACACGGTAGGTGACCCTCAAGTGGTGAGGAATTGCCAGGTGTGCAATGAAGCCCTTGAGCCAAGTGGTGAGGAACTGCCGGGTGTGCAATGAAGCCTTTGGGCCTATGGCAGTGGAGGACAAGTACCAGTTAGCTTATACAAAAGGTGACCCTCAAGTGTTGAAGAATTGTCGGGTTGCAATAAAGCCCTTGAGCCAAGCGGTGAGGAATTGCCGGGTGTGCAATGAAGCCCTTGGGCCTATCAATAAGGTGACCCTCAAGTGGTGACGAATTGTCGGGTGTGCAATGAAGCCCTTGAGCCAAGTGGTGAGGAATTGTCGGGTGTGCAATGAAGCCCTTGGGCCTATGAATATTATTATCCAGTGCCTTAACCAGCATATACCTATCCTTCGCTAAGGCCAGGTTAGATTAGCGACTAAGCACGATGATAACTATTCCCAAATTATATCATGAGGCAAAAGACGTATCAAGTATAATAATGTATGAAGGAATACAATTGAATATATGCTCTCTCCAATTATGTTATATTCTTGTTCATTATTATTATGATGGTCATTTCATTACTAAATTGAATTTTATTGGTACTAATGTCTTTGTCTAGTAGTCATTCTTGTGAATAGATTGAAAAATAAAGGTCAACCAAAAGGGGGACATTACATGCATGCATACATATATTCAGAAATAAAGCATTCTAAAACTACCCAGATGCTTATTTATGTGGGAATCAACCATACAACTAAAATATCAAATACCTAGTGAAGATTTGGTATTATAAGCAAGTTTGTTACATACCTATTTGCTGGTTTGACAACATACAGTTTGATTTTTGAATATTACAGCAACATGCAGTCATATATCCATCACCAAACTCTCAAACCCTAAGTTCTCCTCAAAAATAATGCACAACAGCAAGTAAACCCTAGGCTCCCCCAATAGTGGAAAGAAGTGCCCAAAAACCTAGGCAATTCAGCTTCTAGGGTGCCATGTTTCCCCTCTAGCTAGTACGGCCAAGGTTGGGACTCGGGGGTGAACAACAGTAAGGAACAATGTGAAACTCCTCCCAAAACTCAGTCCAAAGACTCCAAACTCAAAAAAACTTGCAATAAAGACTTTATCCTCCACGCCCAAGTAGAACTGATTTCTACTCCAACCAATGCTCAAAAGACCAAAAGATGGTACGGCCAATCCTTGGAAATCGTACGGCCCAGTAACAGCTCCAAAGGTTTGTAAACTCACACTCAAATCTGCATTAATCACACCTCCATACTCTCATAAAATCTACACAACTTATCATTCGAAAGATTTTCAATATTTTGCATTCAAACCCTTCCGCGAACACCTACAAATCTGCTCAATATGCTCCAGCATAGCCTCTGAAAATAAGACTATCAGCAAAGTATTCTTGGGTGCTCTTCCACACCTGCAAATATTGTTCCCTTTGAGGGGTTTCGTCCTCAAAAAGCCAAGAATCATAAGTTCAGTCTCCAACCTGGTAGAAGAGAAAATATTTTTTCAAGCATACACAAATGAGCATTCAATGCACCTTTTATTTTCCTTCCAAACCCTATGCTCAAGTTGGGGATTAAATCCAATATTTTAATTCTTTCTCATAACCCTCGTACATATGATCCTAAGGATGAAGATCTGACTCAAAAGAATGGATATCATAAGTTATCACATTGCCTAAGCTACTCATGAGTGGCGCCGATCACAAGGAGAGACCGATTTCTCTTAAGGAAAAGACAAAAATTAATAAGACAAGGGCGCCGATTGTAAGAAGCATAAGACAAAAGTATATGAACACATAAAACAAACAATGATTATGTTAAGGGATCGCCAATTGAGAGGCGACGGTTAGAAAGAAGTGTGATTTTCCCCGATCGGGAGATGTATTTAAGGAGGACCAGCGATGGACTTGGAGGCATCATATCATCATCGATCACACAACAAGTTCTAAACATCCAGCAAGCAATAGATAATAATCAGATCACATCTCATCATTCATCACAGAGCAGTCTAAGCATCCAACGAACCATTGATAATATTCTGATAGTGAATTATAGATCCAACATTCAGATCGATCAGCAAATAGGATAACAATCAGCGAATTATAATCAGTCGAGTATAGCAGATCCTCATCATTCAGTTATTGATTCCAATTCACCAATATAAGAGAAGCATTAAATCGCAATCCATTACCATTCCTGCGAGTCTGATCAGCGCTAATCACTATACACATATAAGGTATGATCTATATCTCATGTCCATTAATTTGATAAGAATAGTATATGGTTGCAAAGATATAATTAAAATGATGATAAATAGAATAAATATAAATGATAACTATTACATATCGAATAAGCTTAGAATGTAATACTAAACAGTTATATATCATAGAATGAAAAGTTAGAATGTTAGAAAAGATTATCATAGAAAAGATAAGCTAAAAATGCTATTATCAGTATATAGAATACTCTGAAATATAGAATGAAAATTGCATAATCCTAGAGATATAAAAATGCTCATAATCATGAATGAATAGCCTAAGAATATTAAGGCATAAGATGTTTGAATATTATTCCTATAAGGAAGCATATTGGATATTGCCAAGTAATGTGAAACGCAATCATGAGATAGTGCAAATGAGTAATATGATCTAATTGTACCATCTCGTGATCAATGAGGATCATGAGATAGTAAAGATAATTCTTATAAGTGTGATTCATAATCATGGAATACCCGGGACGAGAATAAGAGCCTCATCATTAATCTATCTACACACCCTATAAGTATGGGATTGGAGGCTAGGGAAAGCGATTAGGATCTAGCACCTAGGTGACCCTTGATCTGGCGAAGTATCGCCAGATGTATAGCGATGAAGCCCCTCGAACCAAGAGGTGAAGTATCACCGGATGTATAGCATGAAGCCCTTGGGCCTATGGTTGTGTAGACCTAGATATTAGAATGGCTTAACGGTAAGTGACTCTCAAGAGGGTGAAGTATTGCTGGATGCTTAGCGTGAAGCCCCTTGAGCCAAGTGGTGAAACCCTTGGGCCTATGGCAGTGGGTCTTGTGTACCAGCGCCTCAACGCACCCTCTCATATTGGGTGAGTGGCGTAGGTTAGATTAATGTTCAGGCTCGTGGATGTCTCTCTTGAGGTAAACCATGGAACATATATAATAGATATGAGGAAATGTGAAATGCATATTGAATTATGATTATAAGGTTACTAACCCTAAGAGGAAATGTTAAAAGTATATGAACTTTGATATTGATAATTACTCATGGATATCAACTCTAATTGAGATATGTTGATATTATAAAGATGAATTGGTTATTAATGTTCTTTTTTACAAGTTGAAATTGTGTGCAAGGTTGAGAAAATTTTGACTTGCGAGAAGGGGACATTACATTCTTTTATTTTAATCCCTTATGACTCCATAAAGTGGGCGCCCAACATTAAATAGTTATTTGACTTTATTTCTTTTGAAATATTTTCATCCTTTTAATAAAGTCACTTTATAAACTATTCTACTAAGTTAAATATTTAATTTAACTTACGAAAATATCGCGCCAATAAAATAATAGCTCAAACGGACTCCAAACATCGATTTCGAAGCACCGACAAGAAGGCCAATGAAGATCAAGTGAAATCCAAGTTAGTCGCATCGAGTCACATCAAATCCGGGACCACTGCTAAAAATAGTAAAAATCGCTCAAAAGGTCCGAAAATGCTCGGATAGACATCATCGTGAACCTCCTAACATTACAGAGCTCAATGCAACACCTAGAAAGTATTACACAAGTAATTGGTAAAATATTGATGATATTTACAATGAGCAAAACACTCAATAAAAAGTTTACAAGATTTACAAGGAAAGCAAGTTTCTGAAATAGAAACTGCAGAAGATAATTTACAGCTAATTTACATGATTGACCATTACCTAAAAATAGCAAAAATAATTAAATAATTATTCTAATAGAAAGGCCCCAAGACGGTCGAACTGCCATGTCACCAAAACAATGTCCAGACTGACACTTACTATAAATAGCAGTGTTCTCCAAGGACCAAAGACAACAAACCCAAAAACACCCAAAAAGATTCTCGCCATGCAAGCACTTACTATAAATAGTAAGTATGGACAAGTTGTCTGAAATCCATCCGGAAAGTGTCATACAACTCCACTGGATCACCTGAGCACACTGGTGACATCGAAATACTCTTCTAATCAGGTTGTCACAAACCCAGAAGTCAGCTCCAACTATGCTGCAAGAGAACCCAAAAATGGGGATATTACATGTCAACAATTAAAAAAGTCAACCAACACAAAGGGAATTGCACCATGGAGAATAATATACATCTTGGATAGCATAGTCAGCAAGGAAAAAGGTGCACCTTTTTGACATTGGGTGATTCAACACAGCATTTAAAAATTATAAAGTGCACTTTGTAATAAATGTTTGTCATCTTTTAAAATGTGTGGCCAAGGTTCAAAAAGTGTGCCTAAGCTTAAAAAAAATATATAAAGCACACTTTTTATAAGTGTTTGCCATCTTTTAAAAAGTGTGGCCAAAGTTCAAAAAGTGTGCCTAAGTTTAAAAATCTATAAAGTGCACTTTTTGGCAATGATCGTAATGAAAAGTTCCTCCAAGTGCACCTTTTGGTGACAATCGTACTAAAAAGTTCCTCCAAGCACATTTTTTGGCGACAACTATAGTAAAAAGTTCCTCCAAGTACACTTTTTGGCAACAACCGTAGTAAAAAGTTCCTCCAAAATAAAAATAAAAATAAAGTGTTGATGTTGAGGCACACTTTTTGGCAACGACAGTAGTAAAAGGTTCCTCCAAAACAATAAAGAGATCATCTTTCAAGCATGAAGTTGCCATGGCTAAATACTAGAATTCAAGTGTTTGGCATATCGTCGTGACTAATGGTTTCAGAGTGTCTTTAAAATATTCGCCATGATCATAACAAGAGAAAATCTTCATTAGAATAATCTAGTATAAATAAGTGGTATTTACACTTAATTCCTAATGGTAATTCTCACGCATGCATATTGCTAAAGTTGCTATTCACCGAATATTCATGATTATTATTCCAAAACTCCATGTTTATTCAAGAGTATTTAGTATGACTATTTCGCTTCTAATTTACTATTGATGTGTTATTGTGTTTTATGAGTTAAACTTAACAATTAATGAAAGCTTTGTATTGCAATAGATGTTAGGTCAAAAGTTGTATCTTTGAATGCAATTATCGTGTTTTAACTTATAACATCATGTGTATGTGTTAGAACCTATCCAATCCATGTGTAATTGCATTGTTTAGTCTTTGTTTTTAACTGAATAGCGCAAGCATCTAGTGTCAGGATTTATTTTCAGTAAAAAAAGCATTAAATCCTTTTCCTTGTGCTGAAAGAGTGTCAGCATTTTACTCTAGGCAAACCCAAAAAGATACACATTTAAAGTTTATTCAGCCTAAACATGCAATCCCCAGAAAAACATTGTAAAGATTATAAGTTCCAATTTAGTTTTTATTTTAAAGGGAGCTTCCCCTTCTGATTTGAAGGGTAATTCTACAGCACATTTGTTCCATTTTGGGTTGCACCGAAAGGTACAAACTAAAATGCTAACAAACACCGAACAATTCAGAAGATAAATTGCTAAAGCAATACACAATATTATTAATTTAATGAACAATGGGCATCAACACAAACTTTGACTAAGTTAGTCAATTCAATTTACTTGATGGAATTACAAACTTGGTTTTAACAATTATTAAATAACACTAACAATTGGATAGTTTCTATAGCATAAGCTTTGCATTCACTATCATCTACTACACACAAACATGACGACTTGACTTCAATCTTCAAATGAGGATTTATGCAACATAAGTCTGCTCTCCAATTCTCCCTCTTCACAATGTGTTTAAGACACAATTATAACCATCAACAATAACTTCTAGGGCTGAAAATAATAATAAAATATTGTCTTTAAAGCATTTTTTAAAGCTATATAATCTTATTCATTGATAAGAGGAGACAAAATCCCTAAAACTAGCCCAACATAGGTTTTTGTCTACTTTCACTTTGCCTTCTTCAATATATGTTGACTGGATAATTTGGCGCCTTCTTTTTTGAGTGTTTTCTACTTTAAAACTTAAACTAGGTGTTTGATTTTCTCCTTAGGCATTTTAACCTCTTGGTCACACTTTTGAAATGGTGCCGCCAAGTGAAAATCATGACTTTTATAATGTTTAAGATCTGAAACATGAATGGCCACAATTTCATCAAATGTTTGTTAGTTGAGTCGTGGTTTGGGTCACCATTTGCCATTGTCATGTTTTCCTACTCTCTACAACCTAAATCGTGTTTTTAACATTCATTCACCACTGTTGCATTTTAGCATGGCATAAACTCTTATAAGTAAACTGGCTATGCTGGCTGGTACTTATGCTACTACTAGTGCTTCAACTGCTTCGTCTACTATAGGTGGAACCTGTGGATAAGCTACTGAAGCCGCTACTCGTGCTAGTGAATCTATAATAACCGGTAGAGGGGCAGCTACAGAATCTGTTGATAGCTCGTATAATGATGCTATAGATTATGGATCTAGTACTGTATATGCTAACTCTGCTACCTACGCCTTTGTAGCCTTTGCATCTGGTGCTGGTTGTGGTAGATAAGCTGGAACAGGCTCGGATGCTTTAGGTACTTATACCGGAACTGGGTCTTCATCTGATGCATCTGTATATGGCTATAGATCTGTCTCTGCATCTGTCTCTACTTATCTTGCTTATGGGACTGGACCTACTGCTTATGGGTCAACTGTATCACATCTATGATATGATGCTTCATCCGTGCCTAGAACTACTAGTACTAATGGTTCAAAGTAATAAACTAGTTCATTCACTAGTTCTAGTGGGTGAACTATAGTTGCTTTTCCTTCAAATGCTTTAGGTGCTTTTGCTTCATCAACTTAAGCTACTGATGCTGGCTCTTGATCACGAAGGTACAGATCTGGACCTGGAGCTACTCGTGTTTCTGGTGGTTAGGATGCTGGTCAATATGGTGCTGCTTATCTAGCTACCTATGGCTCTAGTACCTATCTCTCTGTGACCTATGCTACCCTTGCTTCTGCGCATGATGCCTATATATGTATGATGCTACCATAGCCTTTGCTTAGTCAACTGAACCAACCTACGCCTTTGCTTCTCCTGCTTCTGGGTTTCTATCTGGATCTCTATCTCTATTACGAGCATCTGTATCTGGACCACGAGCACCTGAATAACGAGCATCAAATTCTTACTCCCTATCACGATCTGCACCTGTCTCTGCTCCTGCTTCTTGGCCAACAGAATCTTGTAGATAAAGAACATAAGACTCTGAATAACCATCATCTGTACGTGGAACTAGGTCTTGATCTGCTTCTGAACCTCGATCACGAAGGTACGGATATGGATAATCTGTGTCTGCAACTTCAACCACTGGGTCCACTGTTGTGCCTAGGTCTCGATCTTTAACGACTGACCTGCTGCTTCTTACTCTGACTATCGAACTGGTTGGTATGCTGCTAGCTATGGCTTGGTATCTGGACCACAAAGGTCTTGACCACGAAGGTCTATATCTGGATCTCTAACACGAACATATGGATCAGACTCTGTAACCGGAAGCAATGCGTCTGGCTCTGTCAAAGCCTCTGCTACCAACGCTTATGACTTTGATGCTCCTATCTCTACTGCTGCTCCTGCCTCTCTAGTCCTTGCCTATGACCCAACCACCTATAACGTGTAGCTAGCAATTGTGGGGGAAAAGAACATGCAGCTGAAAATCAAATCAATGGCGAGAACTTTAGTACCCCATCCTCTATTTTCTTAGGAATGAAATCGCTCACCTGACTTCGGAAGGTGAGGGTCCCCACCCCAATAAAAGATAGCAAGCTTGTAACCTCGCTTCCAACTTTTTACTCTCCAATTTACCACACGGCCACCTGGTTTTAGCGTCGCAGTTCGTTGAGCAGAGAGCCTATTTTCCCTCTCCCGATGGTCGAGCCTGCTTGCGCACCCTTCTATAGAACCATCACAGTTCGCGCCAATCGACACATTTGCTGAAGTTTGGAAAGGGATATTTGAATTCCGTGAATTGGGCGGGGTATTGAAGGAGACATCTCTCTACTCATTGGGTTGAGGCTAGGTTGATAGCAGCAGCGAAGAGATCTCTTCTTAGAAGGGTTAAGAGTCCTATTCTTGGTTTGGACATTGTAGGTAATGTTGGCGCACCCATTAGCTCCAGAAGGAAAAGAGCTTTGATATCCCACCTGTTGGCAGTATCTTTTCTCCGGCCCAAACCAACAAAGATGCTATGGACATGCTTCTCTAGGGATTCCTTCCATAGGCGGGGGTGAGTAAACATCGACCATGGGATGTGAATACAACTAATTGGAGTCAACCAATGGATGTTAATCCATAAAATAGAAGAGAAGAGGGGGAGAAGAGAAGACTAGTTATAACGCTCTTCCCAGTGAGTTTTAGCTTTCCCCGGAGAGAGATGTGAGTGATCACGGCCCGGTGAGTGATCAGATTAATACCCGACCCGGTGAGTGATTGCCGTGCAGAACCATAGAGATATGGATCTTGAAATAGAAGTTCTTTCTAAGGCTTTGAAAGGTTTGGACCTTTGAATCCTTCAAATCCATTTCTTTATGACTTGTATGGAGGGAAGGCCGAGGACAGAAGGAAGACCGAGCGATGTTTGAGAAAAAAAAACTCTCTATTTGTCTATTCCTTCACTGGGGTAGGGTTTGTTTACGGCCCTGGGCCGACACTACGGGCTGGGCTCTTCCTTTCCCTGGGTGAAGAAATTCTATCTACGGGCATTTAAAAAGGTTAAAAGAAGCCATATTCCTGGGTGAAGGTGAGCCATTCCACTCCCTATTTCATTACCCGCCTGGGTCTTTCCGCCATTTGTGACGGTTCTAGGGCTCCTTTCGTGGATTAGAATCATCAGTTATTGATTGACCAATTCCGAGTAGTCCCTAGGCATCAACAACCTAGAAAAGAAGAGGCTGGGTTAAGTGTATAAACCCTAGCCTTGAGAAATCCTACCTACTTTTATTAATAGTTTGAAGCAAGATGCACCGACCGCTGCTTATACACGAAACTTATTCTCTTGTGAACTAGGCTTGGAAGCTCAACTGATTCTGACCGAGGCGAGGTTGGTTATGGGCTTATTCCCCCACCCCTGTAGTTGTTTCGCCTACCAATCCATCTCATCTTCGCTAGCCTTTCCCCATGCAGAGTGGGTCAGGGTAAAGGATAGGGTCTTTCTATCGATGGCGCGTGGGGCTTTCCTTTGCTCAGGGAGATGTGGGATCCAAGTGCGAGTAGACCCTTACCCTCTTGGTACAAAAGAGCTTGAATCCCCGTTGTGAAAGGAAATTGTTTCAGTTCGATACGTCCATTTACTAGCTAGCTTCATGAGACGTTTGGTGGTTCCGGAGACCAGGACTTTAGCTAGTCACGCTTTTAGGGTTCTCTTGCCATCGTTTCCTGTCACAACTTTATTAAGTCTTTGCCACTAGTTGTCATGGATTTGTGACTAGTTTTCCATCGCACTTTTAGCATACTCCTGAGAGTTTCATGTCGCAGTTTTCTAAAGCTCACGCTACGGTTTAGGTCACAATTTCTAGTAGGTTGAGCCTCCTTGGAATGGCAAAATTCCAGATATCTCTTTTATGGCACAATTTCATAAACCATTGACCAATTATGCCACATTTTGTACTTGGCCTACTAGTGCAATATGTGTGCCCTCCCTTGTGGCATGATTTCTTTATAATGTTGCCATGCTTGGTGCAATTCTAAACTGGTTGTGCCTCCTCATATGTGTAAATTCTTCCGTATTGTGTACAATAGAATTGTTCTTCAAATTATGGGGGGAAGCTCCTAGAGACCTAACTAAAACTAAAACTACAGGAACTTACAAATATGCACTCTATACAAGATATCCCTTCAGTTTTTGTATTAAATGTAAACATCTACTTTGACTAGTTTTTGCCCTAGGTGCAACATTGCATTGTCAACATTCAAGGCTACAGCAAGATTTTTAGATTATGGAGAATAAACACTTCAAGCACAAACACACATAGCTTTCCACTAGTTAAAGCAGAGACTCGTGTTCAACTACAAATAAAGCTTATTGAATAACACCAACGGATTCTATATATTGGCTAAATCAGCGACCAATATATTAGCATCAATAGGAAACAATTGAATAAACAAACATCACACAATTCCACAAGATAAACTGCAAAAGCAATATGCAAAGTTATTGCTTTAATGAATAACGAGCATCAATGCAAAGCTTAACCAGGTTACTCAATACAACTTAACTTTTGGGATTACAAACATAAGTTTAACAATTATTCAATAACAATAATAGTTGAACAGTTATGTAGCATAAACTTTACATTCATCATCCTTCACTATCCACAAAAACTATGACTTGACTTCAATCGTCACAAGAAGATTTCTGCAGCATAATTCTGCCTTCAACTCCCCCTCTCCCCTTACACAATAAGTTTGAAACATATATTTATAACTCTCAACGGCAGCCTTTAGGGTTGGAAATGACAATAAAATATTGCTTTAAAGCAATCTCATCCTTATCCTTTGAAAATAGGCAATAAAACTTCTCAAACAGCCTAAAAAAGGCTTCTTTCAGCTTTAAATCTGCTTTATTTCTGAAATAGGCTGACTAGATTAGAATGATGCCATCTTTTTGAGTTTTTCTTTTCCTTTAAAACCTTCAAGCTAGGCATTTGGATTGAATTCAGCCAACTTATTCTCCTTAGTCTCAATTTTTTGGTGTTAATGCCATCTTTGGCGCTAATCTTTCTGGTCATCCCATCACAAAAGCGCAAAATTATGTTGGACACACTTTTATAAGGTCTTAATCACATTTGGCGAAGTTTGGAAGTGGTAATGTCATGCCAAAGTATGATTTTTTGCTCATGTTTTAAGTTGTCTCTGACTAGGCATGGTTTCCTTCCTTGGCTGCCATTTGAAATTGCCATTTTCAACTAGCTCAACCACTCAAAAAACATGATTCACTTATAGTTATTTCCCTTTCTTCTTAGAAGTTGGCACTGTTTTATGAGCCTGTTGTCACAGTTGGCATGGAATGGGAGTGGTTATGTCACTTAAAAAGTGTGAAACTTATGTTTTCATTTAAATGCTTGGTCGCAATTTCCTTAATGTTCTATTGGTGTCCTGTTTTTCTTCCATTGTAGTCACTGTCACGTTTTTCTTTCATTGTCACCAATCATGTTTTTCTTCCCCATCTACCACTATCATGTTTTTACAACATCATTGCCACCCTTGTCAAAACTTTAAACTGGCATCACCCATGAAAAAGTATGACTGAGTCTTTATTTTAATGTACCTTCATGTTGGTCCTGATTTTGCTCATGTCTTGCCACTTAAATTGCCATCTTGGCTTGGCACAACCTTTCAAAAAATGTGAACTTCACTTAACTACATTTGTTGTTATACTGATCGTGGTTTTCCTATGACATCACCACCCTTTCTGCCCTTGGCGTGCTTTTATAACAATCCTACCATCATTGGCGCCTTCTAAGACTTATCTCCGTTTTGCCTTATTCCAATGCAGCACTTGAATGGAGTGTTGAAGGAGTTACATAAACCATTTGTGAACCTTCTCTTATATTCAAACCATCGACATCTTTTTCTCTTCTTTCTCATGCTCGAGTCTACAATAGCCAAGAACTTCTTCAGCTCTTGCTTGGCATGGTGCAACCTCAGACAAATCTATTAGAATGTTAGTTAAAAAACTAGACTCAGACAAGACAACTTTACAATTTAACAAGGCAAGAATTCAATTGACTTTGATAACATGACAAGAAAAACCTTGGCTACTTGACTAAAAGTGAATTTTCATAGTGGTTACCAAAATGAGTACTAACACTTAGTAGAATTGCTAGCTCTACAAATGTCTCTTGAATAAATTTACAAGTGGAATAAATCTTCTGATGTAATTGCTCATTTTCCAACTTAAAATTGGCCACTCAATGTTCAATCAACTTTTGGAACAACTGGCTACCATTAAAACTATAGTATGTTGCATCTTCATAGGACCTAGAATAATCGAGCTAGTTGAGATCAGTACCATTTCTTAAATTTGTGAATTTTCCCTAGACGCGGAGACAACAAGATATGAAGACTCTAACTTATGCATCCTCCTCAAGTGTTGCACGAAAAGATCAAGGCCCCCTTGGTGTTGGTTCATCTATTTGATCAACTCTTAAAAACTTATGGCTGCATAGGAGCTTGAGTTGAGAATTCCTCTGTATCGTGAACATGATTATCTATCACCCTGTTTTCAAATTCAAGTCTTTGTCATCATATCATCTTGTGTTGCATGCTAGATCTAACTTTTAAGAACTCAACCATCCTTTCTTGTCATCTTCATCCGTGATCAATATGCAAACAATGTTAGCAAACAAAAATAGGCCAACACTTGATGACTTGGTAATTTGACCAAGAAATAAACTTAGCTGGCATCAATAATATGACAAAATAACATAATCACAAACTACAATCTTGACCACAGGCAACATTTCATAGGGGTACCAATTTTGGTACTAATAGTCTCTAATTTATATTAGCTTTGTAACACATTATATATCCATTGAAAGCTCAAATTGAGCATCAAGGAGAGCAAATTGAGGAATTTTGAGTAGCATTTGTGCAAGTTTCTTTGTTCCTAGTGACTGTTGCAAACAAAATAGCAAGGTTGTGGGGTTTTGGAGAGATTATAAGGGTCTTAGAGGTGGAAACTAGTTGATTTCTTGCTTGTTTACAAGCCCAAGTGCCTTAGACCAGATTTTTGTGTCATTGGAGTGATTCCAAGTAAGAAGTACTCACGTATTAACTAGAGTTTTCACCCAAAGTGGGTTTCTCCAAGGTATATTGGTGTCATTCTCTTATGGTGTTCATTTCTTTATAGTTTTCTTGCAACTTCTTGTTAATTCTTGCAAGTTAAATTAATTCTTTGGTATTGTTCTCTACCATATTCATTGTTGACAAATTGTTGGAGCAATATCCACCTTAGTTTATGGATCAAGAGGACATCCTTTGTCATGCCCACGTTCTGGGATGTCAGCAGTGATGGGGATATAAGGTTGAGGGATGGGTATGCATCCTCATGTGTCCTTGGTTTTAATTAGTTACAAAATGTTGGTAAAAGCCTACTAGGAATCCATCCAAACCAAGGACTTTGTCCTTTTAAAATGAGAAAATGATAAGCTGCAATTCCTTCATTGTGATTTGACCTATCAACCTCTTGGTCTCTTCTTCATTTATCAATTTAAGTATCTTAGCTAAGAGATTATCCTCAACTTTGAATTCCTTATTGGTGTTTGATTGGGGAATAGGAGATCAACATAAAAGTTCGTAGCATAGTCTAGAAATTTTTTTGCATCTATGATCAACCTATTGTTACTAGTTTTTAACTCTTGAACTCAATTAATTTCCTATTCGAGTGTGATTTGTGTAAAAAAGTATTGAAATCTCCCCTGGAGAATCGATTTCTTCCTAGCCCGTTGGTAAAAATAGGTTTCTTCCTATTTTTCTGATATGGCCAACTACATTCTTGTTGATTGTTCCTTGGTGCCTAGAGTTGTAGAAAATCCCTTTATTTAGAATATACTATTGAATCTGAGCCAATTTGGAAGTTGTCATTTTGGTTTTGTCTCTCCCTACTTCTCCTCCTTTATGATCTTGTTATCATTCCCCTGCACCTATATGCCTCACCATCCAAACCCTTGATATCTTCTATTCCACCTTTTGTTTCTTCTCGAACACATTTCCATAATCTTTCACCTCCTATTTTTCCCATTCCCATTATCACTATTGTAATGTCCCCTTTTTGTTATTTCTATAATATTCTGATTTTTTTGTATTTTTTTTAATCTTGACAACCAAACAAACTAGAACAACAAATAAAACTTGAACACAAATAGCTGGAAACACTTAATCAAACCCTCGAACACATCACATGTCAAATCTGAACCAATTCTTGACAAATATTATTGCTAACCCTAGGTTACTCCAAATGCTCAGATCTAAATCAAATATGAATTTAGAAACTCTCAGAGGTCTGATTTTATTAATTTGCACTGCTGAAAATGTTTCCAAGGCTAGAAACATGTTTGGAAACTTACTACAGATCTGAAAATAACAATTTTACTCACAAAACCCTCCTTGGAATGGTATGGCTGGCTGGTCTAGCTGAAATAATGAAATTTGCTGACCTGTACGGCCTGGTACAGCTGCTATATGAGGGTTGTATGACTGTTACAGGGCTCCATCAGCCAAATAAAATTATGAGCCTTCCCAATGACGGCACCTCTGAAAATGGATCAAAAAATTGCAAATCGCCCCTCCAAAGTGATGGTACAGCTCCCTTATAGACTATTGCAAACTTGTTCGGTGCCTTGGATCAGCAAGTATGACTGGTAATGCTTGTAATTACTATTGTACGACTGGATCAAACTGCACAGCAGCTGGTAACAAGTCAAAATTGGTGATTTAAATGTGTTAAAACCTCCCTTTGTTGGTGCAACAGCTTGAAAACTTCCAAATGTTGTTGTATGGACCCCAAAAATGCTACAATATGTGTACAGCCTGATTGTATGGATCTCACAAAGGCTGGCACAACATGAAAAACTGGGTGATCAGCAACTGAAATGATGAACAACTCCATAAATCTGCAAGATCACCTCCAAAAATCACAAACTAATATTTTCTTGCAAATCCAAATCGATTGACCTTAAAATTTCGAACAAATCACTGAATTAGCTCAACATGCAAACCCTAGGTGGAATTTGCCAATGCCAAATATGAGGGTTTTCATCCTCACCTCTGAAAATCAAGAGCCATGAGGGTTTTCGTGGGTTTTCGTCCTCTCGGATCGTTGAAAGCAGCCAATGCTTTTCATCCTTGGATGCCAAAACTCAAATACCAAAGCTCACAATAAAAATGTCAGATGAAATCTTGATGCCAAAATGGAAGCCAAGTGCCCCCTTTTAAACATTTTCAAATCGGGTCCATGATTTAATTTCCTCCAAATAGTATGAAATTTTTTTTTAAGTTTTAATTTTTTTTTTAGTATTTAAAAATACTTTTTATTTAATACTAGTGTTTAAAACTACTTTTTATTTTATTTTAATAATATTATTTAAGTTGCCCCTTAAATTAAAAATTACCGCACCCAACTTAAAATAATATTATAATTTATTTCTCTTGTTTTTCCTCTTAGCCTACGAGAAATGGAAATAGGCTAGAGGTTTTTTCCTTGGCTCTATTTCAAAAAAAGGGACATAACAATTCACCCTTCCCGAAATTGCTTGCTATCAAGCAATTGTAGATTAGGGTGATCAAGAATCTGTACACCCTCCCAAGTGGCATCCTCTAATGGAAGAATCCTCCAATGCACCAAATACTCCATTATTCTCCTATTCCTCTTCTTTTCTCTCACATCAACAATAGCTTCCAACACCAAAATCAACTTACCCTCATCATCAAGCGGTGCCAACTCTGTAAAAGTCATAATATGTTGCCCAAGTGCCCTTTTTAGACATAAAACATGAAACACATTATGGATCCTACTATGCTCTGGCAACTCAATCTCATAAGCGACCTCCCCAATCCTCCTCAATATCCTATAAGGCCCGTAAAACCATGGTTTGAGCTTTTCCACTCCACTCCTTTGGAGAGAAGATTGTCTATAGGGATACAACCTCAAGAAAACCATGTCTCCCACCTCAAAAGTACTCTCCAAACGGTGGCGGTCTGCATACACCTTTTGTTGATTTTGACCTTGTTGTAGATTCTCCTTAAGTGCTCTCAAGATATCATAGCTTTGTTGCACCAAATCTTTTGCCCCAGACACTCTGCTATCTGAACCAACCACATCCAAGAAAGATAGAGCATCATATCCATACAAAGCTTTGATTGTAGCAATGTTCCCCAAGATAGACATCTAATCCTGCCCTGCTACATAATTCCTCAAATATCTCTCAATCCACTTATTCACGATTTTTGTTTGCCCATCCATTTGAGGGTGATAACTAGTGCTAGGAGTCAACTATGTACCTATCAATTGAAAGAGCTCTTGCCAAAGCAAGCTAGGAAATCTGTTATCCCTGTCACTCACTATGTTCTTAAGCAACCCATGGAGTATAAACACCTCTCTGAAAAACAAATCAGCCACTTGCAATGCCTTGAACTCTGAAGATATAGGAAAGAAACGTGCATACTTAGTGAGTCTATTATACAATTTAGATTTTCTAATTATGTTTTACAGTTCTATTATACAATTGAAAAGCTATAAAACATTTTTTTTATATATTCATCATCTCCCAGCCACCCCCATAATCCAAGAAAATATTTGCAGTATCAAATACTTGGAGACACATAGCATAATTAACAAGTGTTTTTTGCTCCTATGAAAATAACCAATTGGAGAGGGTTAAAAAAACTAAAGAAACATACTAATCGGCACGTTCTTTGTTGTTTTTTGCATGAAATGTAAGTCATTTCTGGTAGTAGAAAATGTTCTTAGAAAACCATAAAGTGGTACTAGTAAAAAAGAGAAAACAATAAGAAGGTTTAAGCTGTTAATTTGTACAGAAGATTCAACAATTATTGAAAAGTTAAACATGGGTAATCCATGTTAGTATCCTGTGATAATAAGCTATAGCACTGCCTGATTTGCATTTACAATTTTCTTGTAGCTAGAAACATTTATTGAATAAAAAGAGAAACACGGGAACTCCATGTTAGTACCTTTTGCTGATAACTATAACATTGCCTGACTCACATTTACAATTTTTCTTGTACCTAACAATGATATATGAAGGAATCCCCTACAGTACTTGGGTTCTCCTAAAAATGCCTTTAAGATTATTCAACCATTACTGACCACATGTATAGTGGGACTATCACATAATATGAAGTGTAAGAGCACTAATTGTTCCTGGAATTTCCTGGGATATGATCTCGAACACCATGGAATAGAGTTATTTTTTGCCTCCCAACCCTTCGTGTGCTGTACTTGAATAATGTAGTGTTAAATATTGATGAAGTATAATTTCAAGTTTTTAAATTGTCATTTATTAATGTTGTAATGTTTTTTCTTTTCTAAAATTCATATTTACGATTTGGACTTGGTAAAATCTTGGCAAGCTGTTTTGTGATTTGGACTTGGACTCAGTGGAAAAACTTGACCAAAACTCAGCAATTAAAAAATATATAGTATATGCAAAAATGTTTATAATGGTTTTTTCTGATTCAAGTTGATTTTATGTTTTTTCCACACACCTGGCCAAGTCTGATTGCCGCAACTCACAAGTTTCAGACTCATGAGTCTTGGCTGTCTGTGAGTTGAGGCTGAAGACTCGCCAAGCCTGACTCAGACTCAGATCCAAAAGTCCTTGTTGAGATAACTCACAAGCCCTGGCTGTCAGACTTGAACGAAGTTGAGGCTGCAGACTTGCCAAGCCTGACTCGGACTCAGATCCACAAGTCCTTGCTGAGTCTCAACACACTGCACTACATGTACGTTAAATTTCCCCAAACCTTTGTCTCGGGTGTTTTGGAAAATTTCCACACCCTCCTCATCCCATTTCCTGGTATACTTTATTTTAAGACAGAAGACCATATAATGAACATCTTTACAAAAGCACTCAGCAAACATAGGTTAAAAAAACTACAGAAAAATGCTGGGTAACTGAAATAAAAATTGAATGTGGCTTTAAGCAAATAATGTCAATTTGTAAAACCATATAATAGTCACTAAATATAGTTAGAGGTTAGGCATCCAACTGTCTAAGCATGTCATCCCAAATTACATAAGTTTGGCCATTTGTAAAATTTTAATACAAACTCATATTTTACATTCTTTTCTAAATTCCTCTTGTGCTCCCTGATAACCTACAAACATCAGTCCTAATCAACAAACATTTTCCAACATAATGATCAACAGCCTTGGCAAGGACAGCCAAAGGATCAATATGTTCATCATAAGCAAGAGGTGCACAATTCTCGCCAAAATCCCAATCAACTATGATAAAAACATGTTTAAATTATGGAGAAATAGTGCTTTGAAGAAGGTTATAGAAGCAGTAAGTACACCACTACACCAGATGATATTCACATGTATAGATAGAGATCTTAAATCAATTACCATCTCATATTCGTACAAGTACTCAATAATTCTTTTAAAAAACAAGAAAAATGTTAAGGTGCTAACATGATAGAATGGATAATGTTTCCTCATGATAGTGAAGACATTATTATACTATATATGTATCTCCATTGAAAACAAAATGAAGTAAATATTATTGATGCACACTTCAATGTTGGCAACTATAATTTCTCTCATCTTCCAGACCTTTTAGGTGACAATGCATAGGTTTCACAACTTGTGAAAGGTTAAATTATTTATCCTCCAGAAAGCAATAACAGCAAATTTCATGTCCACAGATGTCAATTACCATAATATTTTGCCTAAATAATCTTTTGCAAGAAATGCTCCAACACTATGGCTTACAAGAAAGAAGTCAAACCTTGCATCATCTTATCACGAAGAGTTTGAATGTCAAAAAGTTGCTCCTCAAGCCTTTCCTGCACAAGAAACAAGCTCATATTTAAATATCCGATTACCATTTCACATTAAGCCACATCTCCTTCCCTCACAATGCCCATCTAGCATGCATTCTGTATATTAAAGTAAGGTAAAACCTTCCCTATGAGACAACTCACATGACCATAGGCACATATAGCAATGAACATGATAGATCAAATTGAAACAAAATGTTCACAAATCAATGCCTTTTTGGAAGAAAAATCCTCATATGCTGTAATGCTGAGGCAGAAATGCAACATCTAAATATGAGATATACTATTGCAAATGAGGTCACAATAAAGAGTATTAAAGCAATACAAAAAATATGAAAGCATGAGATCCATACACAACAAAGAGAGCCAACCAAAGTAGTAAAGAGGTGATAAACACAGAAGATTCAATTCTATTTGACGTAACCTTGTTGCTAAAGATACATAAACTTCATATCCAAATCAGATTGATGCAAGCTACATACATTAAATGCCATTCCAAAAGAGGGTCAAACCTAAGTTCATTTGCTTACATGTTTTCCAGCTAATGAGTAGTATGCATTTTCCAAGTAAAGAGTTTTAAATTTTAAAATTGTACCCCACAAACCTAACAACTTGTAATGTTCCTTAGTGGTTGTAACTGAAATTTTATTCCAACTTAGCTAAGAATGCTTGCAACCAATAACCCATTCAAATGCAATACAACTTATACAAAATAGAATCAATGAAACCCCAAACTTCAATACTTATTCTTTATTCAAATGATGTACTGATAAAACAATAGTTTGCTGCCCCTGATGACAGTCGCACAAACTTTTATATCAGTCCTTCCGAATGATTACAAATAGCTTCAAATTGACTTTCAAATCTTTTCCAAATGATTGCCTAACAATGGAATTTGATTACAAACAAGTGCCAAATGGTTCCAGCCCTTGTAGCACGCTAATATGCCACTGTATGATGGCCAAGAACTGACTGATATAGCTGATGCAATCACTGTATTACTCCAGCCAAGTATGATTTGGCTTATACACGCCAAAGCCACCCTCAATTGCAAATTGGTAGAGTCAACAAAGATGGGAAAATCCTCCAAGGTCCTCAATTTGTCCTTGAATCTTCAAATAGCCTTCTAAGTATGGCTGTAGGTGACGGTAGTATGACTGTGGCTGACTGTAACAAAGATGTAAAAGGCTGGGAAATGCCCAAACTCCACAAACGCTTGATACCACGCCTTCAACAATGATCTCTATGATGAAACTAAGATATCCAATGCTTGAGATCTTTCTAAAACCTGCAAATTGAAGTCCAATGGTGAAATTAGAAGCAATATCACCTCACAAATCGTAGGGGTCATCACCCTACTAGGCAAGGGGTCATCTCCTTGCAATAAAGCATGAAAATCGGAATCTTCAAGCTTGTAAAAGAAGTAGAAAACTACCAAATCAGCTTGATCCTTGATGGATGTTTCCTTGCATTTAATTTCTTTCCAATTGCATAGGGTTTATCAATTGCCTTCCTCTTGTTTATGGCAAATTCTTCTTGGTGGATGTGTTAACATTAATTAAATGCTTTTCTTCTCTCCATGGGCGAATCCTTCTCTTGGCCGAATGTATCCTTGCTTGGCCGAACTTCCATCTTGGGCGAATGCCTCTTATCATAGGCAAATGTGTTTTTCCTTAGGCAAATGATATCTTCAATGCCCAAAGATCTTTGAGTGTAGCCGTTTGGAGATGCAATCAAATGCTAGTCACCTTTCCCATGATCCAACCGATTGGCACATGATCCTATGTAGTGAATTTAGCTCCTCCAATGCTTGGTCGATGGCTGATTTGAATTGGTATTGAATTGATGTTTGCACTTCCAATGATAATGCTTGGGCAAATGCATCATGGTGTAGGCGAGTGATCCTTTTCCTTAACCATTGGCATTTGAACCTTGTCTTCCTTGGCGCATGATCCAATGAATAAGTTCTTCCCTCATAGCCGTTGGGTTCTTTGGCACACGATCCCATTCCTTGTCCACCGAATGCTTCATTCTCCTATGAGAATGCCCCTTGGAATGATCATTTACAATTCGAACTTTATTTCCTTCTTTTGAATTTGAACTTATTTCCCTCCATGATGCATTTGAACACCTTTTGTTTAGTTTGGACCTATTTCTTCAAACACACTCAACACATATTGTCAATAGGTCCTATCTCAAATTCCATAAGAAATAGATTAGAGAAAATGTAATTAAAGATTTCATTTTCCCTTTTACAATTTGGCCTTAGAAAACACTTATGAATTTGGCCCCTCAATTATAGGTCCTACCCCACTGAATATGAGAGATTACAATAAGAATTGCAATTCCCATATGATGAAGCCCTTATGATTTTGGCTTATATGAAAATACAAGGAAGATTATTTAACCAAAACCATTTTCATTCCCTTACCATGTGTTTTAGCCTACGGGAATTATGAATAGGCTAAACACTCATACCACTTGTTGATCATTCCGGAAATGAGGACATGACACAATTGTTTACACAATAGAAACTCCATGCAACTTTACTAGGTTAGAATTTAAGCAACGCAAAATCAAGTTTCATTGTCTGTTAGCAAGATTTAAACTATATTAATGTCCACAAATAACCAAAAATAAGTCAATGTGATGTGAAATGTACATTCAGTCTTAATAGAAAAAGTACTAGTGTAATGGAAACCTAGATTACAAAATAGTAACTAGGTAATAAGCACATAAGAAATGCAAATATAACAATGGGATAAACCTAGAATGAACCAAATCCTTGAGCCCAAGAAATTATGACGAGAAAACAGCAATGTCATGAGCATGTACGAAGGCTTGAGCCCAAAGAACCAACAACATCATCACCCATATATGTAAAATGGTCAATACATGAATTGCTCATAGGGGAATGTCCAATTCTGATGGGGCCAGGCTGAACAATCTTAGAAGTAAGTCCGGTACTCCTTCTTGGACATATTCTAACATCCATGCAAATGACCCACTTGTAGAAAAAAAACAAGTAACGTACATCCATATGTGACCTAACCCTCTGAAAAGAGAAAGGCCCTCAATGCCAATATACAGCAGATCCACTTCACCTAGATTGAGGTTTGGGGACTTTGGACACTCTAGCAACAATATGCTTATTTGAATGTGAATCAGTCATAGCAAATGCCCATCATCCCCAATCCCTGAAGTGAGTTGAAAGGAGTAGGTAATCTGTATGACAACTCTAGCAGTCCACGTAAGGATCAATGTCTAGGATTGACAACCTCCTAAAGTAAAAGGGCCAACCACCTCTGATCTGAGTATGAAAAGCAATTGGTTAGAAAACTGTTTGAGTCTCTATAACAACATAGGTATCTCCCTCATTCTCATATTAGATAAGGCACCTTAAAATAAAATACTCCTCAGCCTCTACCTCCTAGAGGATACAAAAGCAATTGATTATAGTACACGGGAATGCATACTTCCTTTTCAAGCCATCACAGACATACCAGGAGTTTCAGGGACATGAAGAAGCAAATATAACAGTCAAACTTAACTCATAACTGGACAGCATAACCTCAGATGGTCAAAGGGAATCCTCAATCCATGTGACCAATGGAACATGGAACTTGAGATAGTCAGGCTGAACAATGATGTCATTTACAATCTATAAAAATTGAGTAGCATGGAAATCCAGCTTGGTGCTAGGCAGTTGTGGAGGAGACATTCAAGTGAGCTACCTATATTGTTAGTAGATCTGATCTCTTTCAATGGAAGAGGGCAAGGAGGGGCAATTTAAGGGTACTTGAATGTAGGAAAATGACCAATACAGATTGTAATAAATTGGAGCAGTATGGCCTCAAGATGCTTGCAATGTTAACACCTAGTTGACCCAAAAAGGCAACTGTCCTAGAAGAATAGAGAAGGGTCTCA
Source organism: Cunninghamia lanceolata (assembly GCA_027924645.1). Classification (NCBI taxonomy): domain Eukaryota; kingdom Viridiplantae; phylum Streptophyta; class Pinopsida; order Cupressales; family Cupressaceae; genus Cunninghamia; species Cunninghamia lanceolata. The sequence continues at coordinate 10,010,745 of BSBN01000677.1, read as the reverse complement.
GATTCAAATCACCAAGATTGATGAATTGTCAAAGTTTTAGGGTTTCTTCATAGGGTTTGCTATTTTTTGTCGTCACTTATCGAAAAGGGCATAATTTGATAAGTCTATTTTTAGCATCTATTTATAGACAAGCTATTTTTAGACAACATTCTAGAAGGTCTATTGTTAATTTGTAGTTATCCTTATCAAGAATCTATTTAAAGATTGCCTAAGTTAGGATTTAGTCTTTGAGGATAGAATTGTGTAATAAATTCTGCTTTGCATGCAAGCAATCCATTGTTAGCATAGAAGTTGTAGTTAAATTTTTATTTATTTTTTGTGCAATATTTTGTAAATGCTTATAAATAAGTGCTCTAGGCACTTAGTTTATTCATCTAGTATCATTCAATGGAATTTAATAATGCTTATCTTGTTTCTAAATTTGTTGTTGATGTTTTGTGTTATTTTGCTTTTATGAGTTGAATATTGCCTAACATTTACTGAAAGCTTTGTATTGCAATATGTGTTAAGTTGGTCATTGTAGCTTTGAGTACAACTACTCTATTTAGTTCATAACATCATGTGTATGTGTGTTGAGGTAAATTAAATTGCTTCTAGTGAGTTTGCAAGCTTTGTATTGCAAGTTTACACGAAGTTGGAGATTGTTACTTTGTATGCGATTTCTTAATTCAATTACCGAAGTGTTTGTGTCCTTGTGTTTAAATCTATTCAATCCTTGTATCTCACATCTTTTCAATCTCTACCTTTATCGAGAAAGAGTGAGCAACTGATAACTATTTAGGTTGTTTTTTTTTCTCAAAAAGCATACTAACCTCTCGTCTAGAGTAGAAGTGTGTTTCAACCTTGTGCCCTAGGTGAATCCAAAATGAGCACCTTTACTTTTGTTCAATGTGCATGAATCATTCCAAAAAGCACTATACAGATTGAAATAGAAAGTACACATTGTTCAGATTAGATTAGTTTTCGTTACAAGGAGCTTCCCCTTCTAATTTGAGGAATGGTTTTACCATACACGCTATTGCATTTTGTGTCACACTAAAAGGCGCAAATCAAAATGCTAACAATTTACACAAATTCTATTTTTAAGAAAATTTGAAACTTGGAAAGATCATCTCTAGAAGTGTGGAAAACCATGACCTTAGTTTTATTTAGGCTCACCACAAGCTAATAAAGCTTGCAAATGCAAGAGCATCAAGCTGTCTCAATAAACCATCAGCAAAGTGAGCAAGAACATCATCACAATATTAAGATATTCTTTTATACTTAGAATCTCCTATTTTTAGTTAATGGTCAGTTTCTTGTAACGGTATGTAATTATGACAAGATCATGTGTCGATCTCTGGCAGTCTTTGGCAGTTTCTAAATATAGAAACTTGCTTTCTTTGTAATTACTTGTAACCTATTTAAGAGCCTTTGCTCTATGTGAATATTATCTAGCATTCTGCCATTTACCTGTGTAATATGGTATCAGAGCCTTCTTCGCTTTCGAAAAATATAATTTCTTTCAAAATTATTGAGTTTGTTTTTCGAAATCCAAATTTCTTGTTTTTGGCTCCTGTTTTTTTTGGCACGGAATTTCGAAATTTTTCTGTTAAGTCCGATTCTTTCTCTGTGTGCGACGATCAAGTTTGCTAAGGTCCCACAGGGCGAAAGTGCCCTCCTGTTGTGGCATGTACGTTTGTGATCCCGTGCAATTTTTTTCGGGCTTCCTACAGGGTCGTGGACCCTTTGTTCTTGAGGGTTCTCCTACGACAGGCTGCAGACTCTTTGTTTTTTTCACGCCCTCCGCAGAGCGCTCTGGCTTTTGTTTGCGGCCCCCGTTTCTTCCTTGCAGACCCCGTCACTACCTTTGGCGGTTCTGCCTCTCATCAGAGCCGTCGCCTGTGAAGACCGCGTCATTCCTGGACCATGGTGTGGGTGACTTTTAGCCACGTGCCCTCACAACCTGGCAAAATCCACCATTCAAACCTGCAAATTAGTCCAAAACAATGAAGAATTTCTTTTTTTTTTTTAAATTTCTGAGTGCCTAGGGCACGGAAATTTTTCGTCTAGGGTTTTGCACCCTTTGACTTTGACGAAAAAAATTTTCGAAAACATATTCCTGGTGGGTTTTTCGAGCAGATTTCTGGGTCTCTATCAGAATTTTCTGCGTGCATCGTTCCTGCTCCGTTTTGTGTGCCTGTTCAATTCTGTCCGGTTTCGTATACTACGCCTCTTCTCCGTACCTCATTTTTTTGTGCCTCAAACAGCGTGCAAGATGGCGAGTTTGACCAACATTATGTTGGAGGGCAGTCAGTGTTTCAACGGCAAAAATTACAACACTTGGAAGCAGCGAATGATGACCATCTTTGAATATCACTGCCTCGCTGAGATCATTCTAGGCACTACCACTCGTCCCGCAACGGCAGGTAAAGACCAGGATAAGTTTGACGAACAAACTCGTGAAGCAGTCATGCTCATTAAGCTATCAGTCACAGATGATCAGCTACCTCAGATTCCGGATGGAAAAACAGCGAAGGAGATTTGGGACCATCTGAAGGGTTTGCATGAAACCTCGGACAAGAGCCGTGCGTTCTTCCTGAAAAATATACTGTTTGCTATCATGATGGATGAGAAGACATCTTTGCAGATGCACCTGAACAAAATCCAGGAGATCAGAGATCAGCTAGTGGCTATTGGTAGAAAAATGGAGGAAGAAGACCTGGTTGTGATCACTTTGAAAAGTCTACCTAAGTCCTATGAACATTTCATTGAGACTCTCAACATTACATCAGCTAATGTTGCTCTGAAGTTTCTAGAACTCTGTACTATCCTCTTGCAGCAAGATCGTTGGAAACAACAGTTTGGTAGTAGTGCTTCTTCGTCCTCTTCAGAGAAGGCTTTTGCAGCCAAGTTTCAGGTTCCGAATAAAGGCAAAAGTCAGCCTTCACCGCAGAATCATTCACCGGTGCCATCTCAGGACAACGGTAAGAAGAACATTCAGTGTAACTACTGCCACAAGTTTGGACACATCAAGAAAGATTGTCGCGCACGTATCGCTTTTGAACAGAAGAAGCAGGGAGGGTCTCAGCAGAAGGCCAACAGTGCGGAGCACACTGAGCAGAAGGAGTCTGCGTTTTACGCCTTCATGGCTAAAACCCCTGCAGACCATGCCAAATCCTCTGCCTGGTACATTGATTCAGGCACTTCGCGTCACTTCACTCATTGTCGTGACTGGTTTACAGAACTCTCTCCTTTCAGTGATTCAGTGGTTTTCGGTGGTGGAGAAGTGTACACAGTTGCCGGTAAGGGCACTGTTCAGCTTCAGTCTGGTGAGAGGAAAATCATATTCCTCAACGTATATTATGTTCCTGGTATGGAACTTAACTTGCTTTCAGTCAGCCAGATCATGAAACACTCTCCACAACTTGATGTGGTGTTCAGCGCTCACAAGTGCTCGATCATCAACCGGAAGACCAAATGCACTGTAGCTATTGGCATTGAGGACCATGGTCTTTATCGGCTTGTGGATTCGGATGGTCCTCCTGAATCAGCCCTAGCAGCTCGACACTCTTCGGTTACCAGTCTCTTGCATCAGCGGTATGGGCACCTGAATGTGCACTACCTGTCTCAGCTCTCCCGACAGCACCTGGTAGATGGTCTCCCTGAGATTCAGGCTTAGAACTTCGGTGTCTACAGATTGTGTCAAGCTGGGAAACAACACCGTACGCCATTCCCGACTGGCGACTCCTGGCGCGCATCGAAGGTACTTCAGTTGGTTCATGTTGATGTTTGTGGCCCTATGAATACTCTTTCAGTTACTAGATGCAAATACTTTTTACTGTTTGTTGATGATTTCAGTAGGAAAATGTGGGTTTACTTTCTTAGACAGAAATCAGATGTGTTTTCAGTTTTTCAGAAGTTTAAGGCCTTAGTAGAAAAAAAATCTGGTTGTCCCATTGTAACTCTTAGGTCAGATAATGGGGGGGAATTTTGTTCAAATGCGTTCTCCAACTTCTGTGATACACATGGCATCAAACACCAATTGACCACACCCTACACTCCTCAACAGAACAGTGTTGTAGAGCGGCGCAACCGCACTATAACTGAGTTAGCCCGTTCCATGATGGAGCAAAGATGTGTTCCTAAGAAATTTTGGGCAGAAGCAGTTTTCTCTGCAGTTTACCTCCTTAACCGGTCTCCGACATATGCAGTTAAGGATAAAACTCCAGAAGAAGTCTGGACTGGCCGCAAGCCGCGGGTCAGTCATCTGAAAATTTTTGGCTCTCTTGCTTATGTTTGGATTCCCGATGCCAAGCGCTCTAAACTAGACTCCAAGAGTCAAAAATTAATGTTCACAAGATTCAATGATAACCACAAGGCCTATCGGCTCATTGACATTGAGACAGACCGTCTCATCTTCAGTCGTGATGTGGTTTTTGATGAAGAGCGGGGACCCTTCTTCTCTCCCTCTTCTGTGCAGCAATCCGAAGATCAGCCTTTGCAGGCTTCTGACTTGGGTGTCCGTCTTTCATTAGGTCCACCTTATGGGAGGGATGCTGATAATTCTTCAGATTCCGATGCTTCTCAGTTTGACATCCCTGAGGATGATCCTGAGTATCCTCCTGATGCACCTGTTCTACCTGTTGCACCTGTCCAGAACCTCCTGTTGAACCTGACGTTGGCCCATCTACCCGTCGTCCCAAATGGTGGTCTTAGACGATTGCCGATCTTCATGATGATGAACTTGTTGAGGGTAGATCCTCCCGAAATAAGAGCAAACAGCAGCATACAGTAAACTTTGCTCTCATGGCCAACCTGCACAGTGTCTATGAGCCTCAGACTTATTCAGAGGCTAAAGGTATTCCAGAGTGGGATACGGCGATGGAATCAGAACTCCAAAGCCTTCAGAAGAACCACACCTGGGTCCTTTCAGATCTTCCTCCAGGGAAGAAACCAATTAGCTGCAAATGGGTGTATAAAGTTAAGTACAAGGCTAACGGAACCCTGGACAAGTACAAAGCACGGCTTGTTGCTCGGGGTTTCTCACAGAAATAAGGCATCGACTATGAGGAGACTTTTGCTCCTATAGCCAAGATGAGTACCATACGGCTCGTCCTTGCCTTAGCAGCCTAGTTTGGATGGAAAGTCCATCAGATGGATGTCAAAAGTGCCTTTCTCAACAGTGAGTTGCAGGAAGAAGTCTATATGACGCAGCCTCTTGGTTTCAAGGTTGCCGGGCAAGAACAGAAAGTCTGTAGACTAGTCAAAGCACTTTATGGCTTGAAGTAGGCTCCAAGAGCATAATACATCAAAATCGACAAGTACCTCACAGATCATGGCTTTCAGCAGAGTCCATCTGACCCCGATTTGTACATCAAACATACTGGTAATGATATATTGTTGCTGGTTGTCTATGTGGATGACTTGCTCATTACTGGTAGCTCGGCACACCTGATCGATAAGATCAAACAGGACCTGTGCAAATCCTTTGATATGACAGATTTGGGACTTTCACACTATTGTCTAGGTGTTGAGGTTTGGCAAACTCAGAACAGCATCTTCATCTCTCAGTCGAAGTATGCTCGCAGTCTTCTGGATAGGTTCCGCATGCAGGACTGCAAACCAACCTCCACCCTGATGGAAAAAGGACTTAAGTTGTCCGCTAAGTCTGCCTCACCAGTGGTTGATGAGTCTCTGTGTAGACAGCTAGTAGGCAGTCTTATCTACCTGACTGCTACTAGACCCGACATCAGTTTTGCAGTCAGCTACATTTCACAATTTTTGACAGCTCCTAAGGCTGTTCATTGGGTAGCGGCTAAGCATGTGCTGCGGTACGTGAAAGGCACTTCTAACTTTGGAATTCTTTACACAAGGAATTCTGATCCTAGCCTTAGAGGCTTCACAGATTCAGATTGGGCAGGTTCAGTTGATAACAGAAAATCAACTTCTGAGTATGTGTTCAGTTTGGGATCCGGTGCCGTCACATGGACCAGTAAGAAGCAGCAGGCTGTAGCACTCTCCTCCACAGAAGCTGAGTATTGAGGTGCAGTGAAGGCAGCTTGTGAGGCAGTTTGGCTTCCCCGGATGCTTGCAGATATGCGACTATCTCAAGCAGGTCCGACTCCCCTGTTTTGTGACAATCAGGGAGTTCTCAAACTTGCCAAGAATCCGGTCTTCCATGAAAGAACCAAGCATGTAGAGACGCATTGTCACTTCATCCGATCGTTGGTTGAAGACGGATTAGTTCAGTTGCTGTATGTTTCGACTGAGGATCAGACAGCTGATATTCTCACCAAGTCCCTTAGTCCTGACAAGTTTGTAAAATTCAGGGGGTCTCTTGGTGTAGTGAATAGGTTGACCATTAAGGGAGGGTATTAAGATAGTCTTTTATACTTAGAATCTCCTATTTTTAGTTAATGGTCAGTTTCTTGTAATGGTATGTAATTATGACAAGATCGTGTGTCGATCTCTGGTAGTCTTTGGCAGTTTCTAAATATAGAAATTTGCTTTCTTTGTAATTACTTGTAACCTATTTAAGAGCCTTTGCTCTATGTGAATATTATCTAGCATTCTGCCACTTACCTGTGTAATACACAAAGTGAAAAACAACAATCAAACATGATGTAATAAACAAGCAGCATTAATGCATCTCACCAATAAAAAACTTGCAATCTTCTATGTAAATAACAAAGGGTTGGGATGCAGTCCACCCTTGCTTGATTCTAATGGTACTCTTAAAAATAACCCATGGAAAGTCGAAAATAGGCCAACAACAATTATGGTGTTTTCTTTTTAAGTTTCTTAAATATATGAAATTTTCTTTGCCTTTTCCAAAAAACATTTACACCCTACCACTTTTAGGATATATTGTAGGTTTGCATGAAATTGGAGCAGCATATTTTTTATAACATTTAGAGAAAGCACAATGTTCGGATTAACTTCAAACATAATTGGATCATTAAATATAATCCCATTATAACCTGCCATTGCTGACAACAAACTAATATAAATAATAAATATTGGTATCTAAAAGAGTGGATACAAAATAAAAACTAGGCACATACATGCATTCTCTCGCTAGAGGGTTTGCCAAACGATACACTAATTTAAACTTCAAAAGGCAGGGATTAAGAAATGACAGAGAGATTATTAAAGAGAAAGATTATGCATTGTGCATATTGAGAATAAGTAAATCACCTTGAATTCATTGCAATTTTCCGAGAGTTTCTTGATTTTGTCCTCAATATTCAAGACTGCACGTTTGCTGAATGATATACTGTTTGCCTTCGAAGCAGTCTTCTTGCCTTCAATGTTTGACATAAGATCGTCAACTTCCTTTGCCATATTCCTTACCTACAATAAAAAAATCTCTTCTATGAAATCAATTGTTCAGAATAAATTCAAAAAATCAAACACAGAAATTACCAAGACTTCTTAAATTTTAATCTGTGGCCTTAGAATCCAAAAGCCTTTGAGAAGGAAAATAAGTATTCTTATATATATATAGATGCTAATCTTATCTTTTATTCCCTAAATGCTTAAGGGAAATATCTAGAATCAATTCACAGAAAAAAATTAGAGATGAAGACTATCTTTTGGAGTATGCTAATTGAAATTCTATATTGATTAGAGATTTGTTTTCAACCACATATATAGTCCGAGAACAGATGACAAAAGGCAGAAAATGTGAATTTGTTTTATTCGGTGGTCTGCCCATCAATTACAATGCAAGTTTTATAGTGTCTACTTTACCCAAGGTTCACAACGAATCAACATCAGTACCAAAAGGGGGGGATTACATGGAAGAATGAATTTCAGTTTCAGAAAATGCTCATTTGGTTTGCTACCAACTGTTAAAATTCCCAAGACCAAGCCCAATGAAAATAAGAATGAATAAATAAATATCAATTAGTCTGCAAATTGCAACTACTATACACCACAACTATAATGCATGGATCAGAAACTCTTCCATTATTCTATGCAAAATGATATTTCACAAAACAATTACAAACTCAATCTTCATTTTATAACAATACAGAAGAAAGATGAAGCGATGTACTTAAGTTGTGAACAAAGTTAAGTCAATCCCCATATAGTCCCACTAATACAAGCTCCAACTTCCAAAATTGCTTTGACAAAATAATTCCTACCTTCTCAAGCTCCCGAGAGAAATCAGCCTCAATCTCTGACATTCCAGAAGCTCGACCAGTTGAATTCAAGTCTGCCTTATATGTACCTGATGGGACCAAAGATTCAGGTCCTTGCTGTGATTGGACCATTGTACGGGGGTAACCTTCTGAAGAAAGAGTAGAATGAATGCTTGTTTTCAGGCCAGACTGAAAGATGCTACTGGAAGCAACTGTAGCTGCTGCATTCGTAGAACGAAAAGCACTACCAGCTCCTAGGACACTTGCCTTTCCCTGATATGAATCTTTTACACCTGCAAACAACTGTGCTGCTGAAGCTGAAGCTGATGCTGGAACAGGGGACAGATTTGAAGTTGACATGCTTGAAGTCAATAGACGTCCAGATGACTGCATAGATCCAAATGGCACAGTGCCTAAACCTGATTTTGGCATATTTCCCAAGGAAGTTTCTGAACTAGAACTTTTTGTGGGTACACTTGAACTAGAACTTGAAAATGAGCTAGATTCAGCAAGAAAGTTTTTTGGTGCTGTTTGGAAAAGATTACTTGGTCCACTGGAAGGCATTCCAAACAACTTTTGTGTATCATGGCTTGATTTACTTTTGTGCTTGACAGAGGACGATTTCTCATTCAACATTGGTTTTGGCATACCACTAGTATCTTGCTGTTGAAAAGCACTGATATCTTTCACTTTTGGCATCTGACCATCCTTGTTGCTAGTTTGAATGTTTTCTACATTCACTTCTATTTCCTTTACTTTAACTGTGAGAGGAGTGGGGTTCTCATTGGACACTGGCTCTATCACATTATAAGCCTTCTCTGGTTGAAACTTATTCATATTTTCTATCTTAGTGATCTCTTCTTCATGCTTACTAACTTGAGAATTTTCCGTATTTACATCCACTTCATTTCTTGCCAGGGTTGTAGAAGGTGTTTTCTCAACAGGAACCTGTTTTATCTCGTTACTCTCCTTTAGCAGATCAGTTGTATTAAAATCTCCCATCTTAACCATCTCATTATCAGACTTATTCAGCTGTGGAGCCTCAGCATTAACATTTTCTCTTGTTACTGGCATCTTAGAATGAAAATTTGAAGGAATCGGCTTTTCAAACTTGGAGTCTTCTTTGAATGTAGCCACCAATGCATTAACCATGGGAACAGCAATAGGTCTGACCACAAGCTCAGGTACATGCCATACTTCAGCAATCCTATTAATGAATTTGGCAAATTGAATATATCAGCAATAAGACAGATTTCATGATAAAAGTACATGAATAGTGCACCTTTCTCAAAATGCAGATTAAGAAAGACAATATTAACACCATTGAAAAAAACAGGTTTACCAAATTTACCTGGCAAAAGAGAACAAGTTCATTTTCCCTTCAATGGTCATGCACAACAAAATAGGACATGAAGGAAGCTGATTTATGCCTCCATCATCTGTTGGAATGCTAATTTGGAAATCAACTGAAGTTCTATCCATTGCCATCCCAACCACAAAATTTTCATCATCATTTTCTGTTTTAAGAGATTAATCAGTCTAACTCTATACATCAATGAACAATAAGCTTCTAATTAAAAAATAATAATGGCAAGAGCTAGTCTTCCATCCAATTACAAGAATGTGCATTCAAAGTGTAATTATTTTTACTAATTCCAACCATATAGATGCCAAGCAATACGATGAAACTGCATACACACAATTAAAATGGCTTAAGACAAACCAGACACATGAAAATATACTAATACCCACTTTTTTGTACTTTGTGATTCATGATTCTTTGTAGATAAAATCAATTTGACCTATGTACACCCACAATAGATTACGGGAGCCATCCTTTGTTTCGAAATTCACTTCTTTCAGGAACACATATTGCTATTAGAAGATTTCAAATTTATGCTGGCAAGAAACTTCACAATTCTAAAAGATGTTTCCAGGATGATGTTTGAAGACAAAATGTTAATGACACAGAAATATACCTGAAAGGAATTTGATTAATTTATCCTACCAAAGATTTCTTTATTCTAAAGTTTTCTGATTAAGAAGAGTGTTCCTCAATTTTCAAGTTGGGGACAAAGCCTTTTTTTTTAATAAATTCTAGCTTGTACCCAAAAATGAACCCACGTTTCATCACATAAAAGCCCAGTCAACAAAATTTCCAATCTGGATTTAATTTTCATAACTCTACATTCGGTACAATGGCATTTTAAAGTGTTTGACTGTTGTAAAAATTTACTAGGAATACACTTGTATAACTGGCTCCTTACACCTTATAGGGTTTACTGACTTCATAGCCTTAGCTTCACTGCTTTTTAGCATTAAAACTAATTTCATATATTTTTTAGAATGTGTATTAGGGAGATGCCATATGCTCTCCTCAATGCGATTACTGCCTGTTGTATTCTCCAGCCCCATCGACCACTTTTCAGCCAATTTTAGGCATTATTATCATTTCTTTCTTTCTTAGTGTTGAATCCAGATTAACTATCCGTGTAACGTGTTCTAAAAAAAATGTCATAGTAACCACAAAAAAACCAAACCTATGAATTAAAGTGTCAGTTTTCAGATGATATTATCTAAAATCATGACTGTTAGGTGACCTCACTTAGTCTTATACTTGCTATAGATCAAGGAAAATTCTGAGTGGGCTTGCTCTCCACCAGTTAGAGGTTAATTAAGAACCAATACAACAATCAATGGGGAATTTAATATCTATGCTTGTTGCAACATGTAATAAAACACTGTGTTTGTATTTCTTTAGGAACAAATATGTTAAATGTGTGTACGTAATTATGAATTTAGTCTCTCTAATAAGTTTATTTACACTTATCATGTCAGTAAGGAAATAAAACTGTCCACTCTCAAAAACATTTAATTAACTTCTGACATAGCCTCACAGTTTCACACAGAGACATTAAGAACTAAGGATGTGCTGCAGCTCATCTCATGAAACTACTAAGATGCAACCATATGTACAACAGAAGAAAAAAGTCAGACATTAAAAACTCAAGCAGGCAATGTGTGTGACCCCTTACTGGTTACACAAGATTTCGCTAAGAATTTTATAGTTAAGTGTGATGCTTTGGATCTCTGTGCAATTTTTGGCACTCAATGTGTGCACAGCTCCTCAGACTTCACAGCATGCCCAATCTGATGGACAGACAAAGATGTCGAACGAACATTTAGAGTGATAGCATCATTGCTTTACTGCCAACAAACAAACTCAGAAGTTCAAATGAATGTCTCTTGCAAAAAGGTGGTACAACTTTACGTTTCACACTTCTACAAAGGTGAAAGAATTGAAGCCTCCATGAGACAGCTCTTATTCACCACAATAGTAGGAATTCAGCATAGACATGCAGTTATGTAAATAACTTATAAGTATTGCAAAGGAAATATTATGAATCTGCAATAACAAAAAAGCACCTGAAGGTGAGATGTCTGTGAACAATCCAAAAACATCAAGCAGATGCAGAATTCCTCTGCGGCAAAATACTATTAAAGAACTTTGAAATTTTGAAAAGAGATGTGTTTCCTAAATCAGGTATTTGCACTGGAATGTTTCCTTCAAATTACCTTCATAGGAAATTGTTTATATTTCTTTATGAATCCATTGCTGTACCTCAGCTCAGTTTATAAAGAAGGGTCACCTTCAAAGTCTTAATTCCTAAGTATAATACGCTAACTTGTGAAACACAAGCATGATATAGCATATGTAATGTCTCTTTCTAGGGCATAGCCGATTTGTGCACAAGTAGCCAGTTTCCAAGTCTCCTAGAGGCTAATTGGTTAGTTGGGGAGAACTCCAACATTCTTGGAGAAGCCTTGATCAATCTTGTGGAGCAATTGCTCTTGGTTTTGAGTTCAGTTGGTTAGATGGAGCCTTTGATGCTTTCACAATCGATTTCCAACCTTTCGGGTGCTCTTCAAACTTCTTGGATAAGCAGGGTATTTTTCATAAGTCTCCCGGTTGCCACTGATCATCCTCCTAAGTCTTCAATACAATATTGGTATGATCAAAATTGCAAAATTATATCATTTGGATGCTTTCCACAACTTGGGTATATTATTGAGTTATTTGATTAATTATTCACTTATGTTGTCTAATGTTGGAAATATTAAAAGGGACAACTAAGTGTGATAGCTCATTTTAAAGGTATTGAAAAGTTATTTCAAGTGGATGCCTTGGAAAAGGGACTTTATTCATGGGAAAATATTATTATTCCTTATAAAAGTGAAAGTGCTCCATAAAGTTAATTATTTATTTTTATAAAAAGAGTTTTGGAGCAAAAAGATAAAAGTAATATTTTATTGCTCCAGAAAAGTTATAAAATGAGGTTGAGGGCTCATTGTGGGGGTTGTTGATAGAATTTGTTTTTACTTCTGCAATTTGGAGAGAACTTGTGTTCTTCTCAAATCCCTTGAGGACGAAAACCCTCTTGAGATTGCTAGTTTCAGTGGTGAAAGATCCTCCCTAGCTGGTTATGGTGGTTTCACTTCAAAAATCACAATGGAGCTTCAATGCAGTTTATTGTTTCCTGAAGAGTCTTTGAGGTTTGATGATATTTATTTTGGAGTTTGATTGAGTCCAGACTGACGATGTTTCAAACAAGATTTTATTAAAGATCTGAAGAATGTTGCATTGGGTTTCAAAACCCTAGTTTGATGATTGTTATGTCCCCTTCCCCTATGAGCCGAATTCCCTTTGAGTAGATAGAATTTAAATTAAAGATTTAAATTGTAATCCTTACATAGACCAAAACCAAACATTCAAGTTGCATCCAATACTTATTTCAAATTTTGTTAATAGGATTGAGTTGCTGTCAAACTTTGTGTTGGCTCTAAGTGATGCTAATGAACACCCTCAACACGCCTTAGCTATTGAAGTCGCGTTCTGTGGACATCATTCTGGCCCTTTGTTGTGGGCTCTAGTACGTTAAATGCACCCTGTTATGGGCTTCCGTGTACCTCGCTATTGCACAAAAATGCTAGGAAGCTAGTTTAAAGGCCAGTGGAATCTCGTATATGCCATTGATTGGAGAATGCTGGAAGCTGCATTCAACCCTGGTCCTAGGTTGAGGATAATTATGTGGAAATACTCTCTATAGTTGCAATC